>BTHU01000008.1:2445000-2972500 GCA_036184795.1 Tokudaia tokunoshimensis
GGTGACAATCAACCCTAGCCGTTCTTCATAAGTTGCTTTTGTCAAATAGTCTGTCCCAGCAAAGCAAAAAGTAACTAGTACCCCACATCAAAGGCAGATGCCCAGTGTATGAATTCCCTGTCCCTGCTCTCTCTGTTGCTCAGGACTGGGGTGGAACCTGAACTCTAGAACCCTAAGAAACTTCGAACTTACAGCTCCTCTCTACCCTGTCATTGTCTCTATGGCCATTCCAGTTCTTGACCTTCCCTCTGGTCTTTTAGATCTGATGGTGTTCATATAGAAGCCTCCCCTGCCCATTGAAAGTTTTGAGGAGGAAAATGCTCCCCAAAGCTTTGATCCTGGTGTAGGACCTGGGAAAGCAACACAGGACTAGCACTAATCCTTTGCCTGGTCACTGGAGGGTTACAGCCTACTGCCATCTAGCCAATGATAAAACTTAGTCCAAATCTGACTAGACAATGTTTCCCTCACCCCATCTCCATCAGTGCTTCCTCCATCTGGGTCCTCTCTCACCTCTGGAATTATGGGAATATGCATTTCCCCACCCATGCGCAGCCTGAATTCTCTATTCTCTCCACCACACTACATCCAGCAAGAAGTGCTTTTGGACTGAATTAATTTATTGGCATCACACTGGGTCGTTGAGATAATGACTTCATGAATTTTTCCTTAAATATGGCATTTGGTAGGTACAAAGATGCAAATATATCTTCAGGCTCCAATTGCAAACTTGAAATGACTACTCAAGATGAACAAGGTGGCTCGGCAGGTGAATGTGCTTACAGTTAAGTATGAAGATCTGAGTTCAATCCCCAGGACCCAACCTGTAGTATGGAAGAAGACCATCTCTTGCAAGCAAGCTGCCCTCTGATCTTCAACACCTGGAAAGGACAGGTTGCAGGAACATGCTGTAAAATTAGTTTGGTAAATTTTGATTTTTCATCCCACTTAAAAGTTTAATGTCTAGAAGTGGTATCACCTTGATAATTTTCTGAGCTGTTGGCTGTGGCTTTTTCTCTTCTGTCTTGCTCCATTCTGAGTCTTGAGAAATCTGACTTGTGGAATGACAGAGGAAACTCCCTATTCACCAATCACTCCTACATTTGTAATGATGTTTCAGGCCACAGACTCTGACCTGTCTAATGCAGCATCTGAGGTTACCAGAAAACCTCTGTGTGATGCTTTCAGGGTCTGTGTCTCTGTCTTCACATGCTCTCTCCCACACCTCACATTTTCAACAACAGGGAACCATGCATTCTGCTTTCCTTTGGAAAGGTCAAGAAAAAAATTTACATGCAGTCTACGATGTCTTGAGTCCTTACTGACAAATTGGTATATGTTAACACACATACACTCATGTAGAGATGGAAGTTATGAAGAGTGATGGCAGCAGACACAACATAGGTGGTGGTGGCAACAGTATGGGGTAACTTCTACCCCCAGGAAGAACTTTCTAAAACCCAAATATATTCTCTCCTTTTCCTGCACTAAAGTCTCTCTTCTCTTAGTACAAAGTCCAAACTCCTTAACATGCCTCCAGGGACCCATGACCTAATCCTGTATATTTTCCAAACATCCCCCAAATGGCACCACATACCACATACACCCCTCCATACCATACACATTATTCATATCACACAAACACCTCGTAATACCACACATGCCCTATGCATCCTCAACCACATACATACCACATACACACCACTCTCATCCTCCACCACACTGCACAGGCACCTGTACAAACAGTGTGCATGCACACACACACATACACACACACACACACACACACACACACACACACACACACCCCGAAATCTTTTTATCCACATAGCATTTATAACATTTTTATTGACTCTATAGGAGTTTCACATCATTCACTCCATTACAATCCCTTTCCAGTCTTTCCATGTCTGCTTTCGCTTATGACCAAGAAGTAAAACATAAAAATAAGAAAAAACAAACAAACAAGTCCACTTTGTGTCTTCTATATACTCTCTGGAGCATGGTCAAACTTTCAGTGTCCTGCACCTTAAATAGGACTGAGTCCTTGCCTTCCCACAGCTCCATCAGAAGCCATCAATTGTGGAGAGCTACTCTTCAGTATCTCTGTCAAACTTTTAGTTCTCTTGGTGGTTTCCTGTCTAGACCGCTGCATTTTGATGGAGGAGTGTGGCATGGAGGTTGGGGTTGTCACCGAAGCCTTCCATGTCCCTCACTCCCAGCCATGCATCTGCAGTCATTGATATCACAGAAAAAGTAGCCTCCTTGCTCTTCACAGTCAGTGGGAGCACAGATATCATGAGTCTCAGCAGCAGCGTGAGCCTGGACATCACTGTGACCTCTGGTGGCAGTGCAAGCCACTCAGATCAGTATGGTCTCCTCCCCTGATGGCAGCATGATCCACAGACATTGACATGGTTTCAGACGTCAGCACAGACCACAGACCTTCACCTAGTTTTAAGTGGAATCTTGGACCATGGATATCAGCACAGGCCCCTGCTACAGACTCAGACATCCTTGTTACACCAAGAACCCAGACATCACCATAGCCTGAGGTGGCAGCCCTAGCCACTCCTATCAATATGGCCCCCATTTGCAGCACAACCTATGGACTTCAACATGGTTTCAGGCTGCAAGAGGCAGCCACTGGCTTGGCTGGTTTGCCTCACTGCTGGCCTTCCACCACACACCTACCCCACCTCAATTTTAATAAAATAATAATTGTTAATAATTAAAAACAGAGAAAACAGTCTAGTAGGTGCATTTGAATGCGTTCAAGTAGGTCAGTGCAAAACTAAGCTGAAAGATTCCCCATGAATGCAAGGGTGGTACCTGAGGTTAAAGACTCTATCATCCAGAGGTACACACTTCTAGAACTGAGGAGCCTTTTCTGGAAGTGAGCATTCTCCCCCTCAGCCCCAGCTGAAGAATATAACCTGGCCACAGATGACAGAGCAGGCTCTGTCCACCAATGTGGGCATGAGGGATGGAGAGTAGAGGTCTGAGCTCTGCAGATGCCCAGAGCATAGGGGGAGACACAGCGCACTCATACCTGAGCCATTTGTCCCCAGGTCCTCTTCCACCCTTTTCTGGGCTGATTCTGAGGGAAGTGATTTTTCTTGAAAAAGAGGAAGAAAGGAAGGAAGGAAGGAAGGACACGAACTGACAGACAAATTCATGATGGGAATGTGACAAAGTAAACAGAAGCAACCAGGACTGCAGGACAAAGCATGAGGGGCATTTGGGCCAAGAATAGGAAATTCTCCTAAATCAGAAATGCCTATAATCAGAAAGGGTTTCAAATAACATTTAGGCAAAGGCAGGTGGATGACTGATTTTCAAACAAATGTCTGTGATATCTGTGCTGTGGGAATGCTGCCAGTGTTCAGGTGGGAAGCAATCACACCCTAGCACACAACACTGGGCTCTTCTCATTCTTCCCCAGGTCAGCCTCTCTGATGGCACACAGAATATAAGCCTCAGCGCTATGGGCAGAGCTGCCTCCCAATGCCACAGGGTCCCTGAGACTGGCACATACTATCTGCTTTGTTTTTGAGTTTAACCCAAGAGATTTCTTGGAGTCATGGCTACTATTCATGCCTTAACATTAACATGAGGTAAAGGAACCATGCTAGACTGGGATTAGCTGTATCTGAGAGCAGACCAAGATTCAACAGTTGAGAGACCCAGAGCAAGGTCTATGTCCTAGGTGCCTCCAGACCTTGATTTCACTGAGTATTGTAATAAATAAGTGGGGCCTTCTATAGAGCATTCAGTCATACTGACATTTAGAAACACTTAGCAAGGAACAGTGGTGACAGCTACCTTATCACAAGGATTCCCTACTTTATTTTCTCAAGATGACACTCTAGTACAAAATCCATAGGTAGCAAGGGAAACCATCAGAAAAGAAAGAGGAAAAGTTAAGAGTCTCAGGTCTTAACTCAGGGCAGATCCTCCAGGCACAGCAAAGACAGTGACTGTGGAAAAGAACCTAGGTCCAGAGGGGAGTAGACAGAATAGCTTGTTCTGTTCAGAATGTGTCAAAAATTTTTCAGAGGACAGCTTTGAGAGGTTGGGGACAAACGTCAGGTTAGATGTCCTGAATATTCCCACACCTCCACTCAATCCCCACCCACTAAGGTTGATGGTCCCTCTGTCAGTTCCTGGGACTGTCAGGGACTGGGGAGAGAGGACCCTACTCTGTCTCTTCTAATAGAGGGAACCTCTGGCATTCCAGGCCCACAGGGGATAGAGCCAGCCCTGGCCCTGGGTTTTTTCCTTGGCATGTCCCCAAGAACAGCTGTAAGAAAGGTAGCCCACTTGGTGACTTGGAATGGTTGGAAGGATTCCTGTGATCTGACTTCTGCTGTTCTAGGCTGGATCACGGGGTCCCAGCCAGGGGAGGGCATTCCTCTTGGCTGGGCTGCTTGCTCTCTGTCTCTGGCTGGGCCATGCTCCCACCATGGGGTCTGACCTCATTCTAGCCACACCCTGGCTTCCAGAAACCTTCTTCCTAATGGGAGAATAGTAGGTGTGGGAAGAGGGAGGAACCAGGTTGGAATGAGCAGGATTGCCAGCACCAAATACAAGGCTAGGATCAGTAGAGCTTATTTGGTCCTGCCAGCAGGGTGCCCTTGGTCACAATAGCTCCTGTAGACTCAGTTTTCTCGTTTTTTTTTCAAAGCAGATTACAAAAAGTTTCTAGCTCATTGTTTGTAATTTTAAAAACTACTACTAGTAGAGGGAAACATGAGTTTCCACTCTAGCTCTTGTAAAATTCTATTCATTTCTCCCTTTTTTGCTTCCAGTGAGGGTTTTTCTCACTCAGCCCCAGGAGCATCAGGCTCCCTTCAAGCAGCTAAGGTAGATGCTGCCAAGGGGCTATAAAATAGGCAAAAGACCAAGGGATGTATGCCAGGTCACATCTCCACCCTTCCCCAACTGGACAAATGCCACAGGTGGCTTTTTCCAAACTACCTTTCCAGTCTGTGGCCCCTTTCCTCTCACCTGCTAGGACCTGTATTTCTATTTCTGTTTTGAAAGCTTCAGGGAAGTGGACCAGAATAATTAATGATTGATTCTCAGGCACAGCCACCAGGAGGCCCCAGGGCAGGCTGCTGGCCATTTCCCCAAAATGTGAGGGCAGAGTAGAAATCTCAAGAGACCATGGCAGGATTGGGCTTGTTCCTGGGGGAGATCTGTGAGAAGACGCACATTTACTCTCTGCAAACTAAAGTCATGAAGTCCGAAGACTGAAAGAGGCCAGGGCACTGGCCCTCCACTTCACAGGGACCTCTGCTTCCTTTTTTGTAGTGATCCATTTCACAGCAGCCCCATCACCAACATCTGCACACACAAGTGTATGCTCACTGGCCTCTTTATCTTGAGGTTCTCACCCAGGAGGCTTTTGAAAAACTCATCATGCTTTGGAGGAAAGATTAAAGGAACCAGTGTCTCCTGAAAATGCTAGAGGAATTTTAACTCTGGGTGTATTGCCTCTGCCTTTGTTGTCTAATAATAATTAACTTTTGTACCTAGCTGGTTTTCAAAGGGCTTTCACATTTGTAAGTCTATTCATCCTCACAACAAAGTGCAAGGTAGGCCCACCCTTTCTCTCTACTTCACTGCATCTCAAATCCCACAGAAGAGGAAACAGGCTCATAGAGAAGGCATGCTCCCATTTTACACAATCAGGTCTAGAACACTCACCTAACAAGAGCAGAGAACACTCTTGTTCCTAAAGAATGCACTTTGGTTCTGGAACGCTCATTAAGTAGGAGGAGATAGGCTGTTAGGGTGGAGACCTTATGTCTGTCCTCCAGGAAGATTGTGCAGGCAACCTTCGGAGCCTTCATTTCAAAGGGGAAAATGAGCTTCCCAGCCTCCTCTGCTGAGGTATTTGGGGCACCACTAAGAGTATACTGGAGGACGTACAAGGGGTCCATCACCTAAGCCAGTGGGCACCAGGACCCCACCCTTGTAATCAGGCACCCATACTTAACACCCTACTCAGCTGAAACCCTGGGCTAGTTACGAAGAAGCCCAAGCCTCTCGGCTCTAATCAGGTAATATGACTAAGTCAATCTGGTTTGCCAAGACAACTCCAGTTTAGTGCTGAAAACCTCACAACCAGGAGAATTCAAAAAGTCCATCCCAGTACTAGCAGAGCCATGATGCCAAAGACCATTTTTGAAAGTTCCCCAGATCAATGTTCGATTACAGCCCTAGAATATTTCATAAACACAAAAAGTTACCAACTGTTGCATAGGACTGTCACATTCACCTGCAATGAATGGAAGGTTAAGCCTAAAGGAATATTTATTTCCACAAACACTGAAATATAGTGGCCAGATTTCTCAGATTTTTAGAAGCCAATCAGCATTATTCATTATTACATTTGAATACTGACAACAAATTAAATTTTCTTGGGAAAACAGATATAAAACTCGTAACTGAAGAAAAAATAGGGGAAAAAAAAAGCCCAGTGGCGGTGGTACACACCTTTAATCCCAGCTTTCATGAGGCAGAGGAAGGTGGATCTCTGAGTTCAAGGCTAGCCTGGTCTACCAAGTGAGTTCCATGACATCCAGGGCTACACAGAGAAATCCTGTCCCCTCCCCCCCAAAAAAAAACCCTTGTAACTGGATTTGCACTACAGGTTGCTGATTGATAACTCTGGGGAAGGCTTTATGTGTGCCAAGCTGAAGAATAGGTGGGTGTGGGGGGTGGGGTGGGCAGTATTGGCATTTTAAAAGGAACTCTTTAATTTCTTACTGAACTGAAAGTCAATATGTAAATATAATTTGAAATTTTAACTAAAGTCAAAGAGAGAGTTGAGACTTAAAAACTTGAAGAACAGGTTTTAGTACACACCTGTCTTTCAAACTTGTTCTTTTCCAAAAGAGGAGACTGACCCCAGAGATGCTGCATTTAGATACCTGGGTACTGTTTAATGACATTCCTGCTTCTGCCTAGGTTGCAGAAAACCAGGAAGTGTAGAGGGACCAGGGTCTGATTTCTAGTTGTAATTAAAAAACAAGGCATGGTGTTCTTACTACTGGTTGGTTCTAGAAGATCAGCCCTGCTCAGGGTCCTCCTGGATATCTGTGTCACCTGCAGCCTGAAGCAGGGTGCCCCGGAGGCAAGTGGGCCAGTTCTCTCTTGATAAGCAGCTACATGCAGCTGCACATTACAGTCTCATACTAGAATATTGTAATAACTTGCTGCGGTCTAAATATGGAACAAAATAAGACTATTCTCTTGGTCAGTAAAAACAAGTATTGGCCAAAATAGATTTATTAGCTTTAGTGGTTATTAGACTCTTAGGTAGAACTTCTGAGTTTTTCAAAACTCTCTAGGCAAGGCATCTCAGACAGCCCATGGGGTCTTTAGGTCCAGGAGCTACTTTTGTCCTGTCACACAGAATCTTCTCTCCCCAGGAGGATATTATGGTAGAGCCAGGGGATCTGGACCTGGCGAAGTCCAGAGCAGTCTCAAATAACAATACAGAAGCATCTAAAACAATAATACACTAGATGCTTTCCTTTAGAGTCCTCTAATGATGTGGAGGACATTTACACACACACATTCTTTTTTTTCACAGAATGACTACATTTCTTCTAAATTGAGATATGAGAAAGGATCGATGCGTAGTGAAATAACTTTTTTTAATTAAAAAGTTGTAAGTTTTCATACACAGGTGCGGGCATGCATCTACCTGACCAGCTAAGTGTCCTGTGCCCCTGTCTTGGCTTCCTCCTCATCCCAGCTCTTTATTCTACCCCTCAAGGCAGAACAGTCCCTCCTGCCCAACAGGGCTGTCCTCTCAGCTGTAATCTGAAATCCAGAGATCTAGTCTGAGATTGCTGGTGGGGAAATGGGGCATGCCTCACTGGCCGTAGGTTCTCCAGGACATTTGTTCCCACACACTCACAGTGTCCCCTTGTACAGTGATTCGGAATCAAAGAGGATGAATAGAAAGATAGAGAAAGATAGAAGTGGCAGCCAGGGCTGCCTCTTACTCCTTCCCAAAGGGTATCTTCTACATTCCTGTATCCTTGCCACAGGTCACCCCAAACTACCCTTTCCTAAGGCAGAGGATGAGGTGAAATCTATACTGTAATGGTTCTCTTTAAACTCTTTTCCCAAGGCCCTTATTGCAAAGAATGAAAAAGAGAACTGAGTTAGTGCCTGTGCATGTTTGAGAAGAGAGAAAAGTCCCTATGGCCTTAGTAGTAGCCAACCGGTTTCCTTAACCTAGTCCTGGCTAAGCCTCTATGGCCCAGAGAAAGTGGTTTGATGTTGATCTGCTCTAGAAAGGGTCGCATCAGCAAGTAAAGTCATCTTGGGGCAGCCTCATGGGCAGAATTCCACTGAAAGACCCACACCCTCAGACCAAAGATCTCACTCAGAAAAGAAAAGGTCGCTTTCCCATGAACAGGGGAAGAGAGGGGTTGCAGGGAGTCCTAGAGTGACCTTGAGCTCACTCTGGTGGTCAGCGACCCTGAGAGTTTCCAAAGACCCACATCCTCAGACCCCAGGCTTTCATCTTTCACCCCCCAGGATTTCCTGGCCTGCTGAGTTAGGATTCTGTGGCTGCCTTCTCTTCCCTCTGGAAACAGAAGCTCCAGCGAATGTTTCTAACTCCTGAGTCCACTCAGCCATGTCCCCCTTGCAAAATCCTCCCCTTCCCTCACCCCCCTGCACCCAGCCAGCCAATCCGAGGCCTGAGAGCCTCGCCAGACACATCTCCCAGGGCCTCAGCGGGATAAAACTGGCTGGCGATGCCAGGTGGATGGGAGCAAACTTCAGAAGGAAGAGACGCCTGGGCCCTGGGCACCCTCAGGGGCAGACCCAGGCAGAAAGGGCCTGAGGCCAGCCGGCCAGGTATGTCGCCTAGGGGCTAGAATGGAGCTGGTTGGGAAACAGCTGACCTGTGAGAAAGGAGATGGTCCTAAGAAGACTAGCAGCCTTTTTCCTCTCAAGTTAAGTGGGATGAGGCAGGGCCTATGGAGGGACAGGGGACGTGGGCTGGAGTTTGGGGCCTCCTCTGTGCACCCCTAACCATGGATCCTCCCAACAGGCACATTTGCTAGGCCACGCTGAGGTCGGCCTCACTTCACCCCACAATCCCTACTCTTGACACTCAGTGGGAGTCAAAAGACTTGGCTTGGGAGGGAGATGTGGGTTTGGGGCCTCGATTCTCATGCCCTTTGCCCTGGGTCTATATGCAGGGTAGCGGCGTGGCAGTCCGAGCTGCCAGGACCTGCGTAAGAAAGCTGCGAGTGTTCCGCAGATTGTGAGCGACTCCCGGCGATGCCTCACAACTCGATCAGATCCGGTAAGGACCGCGGAGGGGTCAGGATTGCTGTGCTGTGTGCGCTTGGGTAGGGTGAGAGAGCTCCTGCTCTGGGCTGGCAGGACCCACCTGTGTGGGGACATAGTTAAGGGCGCCTCGGACCGGCTTTCCACTAGGGACTGACTGACTCGCTGCTCTCTGGTTCTTGGGTCCCCCTCTGTCCGACTGAGCCTTCCCCGGCCTTGGCTTCTGAGAACTACAGGAAGCAGTGAGAGGTTATTTGTGGGGTCACAAGGGTTGTCCTTTTCACCCCACAACCATCTTGCACAGCCTATTAGAGTGGACATCCTGTATGCTCACAGGCCTTAGGCCAAGTAGATTCTAGATTTGCCGCGCCCTTTAATCCTTGGTCTCTGGGTGCTCTTATTTCTACCCAGGACTCCCCTAGAGCTCCACAAACCGCCCCCCCCCATTCGTCTCTACCCAAGGGAAAAAGGAGTCTGGGGTCTGTGGATCTGGGGGTCTGGGAACGGTGGGGGGCACTAGATTCTTTTCTACCTGGCTTGAGCCAGGCGTGGACCCAGGCTCAGGGCTTCCACTGGCGCAGACAACGCCAGCCGCCAGCCGCCAAAAGAGCCCCATTTTCCTCCCCACCTGCGCCCAGCCCTGGGCCTTCAGAGCTCCCGAGCTTCCTGCAACTGTGCCCGATCTTCCCACTCGCGGCCCCGCGCCGGGGTGTATACCAGGGGAAGGACTCCTAGAGTCCAGGCTGGAGAGTGCGGCGGATGCCGGCCACCAAGTCGCACGGTCAGGGAGGACAGCGGGCGGAGGCGCGCCTCGGCCTGCGTTGATGGATGGATCCAGGTCGGGCTCGAGGAAAGCGATTTATGGGGCCAGGGCACATCGCGATCGATTTGGGCCAGCCGAGTGAGAGGAAATCAATATTTCAGATGAATTCTCTGCGAATATGAAGTCGCGCTTAGCAAACGGGACATTTGTTATAATAAGGAGGGTCGGATCCTGCGCGCCACTCGGCTGAGATCTCTATTTAGCCGCCAGGGCAGTCTCCGCAGTCTCCGTTTGGAGGGCCCACATCGCACTGGAAGGGACACCGCCAACCCCACACTCCCTACCCCCTGGGGGCGCGGAAAGGTTTCCTAACCCTTTCCGCTTTAAAGCAGTGGGGGATTCAGCAGGATGTTCACTCCCCACGAAAGTGGGACTCTAGCGGTCTTAGCTGACTTGGGGCAGCTTCAGGGACTGCGACATGGCGACGTCCCAGCTCTTCCCTGGTGCCACCAATGAAGCTGCCTGGTACTTCTGATCTGGCAGCTCCTAGCGCGCCCCTGTACCACTTTCTAAGGGCAGGGCAAATTTTATTCTTTAGTCTTTTGTCAAACTAACATATGCATCGCCCCCGCCCCGGGAGTTGGGTGGTTTTTCAGGCCTAGCGAGGTCTTGGGTTTAGATGCTGTTAACTTCCCTAGCTAGGTTTTTTTTTTTCCGGGTTACTTTGCTTTGACCTCCTGAGGAGAGTGGGGATTCACAGACCTTAAAATCACGAGGATGAGCGAGACTCTTCTCAAACGCTGCTTAAGAAAAAGGGTGTCAGAATTTCTGATTGGCTTGTTTTCGTTCTAAACACATTCGTTAGAATAATCGAAAATAAAAGAAAAGAGTAAAGACACACTGTGCTTATATTCTTAATCAACAATTGCCCCAGTTACTGAAAGAAAGGCACTTTTCCTACCAACTCGGATGAGATCACCCTTGGGGTTGAGTGGCTCCTCGGCTGTCTCCAGCTCTGCCAGGCGATTGTCTGTCTGAGGAAGCCGAAGGAGCCTCCTCTTCTCCCTTCTCCGAACAAAAGAAGAAACAAAATCGCAAAAGAGGAGAAGAGGGACTTTCTTCATCCTTACACTATGATTTTTAAAAAGGATGAAAATACCTAATGGAATCACAACAGTTCAAATCTGTCCTGCATTTCTCTCCTGATCCCTGTGTTGAACCAGAGATGCTCTGACTTTCTGATTATTTATTTGATGCCCTGTCCCATATTTAGAGAGGAATTCGTAGCTAGCCCCTCTTGCTTTTGTTTTTTTTTTTTTTGAAAAGCCTTTTTTTTTTTTAGGGGGGGGGTTCAGCAACTGGTCCACAAGTCCGTTGGCATCCCAGTTTCTTCACTAATGCCATATGGAGTCTGCGGGTGTAAGTTTTCTGTGGAGCGCAAGCGTCCTCTCGGGTTTTCACCAGAGTCAGGCCAGTATCCCCTGGTACAGCCATCCCAGCTGCCCTAGCAAAAGTTTCCTTTGCACTGGGGCCTGGGCGGAGGCAGCTCACCCTTCACCTTCCAACCCTCCACTCATCCCGGGCTAATCTAGTCTTGTAGACTAAATCTTACAGCTTTATTCTCCAGGATGGCTCGTGCTTTGAGTGAATTATTTTGACATCTGTAGGTCAGCGTTGGGCTGAGCAGTCTGCAACCTCGCAGGATTTTTTGTTGCACCGGGGGACAAACATCTCTAAAAGCAGACATTAAAAAATTTTTTTTGAAAGATGCGTGAGAAATGATCAGCGCCACTTAAATATTAAAATGCAAATAATACTGGTTCTATGACTAAGAGAGTCTGTCGAAAAGCAAGCAGATTGTCATTAATAGTAACACTGAAAAACTTGCGCGGAGAACCTGTCCCTCCATGCGTCCTGAAAAACCCTTCATTCTAGCGGCAGATGAGAAGATCAAAGAACTCATCTGAGTTGCCTGCCCTCAACCACCTAAAACCGGGTGCCTCCTGAGAAAGAGAGTGAAATTCAACCAGAAAGGATCTATTTCTTTCCAGGTTTCTTGTCCCGCTTCAGGGATGTGGGGGTGGGGGTCAGGGGTAGGGGTGTTGAGGAGGAGAGGTTCTTGGGAGGTGAACCGGTGTCCAGGAATATAAAGAGGGTTTGGGGGTCCTCAATTCATCTCTGTTTCAGGACAGCCTATCTTCCCACCCTCTGCAAGTTAATTAGGAGATAATTTAGTTGCCTTGTGAATTAGTTTTAAGATAAGTATCATTTCAAGCGTTGTCACTTTAATTGTCTCACTGATTGATAAGAAGTAATTATTTCTAATTGACACTTTTTTGATGTCTATTGGAAGCATTTATGTGAGACCTTTTTGGAATAAAAGGAAAGTTAATTAATTTTATCAATCTATACCCAAAAGGACTTTGCCATTTTTTTTCCTGAACAGGACAAAGAAAATAAATGAAACAAAATAAAAATCAATACCTTGGAATTTTATTTATTAAGAATTATTTTGATCCAAAGGAGATCATCTATTACTGTAGCAAATCAAAACATTTTATGATAGCCCCAAATCTCCAACGTCAATGGGTGCGACTATGAGTGTATCTATCAGCCCTGTGCGTGTCTACTGCATCTGGATCAGGTTCCCTGCGCTTTGAAGTTGTCAGTTTGTTGTTGTTTTGTAAAATCAATGAAACTTGGAATGCTCTGAACATATAAAATCAGCTTTGTTTTTATTTTTGTTTGTTTTGCTGTTGTCATTAAGAGCCAATTTAAGTATGATTTACCAGCAGTCATCCTGGTTCTCTGTAATTGTTGATGGAGCTGGGTGTGAAGGTGAAACTTTACTTATGGTGAGTGACATGCTGTCTCATACCTAAACCTTGGAGTAAACAGTTTAATCATAGACCTTCAGAACATTTTACTGTAGAGAGAAAAAGGCAGGAAAGAATAAAGAAAAGGAAATGAAAGTGAAAAGAAAAGGGATGGGAACAGAGGGGGAGAAGGAGGCAGGGGATAGAAGTGTAGCAGTTACTTGGGAAAGAAAGCAGCCCAGGGCAGGAGTGGGGGGCTCTAGGATCTTTGAGTTAAAAAAATGGAAATCCTTATTTCAGAACATATTATTTTGAACATCAGATCTCTACCACAGCCCCTGAGCCATCTCTTAATACCAGCCCAAGTTCCCCCCTTTTCTATGCTTAAACAGAAGCAACTCTTGGGCAGACAACCTGTTAGGCTATTGGGCATCTAGCTATCAAAGTTTTCACTTGAAAAAAATCTATGAAAAGAAATCAGTAAAATACACATTGTTTTCTAGGAAAATACAAAAAAACTAGGTGCTGTTTTTATTTTGTTCTTAAAGCCCCATCTGTTTGTCTATGACTGCTTCTCATGGGCACACTTGTGACTTATTGACATAAGAAGATATTCCTGAATTAACTTAACACACTCTTTCCCTCCCTCCCTCCTTCCCTTCCTCCTTCCCCCACATACATACGAGACACCACACACACACACACACACACACACACACACACACACACACACACACAATTGTGCACCTCAGGAAGAGAGGAACTGATTATAATCATGTAAAATACTCTCATGTCAGGTTAATTTCAGCCAGTGTCTTTTTCAATAATTTATATGAAAAATCAAATCTTGTCTACTTTTAGTTCTATTTCTCCAAGATTATGTCGAGCTGCAAGAATGAGGAAATGTTTCAAATGAAAATGAAATCTAAGACGTACAAACAGCAGATAATATCACATACCAATCCCAGTATTAGTGAAACTGGAACAATATATAAATAATGCAAAAAAAATCAGCAAGGGAGAGTTTAGTAATGGAAAATTCCCCTGCAATTAAATGAAACAGTAATATAGTGGAGATATGCCTGAATGAATTAGCATTTATTAATTGGCTTTCATAAAAACATGTGTGTGTGTGTATGTGTGTGTGTGTGTGTGTGTGTGTGTGCTCACACATGCCCACACACAAGGTAGTATAGAAATTATAGATTCCCTGCAGGAAAAGTTGCTCAAATGTTCATATCAAATTATGTCCTCATCACATTCTCTCTTTTGTGTGTGCAAAATATTCCAGTTCTTTTGCTGGCAAGTTTCACCGAGGAGCTTGCAGTACGGAGAGCTCTAGTGAGGGGACCCTTCTATAACAGAGTCAAGCTGCTCATGCACTTTTTAGTTGATTGTACTTTGCTTAGGAACATCAAAACCAGGTCTAAAAAGGTGACCTGCCTACTGGGGTGGGGCAGGGGTGGTGGTGGTGGTGGGACAGCTAACTGAGGTAGAGAAGGCAGGCTGCTTGATGTTTTTGGTCCTTACCCAGACTGCCTGAGCATCCTCCCTGGCTCTCAGGCAGGAGCAATAGTTTGTAATATCGAGGAGCTTGTCAGAGTTGACTGATGTGTAGATGTGTTTACGTTCTCTCACCAGTTGGTCTGTCTTCATTCAGGGCTGAGCATTTTAAAGCTGCTCTCTCAGTCCAAGGAGGGCTGGAGTTCTCAGCTGAGCTTTGAGGCTTTGAGTTCTGAGAATCTAAGAATAAGAGAGTCAAAAGAAAGGAAACACACACACACACACACACACACACACACACACACACACACACACAGAGAGAGAGAGAGAGAGAGAGAGAGAGAGAGAGAGAGAGAGAGAGACAGACAGACAGACAGAGACAGAGAGAGACAGAGAGAGAGAGAGAGAGAGAGAGAGAGAGAGATTTAAAAAGGAGGAAGCACGGAATGAGTCCCCATTTAAGGCCAAGGAATAGTTGCCCTTAGTTGACACACTGATCTAAGCTTCCCCTCCTGATCTTCTCCTTCCTTCAGAGGTAAAACTTCAGGGTCTAAAGCACTTACCCCACATACCATGGATGTTTCTTTCTGGAGTCAGGAGGCAATGCCTGACTTAACCCAGGTTCCTTTGGGAGATGGGAGTCAGAAGCACAGGAAACTGTTCAAAGGCTGTTTCTAAGGCAATGTTAGATGGGTCATTTTAAGGTGAAAAGTACAAAGACCAGCTGTCAGGAGGCTCTGGGCTCTGGAAAGCTGAGCCAATTCCATCCTACCCAGCCCACTAGAGCAATCCTGGAATGGACTACCTGAAGCAGGTTGGAGGAGACTTTAAACCTTTTATTTTTTTAAATCTGCACTAACTTTAAAGTACATCTGTGAGGAGAGATGATTATTTTTTTCATGTCCACAGTAGGCTAGCAGGCTTTCTTGAATTTTCAAAAGCCCTTCAGTCCACTCCCATGGCCTCATGGGGACCTGAAAATCAAATGTTTATTTCACAGGGGCCAGAAAACAAAAATTTTCATGGCAAGGTGCTTGGGTAAACCCTCCATTCATGTCCCTGAGAGTCAGCTTTGTCCTGATTGAAGGTCTTGAATGGTCTGGGTGGAAACCAGCAAGCATCTTTGTTCAAGGATAACAGTAGAGAAAGTCAGGTGTCCCTCATGAACTCTTAGGTCCCTTTTTTGAGTTAATTTCTAAGGATCCTACTCCATAGTCCCAAATGCCATGTAAGATGCTAAGTATGTCCAGGCTCTGTACAGCCACCCTTGCCTGCCATCCTCCTCTGCCCAGCAATGCTGCTTTTAGGGCCAAAGGAGAACCAGGCCCAAGAGCCAATTTCACCCTGGCATTTCCTGCCAGGAAGCTGAGATTCTCATCTCCGAGGGCTGTTATAGGTGTGGTATTGTACTGCCAGCAGGCACATCCATCACCTCAGTTAACTCTCGGGACTTTACCTGACAGCATTGCATGGATGTTTCCATAGAAATGAAAGGAACTCAGCCAAAGAGGCAGACCTCAGTCACTTCCCTTCCACCCCAAATCTAGCTCATCAGAACTCAGTACCCCAGATGGATGGTCCACACTTGCAAACTTGATAGAAACTCAGCAGGAAGGCCGAGGAAGAAGACTGAAGTGCCCATGCCAGCAGGGACTGCTAGAGCCTTCACTCTGTCAGCTTGCTCTCCTTGTCCACATCTCTCAGTCGCTAAGAATTAAATAAAAAGTGTTTGCAGTATGATTGTCTGTCTTTCCATCTGTGAAGAGAAGCAAGTGTTTTCTTTCTCTGGGCACCTCTTGAAAATTGCTGTGGGGAGAAGGAGGTGTCAAACATTAGTCAATACAAAGGGAGGTGCCTTTTAAAATATTTCTCCAAAACTATCACCACACCTCCATCTGTACCAGAAGAAGTGCCATCTTTTGGCACCTTAGAAAGTTCAAAGCCCACAGGAAAGTGAATTCCCTTCCTTGGCATCTCAAAACCACATTTAGTCTGAGTGCTTGGGTTTATTTCAGGAATGGCAAGCGAGTATATGGAATAGAAATGGCTTTGGTGAATACAGGAAAGCTTCCCTATTTTGCCAAGGACCGGTACTGAGCATCCAGTCTCCTGGCCAGGGGTGGTGGAGGTGCCGGGATGCTGGGTGCCAGGCACTTTCTCCAAGTTTAGTTTTGCTTCCTTTGTAGCTTCCTCAGGGTCTGTCTCTCAGGGGCAAAGCCAGAGCTCAGCTCCTTTGCAGCCTCCACAGAGGTTCCCTTACAAGTCAGCTCAAAATGGTGTTCCTTTTAATGTCCTCATTTAGCTGCTGAGCTGGCTACATTTTTGTGATGGTTTGATTTAGGCAGAGAAACTGAAAGAAATTGTATACCCCTCCATTATTAGCTCCTACCTGTTCCTTCTCCCTCTCTCCCCCCACCCCCCTTGCTCTTTCTGTCTTCAGTCACAATGACAAGGGTTTTCTCTTTTTCACTTGTTTTTCTAAGTGGCCTTGGAGTGTGACCGGGCAGATAGTGCTAATCACTCTGCTGGGACATACTGTGTTGTCAGAGTAGGGCAGGACATCGGTTTGGTTGAATGACTGAATCTAAGAAGGAAATGGCTTAATCTTCTGTCATCCTGTGAACTGTGTGTTTGCACACACTCAAGCCTGTTTGTGTCGTAATTTTTATTCTTTGGTGTCTCCAATATCTGAGGAAGACCAGCAGAGCTATTATTCCTGGGATAAGCTCAGGGACTGTGAGGTGTCAAGAGGGTGAGGGACTTCCAAAACGGCTGTGAAGCCAGTGTCCCATCTCAGCCTTGACCACCAAAGACAATTTTCTGCAAACACTAGGAGGGGACTTAGCCCTGGAGGCTTTGTCCTTGACCTGGGGCTTTGTTGTTTCTGTCTGTGTGACCTTAGGCAAGTCGGTTGTCCCTTTGGGGTTGACTATTTTATCTCTAGAAACTGTGGATACTCCAGGGTTTCTAGAAAACAGTGTATATAAAACAAATGAGTATATATGTATGTATTTTCAAAAGAAATTATTATTCTCACTATGTCATGGAGTGGCTACTCAAGATTTCTTTCTTTTCCTTTCTCTCTCTCTCTCTCTCTCTCTCTCTCTCTCTCTCTCTCTCCTTTATTTTTTAAGGGTCTTAAATAGCCCAGGTAACAGAAGATAGCATGAGCTTCTCGATCTCTTGCCTCTACTTCCTGAATGTTATGACTGTAACTATGATCCACCACTACTGAATTATAAAGTGCTGGGGATCAAACCCAAGGATTACTGCATGCCAGGAAAACACTCTAAAAATGGAACTATATCATTAGCCCTAGTTAAAAAAACACAACACAACAAAACAAAAACAACCACAACCACCACCACCACCACCACCACAACAACAACAACAACACAAACTCTACCATATTATGGTCACCAGGGAATGGAGTGTCCAGGACACATTTCTAGAAATCCTGTTGTCTCAGCAGATTATCCAGAGTTGAAATTTTGTTCTTTTGTAGATTTAGGAGAGACCTATTTTCATATTCCATGTAGACAAAGTTCATCCCACAGTTGTTGAGATAAGTAAAAGAAAACTTGGGAAATGTCCACTATGGTCCCCACAGCCACTGTGAGCTGTTACACTGTCCTAGCTAGAAACCCATTTCACAGGAGAACCCAGTAGTAGCAGGAACACTAAGCTTCCAATAGAATAAACTGTCTGTGGACTTTAGATTAGAATCCAGAACATTCGAGGGCAGTGGTTCTCAACCTGTGGGTCCCAACCCCTTTGGCAAACCTCTACCTCCAAAAATATTTGCATTACAATTCGTAGCTGTAGAAAAATCACAGTTATGAAGTAGCAACACAAGTAATTTTATGGTTGGGGATTAGCACAACATGATGGACTGTGTTAAAGGGTCACAGCATGAGGAAGGTTGAGAACATCTGCCAGAGAACTCGCATGGGTTTGCAGTTGCCCTGTGTATGCAGCTAAGACAGGACATGCAAACACTTGCCTTAGAAATTTGTTTTTTAATTCAGATCCATACCACATAGTTTTTAGCAATTAAAAAATCACTGGTTTTCTGATTTCTTCTCTTTTCTTACTATCTCCTCTCTTTCCCTCTGTCTTCTATTTCCTTGCTTTGTATATTAATAACCCAGTATGAGCCTGATGGCAAACCCTAGTTGACATTTAAGTGATGGTGACTGAGCACTAATTGCAGACTTGAGCTCAACTTTGCTCCTTCATTCTAATGCTGATTTGGTTCTTGAGAAGCCTCAAAATGAAGGTGGCCATGGTGGGTGACCTCTCCATACTCACAGACTCATCTTATGATGAACGTCTGATTTTGACTCTGAGGTGGAAGCAGGGGGGAGGCTGTAGGCAAGAAACAACACTATAGTCAATCTAGAAAGCAGCTGGAATCGGAAAGGCAGCAGTTTATCTCAGCTTAACTATAGCCTACATGAAGTGCCACCTACCATGTTTAGGGCACCATGCCAGGGATGATGGTAGCATTTGTGGCCAGAACAGAAAAAGGTGAATGGCTGGGCTTTCATCATGAAGTGGTGAGAGGCACCTACTCAGGGCAGAAAAGTGAATTCTTGTGTTCCCTTTAAAGGGAACAGACCTGGGAATGAACAAACAAAACAGCTCAGGGGCAGGACAAGGACAAACACGGACAGGTCATTTGGAAGCACCAGGAAGTTGAAGTCATTTACCTTGAACAAGCTACTAGAGAGAAGCCACATCATCATGGCTAACATATAAACTTCCTGTGGCCATCTATGGTCTGGTGGATCCTAGAAGCATTCTGCTCCACAAAGGTATCCTTGGATTCTGGGTAGGATCAGCAACCTCCAGGGAAGTCTACACTGGAGTTTCATTTCTATATGGCTAGACAACTCAAAATGAGGCAGAATTATAGGTGCCAATATCATGAACAGATGTGCACTTCTGCAGAAATGCTAGGTTCCATCAGATGGAAGGGGTCCTTTGCCTGGGAATACCTGAGGCTCAGCAGTGCATCAGCACCAGCCCAGGCTGCATTGTTTGGATTCCATCTCTCTAGAAGTTGTTCTCTGTATCACACAATGCAGATACAATTGTCTCAGCCTCTCATTGTTTGCACACTACTTTTTTCTGTTTGTCAATCTGTCCTACATAGATAGAACCCAACGGGAGCCCAGAGAACCTAAGGTTCCCATTGGTAGAGGATTAAAAGGGGGTTCTTAAAAGGCTGGCATTTAGGGTCATGCATGTCCAGCTCTGAAGCTCTTCTGACTCTTTGTACTGTGTGAGTTTAGGAGTTGTTGATTTTGTCAGTCATTGGGACTCACTGGTACTGCCTCAGAGGGTTGATATCATGTGTGAGGCACTTGCTGCCTGTATCTGACACCCTCAGCAGACCCACCGCCTCTTGTAAAGCTTTCCACTTTTTTCCTCTTCCTAATTTCCTCAAGAACTCTTACTGCTGTGGTTTTCTGGCTGTTTGTAGTCTACTTTGCATAGGGGCATTTATCTTTATGGCTCCTGTACTCTAGGCTTGAGCTACGTGGGGGTCTGTCAGGATACTCAAACACAAACTCCAAGATTCTCATAGTATTTAATTACACTAAATAGTCGAACTGGCCCAGAAGTGTTAAGGTCAAGGGGAGTCACAGACAAGACCCTGTCTGAGGCACAGATGAGGCACTGTACTGACAGGAGACTTGGGGTTTGCACACCTGGATCCAGAACCTATAGTCCTGTGTCATACCAGGACCTCTTCTTAAAAACCTGAACTCTTTCAGTGACTTTGTGGTACATGCCAAAGAAGTGTGGGGAGGGTGGACTAAGAAGTTCTAAGATGAGAGAGAAAGAGATGAGAGAGAGAGAGAGAGAGAGAGAGAGAGAGAGAGAGAGAGAGAGAGAGAGAGAGAGAGAGAGAGAGAGTTGTCTGTGGTCTTTTCTGAATGAGCAGGGTTTAGAAAATGGGAAGAAAGGGCCTCCTTCACAGGTTGAAATTCACTGAGAGTTGCTGAGACACACCTAGATGCATGCGTGTATGTACACACACACACACACACACACACACACACACACACACACACACACACACACGGCTCGAACTAGAGAAGTATAAAGGTTCACAAGTCACTTTCTTGTGGGCTCATGCAAGGGCATGGTCAGTTCTGAGAATGAGTGAGTGGCTTCTTAAATTTTGTAGTCTGGACACCTGGCCATTTTCAGTTTAGTCCCTATCTCATACATATACTACAAATACTGGCAGATATAAGTTTGCATACACTACTTTCTTGCACACATAAACACACTGGGAATCCAACATTCAATGCTTAGAAATTGCCCTAGAACTAGAGGTGATAAATGGGAAAGAGAAGCCCTTCTGTCCTTAGAGACTCAGGTATGAAATCACAGGTGTGACTGGTTATGTCCTAGTTGAATCCACAGTTGCAAGGAAGTTATAATAGACTTAGTGGGGACGTAGAATCCAAGCTTCCTAGGTTTTTGCTCTGGATTGTGGGATCATTTTTGAATGGGGAAAGAGACTATACCATCTTGGTTTTGTAGCTTACGGTTTCAGATCTGAATAAGGGAATATGGTGTATTCAGCCATGCCCTGCTTCCCTGATCCCAGAATCTTATGAAATTAAAGAACATGGATGGTCATGGAGGTTTAGTAGACACTCTTGGGTTCAGCATTGTTCCCATAAGCTGAGGCTCAGGAACAGGTGATCATTTGCTAGTAGCTGCATCAAGTATTACTGGGTCCCTGGAGTTCATGGTGGATCTTCCTTGATCTGGATAGTTACTAGTGGCAATTTTAAGGATTTTTCTTTGCAGAATCCAGCCTTTCATACCCTGAGAATGAAGCACATTGTTCAGGCAGGATCCCCTGCTCAGAAGACACTGTCATCCCTACCATTCTGCTCTGCTTTAGAATTTTGGAGCAATTCTTCTTCTTGGGGTCCTTTGGCATCTGTCCCAAGCCCAGGACACAGCTACCTCCAAGCTTACACAGGTGTCTATTGGCAAAAACCTGAAAGGGAGCAGGGAGAGTTAACAAAACCCATGGAAGTATGAAACCATGCTTGCTGCAACCCCCACAAGAATGGCACTTATGGTTATTGCAAACAATATGGTTTATTCAGGGAACAAACAGTTTCCACTTTCAAAGTCTGTGATTCTTAAACACCATTCTTTTGAAGGTGAGCAGAGAGGCACATCCACATGGCAAAGCCTGAGGTACTAGCAGGAAAGAGGGCATTCACAGACAAAATACCTTCAGGTTGACGGTGTAAGGTTTTCTATTTACGAACTTCTATGTCTGCTCTTTGGGACCCAGGACCTAGGATCTGATACAGTAGTCCCATTAAACTCACTGCTCCAAGGTGTTTGTTGCAGAGCAATCTGACCATTGTGGTCTAATACATGTCAGAAAGGCTGATATTTTTGTGAAGGGGAACTATCTAATGTCCACACAGACAATACACTTCTCTAGTTACATGAAATAATGGGACCCACATGCCTTTCTCCATCAGAGGACATCTCTGGGACTTGATTTAGCTTTTGCTAATAGTGCCTCTTCTTTCCAGATACATGATATAGTTCATGTATGTTGGACACTTAAGGTACCCAGGTGCTTTGAAGCAGTGTGGCGGCTTGTGGAGCAGGGCCTCCCAGTACTCAGCTTTCCAGGCATGTGCATACTCAACTAGCATTGTATCTGTACAAACTGCTGTGGTCTCATTTTCTCAGCTTCCCTGATAAATACCTGTCTTAGCTTCCTTTCCTGTAGCTGTGAAAAATATCTTGACAAAAGCAACTTAAAGGAGAAAGGGTTTGTCTGCCTCATGTCCTATTGCAGGGAAATCAAGGTGGTCAGTACTTGATGCTGTAAGTCACATGACATACACAGGCAAGAGCAAAGAGCAATGAATTAATGCATGCCTGTTACTATTCAACCTATATTCTCCACTCACACAATCCAGAGTCCAGGCAATGATGCCAGTTATATTGGGTGGGTGTTCCCACCTCAATTAATGTAATCAAGATACCAGAAGCCTTTCACAAAGACAAGGCCAAACTGTTTTAGACAATTCCTTATTGAAGCTCTCTTCCCAAGTGATTCTAGATTGTGTCAAGTTGACAAATTCAAATTGATCATCGCAATTCCTGAGGGCAGGATGCCTCTCCTTGAGATTTCCTCTGAAAGTCTTGCTACACCCTTCTAGAAACCCATAGATATGGTTTCTTTTGCTACCCTATGGAATGCACACACATCTCTGGGAAGGCTCTTAGTCCAAGCCCTCCATTCTCCCATGGTAGCCTCTTACTGGCTCATTTCTCTGTCAGTTCTTGTAAAAACATCTCCACATTTCTTCACTCTCCAACTCTGATTCCTTTCCCCCTCTGCATTGCTGCCTTGGCTGCCCACAGCAAGCTTTACAAATCCATCAGCATCACCTGTTGGTTGCCTTTACCTGATTTTATATTCCCTGGTTAAGCATGCCCTAGGGTTTTTTGTTTGTTTATTTGCTTGTTTTGTTTTTTAAAGATTTATTTATTATATATATATATATGAGTACACTGTAGCTGTCTTCAGACACACCAGAAGAGGGCACCAGATCCTATTACAGATGGTTGTGAGCCACCATCATGTGGTTGCTAGGAATTGAACTCAGGATCTCTGGAAGAGCAGTCAGAGCCATTTCTCTAGCCACCCCCCATTTTAATTCTAAATTATTTTAAGCAGAATTAGCATTAACTGGTCAGTTAAATAAGTAAATACTTACTAAGCCCTTCAGTGCGGTGGGCAATGAAGCTGGGCTTAGTGGCCCTTGCTGGGTCAGGACAGCAACAGCCTCAGACCTCATCCTTTCCATGAAGCATTGAGGACAGAGTCTGAGGGTCACTACAGGCAATAATCTCAAGCCCGGATGCCTCCACCATTATGTTGACCTTCCAGAGACAGAAAAGCAAAGTGGACTTTCACCTACAGCCAAAGAAAGGAGAGACTTCAGTCAAGACAGATACAAAATGCTGAGCAAGGTGGGAGGGTTGAAGCTCTGACTGTGGGCGTAGCTGAGGGAGGTCTAAAGGTGAAGTCTCACTAGGTAGCCTGGGAAGTGATGGGGGATTCTAGGATGTGTGCCCTTGTGAAGGAGCTAGCAACGGGAAGAGGAAGATGGATGAGGTCCTGCGAGGCTATGGGGAACTTAACAAAGCCTGGCTGAGATAGTCATTCTAGGTTGCATTCAGAAAGTCTGCTTACAGAGCACTTGCCTGACCTGATTGCAAAGCTTCCGCCCTGCCTCGTTGCCTTCATGTTTCTGTGTTTGCCACTTTTATGTGCTTTTTCTTCTCTCTTGCCAGAATCTGTTAGACTTTGTGATGTTTTTATTAAGGGAATAGTTGTGGCAATAAGTTTTGATAGCTAGATTATTCACATTATCAAAATGTTTTGATTTCTTTCCTCTCCTGGCCCCATTCCAGAGAAACTTAGCCTGGTGATTTTCCAAAATAATCTCACATTCTTGCTTGGGCTTCCTTTTAATTCAATCATTAACAGTTTTTTGTTTAACTGCTGTGCGGGTTCTGAGAGGACTCCCCAACACTGTTTCTGTATGCAAGCCCATGTCTCAGCAAACTAGTCACTGTTTACAAAGCACGCGCATGTGCATTCCCACTCGTGGACTTTCGCCCACTTGGTGCCAGACTCTGTCACCATCCCTCCTTCCACAACCTTGCACAAGTTCCACCCCTTCCAATGAGACTCTCTCAGATACCCTCGAGCTTTAGTGGCCGTCCCATCTAAACTTCTCATTTTGTCTGCTCTCTTCCATTCCTCAGGACTCAGTGTTCTCCCTCTCCCACTATTAGCATCTTTTATCTTTTTATTGTGGCGTCCTCTCTCTGAGATATATAAAAGTTAAAATCCTTTCACACTTTCAATTGCCCAGCACATTGTACAGAATCCCCTGACGAGTGAGGCTCAGTAATATCTGTATGGGTCACTTCCACTTAATTCTCCAATAACACGTTTTATTGTTTAGTAACTGACTGAAGTTTTTCCAATGTGAAGCACCCCTGACTCTTTCCACATGATATGATGAAATTACGTCTCAATTTTCTTTATTATAAATGACAACCAGGACCCTGAAGAAACAAGGAGTGTAGCCTTCTGGAGAACCTGTAGCAGCTACCATAGATGGCTCTGTCTCTTCAGCCCTGGGGAGGTCAAATGCTGGGTAACCAGGTTGGACCACAAACCCAACTGCAAGTTGCAAACATGGTCAGACATGGGTAGTTCTGACCCAGGGACCGGCCTGGTGGACACAGGCTGCCTTGGCAGGATGGCTGGTTAGGTTAAAGACAAGCACTTCTGTGAAGATAGAGGATTTCTAGATTCTTGTAGGCTAAGACTAAATAAAACCTCCAGTTGATACCCAGCACAGAGATTTGTATCAAGTGCTAACAAGAATTTGCCAATTCAAAGAAGCTGCCTCCTTCTCCCCATTCCCTCCTCCTCTACTTCCCCCTCCTCTTTTCCTCCTCCTGGTCTCTCTTCCTTCTCTTCCCTTTTCCTCCCCTTCCCTCCTCTGCTTCCCCCTTCCTTCTCCTCTTCCCTTCTCCTCCTTTTCCCTCCTCCTCATCTTCCTTTTTCCCTTCTCCCTTTTCTCAACCTCATTTCTGTCATTCTGTCATCTCTGTTTCCTGACTGTGGACACAGTATGGTCAGATACCTCATATCCCTGCCTTCTCCACCATGATGGACAAGAGCTTCTAACTGTGAGTCAAAATAAACTCTTCTTCTCCTTCTCTGTCTCCTTCTCTTCCTTCTCCTCCTCCTCTTCTTCTCTTCCTCTTCCTCCTCTCCTTCTTTGTTCTCACAGCAATGAAAAGATAACTAATGCAATCCCAAATATAACGGCGTTGCATACTGATGGGACCACTGGCGATGAATCTTAAGTGAAGTAATTAGCTCATGCATGCCTGTCCATGCTTGTCTCAGGAGAATGGGTTAGGATTTCAAGAGTGGGTTGGTTATATGATAGTTGTTACAGCTGGAGACTATTCCATGAGTTTGGCAACTTCTACACGTACCCTGGCAGGAACCATGTCTAATGCAGAACACAGGAAGGGAGGTATGCTGGGGCTTTGCTGTGCCTTGATACTCGTCTATGAAATAAAGAGATCCCACCACAAGATGTAAGGATTTAGAATGAGGAACAGAGTGCTGGCTTGACAGGGAGATAGTGCTGGCAGGAGATTTGGTTGTCATGTTTAAAGGACTTTTTCCTTTAGAGTCTTGCTTGAACCTGCCTTGTACTAGAGGACCCTTAGAGGGAAGTTACAGGACAGGCAAGCATCTCAGAAGAGGATCTCACAGAGCCTTCCTATCTGCTGTGTAGTTCAACACCAATTGAAGGGGCTGAACAAATGGCTCAGAAGTGGAAAGAACTAGCTTCTAGAGGACACAGGTTCCATTCCTAACACCTGTATGGTGGCTCACAACATTCTGTACCTTCGGTTTCAAGGCATATGACACCCTCTTCTGGACTCTGTAGGCACCAGGCACACACATGGTGCACAGAAATACATTCAGGCAAAACACATCTATAATCCCAGCACTCAGAATGCTGAGACAAGAGGAGTTCAAGGCTGGCCTGGGTCACACAGCAAGACACACATATACCTATACATACACAGACAAAACAATAACAAAAGGATAAATCCCTAGTAGTTCGTGTATTAGTTTTCTAGGGCTTTGGTGACAAAATAGACAGGCAAGATGACATAGATATCATACATTTCTCAAAGTTCTAGAGGCCAGAAGTTTCAAACCTAGGAAGTCAGAGATATTTCCTAGCTTCCAGTGTGTGGGCAATCTCTGCCACCCCTTGACTCATGCAGTTTCCATATGGTCTCCCTGTCTGCCTAATCCTTCGTCCTACATTATGCTTTATACATTATATCATGGACATGTATATATTTATATATTATACATTATATCGTGGACATATTAGATTAGGGCCCATCTCAGTGACCTCATTTTAACCTCATTATCTACAAAGATCCCATTTCCAAATAAAATCACACTGAAACACTGAGGGATAGGACCTCAGCATATGAATTTGATGAGTGGGACACATTTCAGCTCTTAACAATATAAGCACTATGTGTCAGAGGCTTGCTCAGCACCTCTTCCCTAACCTCAGCTTTACCTGTAGCTGATTAGAGTCCTATGACACCGAGCACAGAAATCCAGGTTTGAGACTGATGGAGTAGAGTAAGTCAACGCCTATTCTCCAAAATCTTTTCTGTTGCCCTAGAGTGGAAGGGATATTATCCCTGATGCCCAGCACAAAACTTCATATGAGGGTACAGATTTAAACAAAAATGATTGAAATGGCAAGCAAACAAGTTGATTAGGGAAGATACAATCTTTCAGGGCACTTCTTGGTTCTGAGTACATTCCACCCAAACTCTACTATCTCTCTTCTCTACTGAAACAGTACCAAGGTCCCAAAGGGCTTCCAGCAACAGAAAATGAACTAGTCAGAAAACATAAGTTCTGTCCTGGCTCTGCAAGGAAGAGTCTGGGCATTAGGTCATCTCTTCTTCTCTGTCAGCTACACTCTGAGTGTCCTGCACACACATCTCCTTCTACAGAATGCTGGTCACAGCAGCCTACTCCATCACCATGGAGGTTACACAGGAGCTCTTGTAGTCCTCAATGTACTGTTTTCATCTTATAACAGCCTCAGTACCACTGTGATGGTGTGCTTTGAAGGGGGTTCAACCTTTTTATTCCTCTGGGGAGCCTTCTGACCTCAGGCCCAAAGCCCAAGCATAGCCCTGGAGTATCACGCCTCTAGAATCATATGCTCTGCAGAAACCTAAGCTCCGATTCATGTGCTCACAGATCCTGCAGGCAACTTCATGCTCCCTCATTCCCAGCACTCTGGGTGTCTTCCTCTGAAATCCCAGCCTGGAGGTTGTTTCTGTCTCCTCCCATTTTCTTCTGCAGCCTTGAATCAGGCCTTAGAGCAAATAGTTCCCTTAGCAATGGTACCAGGTTGCAGGTTAGTGGTTGCCATGGTTGTGGAAACATAGATGGGAAATTTTATTGAAGATTTTGCTGGGTATGTTGTACGTACAAAGGTGGATCTTCATGTGTTTCTACCTGTGCAGAAGAGAGTGACCACACCTCCTCTGTCCTGCCTTGACGGATCTCTCTCTCTCTCTCTCTCTCACACACACACACACACACACATACACCCACAGCACCTGTGAATATCCTATAGGACTTCTTGGAGGAAGGGAGGTGATGGTACATGTGAATGGCCACAATGCACAGTGAATGGTAAAAAAGCCTTAAGGTTTACCAACATAGTAAAAGTTATTAACGTGTGTATTTCTCAAGGCAAAAGCCACTCATCATTATATGTCTCCCAGAATTAAATATTGTTTTACTATCAACGCATTTTCTTAAAAAGCAGCATTAATAGCCTCTGAACCTAGGGGGAATATAGGGTGACTTGGGAAGGAACTAGAAGTCAAAATGTATACTCAGCAGATGTCTTCACCTGCAAGGAAGACAGAGCTCTGACTCCTGGTGTGGATATGTCTACTACCCCCAGGTAGTTTTGTAGCAGGAATCCACAGGCCTCCAGAAGCTCAGGGGGAGGAGCCAGAAGAAAGACCTCTAGCATACCTTCTAGGACCCAGGAGGCTTCTCTAACATACCTTCCAGAACCCAGGGAGGCTAGCAGTTGCAAGTTTATGTTTAATCAACTAATTAATAGTTTGGGTTCATAGTTATTTCTATTTTACAGAGTGGCTATAAACTCTAAGAAATCACCAGAAGATCTTTTAAAGGATCCAGGAGCAGGGACATTATACTGAAATCTTCTCTTTAAGCTGTGCAAGGTGAGAAGTGCCAGGCTTCTCAAGGGAGTCTAGAGAGCACTGGAGTAGGAAGGGCTCTGCTCTCCAGACAGGAGCTAATGCAGTCAGAGAGAGCTGCAGCTGCTCGATGTCTTGGCGTCAAGGAAGAAACTTGCATAATGAGATTCAGATGGAGACCTCTGAACAGACAAAGCTGGCCGAAAGAGGGAAAGTTTCTGAACCTTTCTCCTGGTAGGCCTCTTCCCTTAGCTTTATGGAAGCCAGAGTGCAGGGTGTAGATCAGCCACGCTCAGAGCCCAGCCACAGAGGGCCTTCACATCTTTAGGAAGGTGAAGTACCATACTAATTGCTCAAGAAACTGCCAAATCTTAGCCATAGGGAGGAAGTTGCCCATCTACTGCTTTGCATACTTATAGAATATATAGGGCACAAGCAAGCTGGAAACAGTCTCCAGAAATCTTTGAGAGAGCCCCAAAGTTCATTCTACCTAGGAAAAACTAGGGTATGGTAACTTTCAGGTTCAACACAGCTCATGTGACCCAGGTGCTTGCAGAACTCTGGTCTCTGTGTTTCGGAAACCTACAGAGTGGCTTTAGGAGATAACCTGATGCTAAGATCATCAGTGCCCTCCCCCAGACATTAGAGGCTTATTGACATTTACAGTAGCTTTGCCCTTGAAAATTGGGTCCCTTTTTTGGGAGGGAGGTGACAGGGTTAATCTAAGGACTGAGGGAGGCAGAGAGAAAAGGCCTTGAAACCACAGTGAAGCCAACCAGATTAATAGAGGAAGAGAGAGGGGGGTACACCATTAGGAAGACAAAGAGAAAATCATGTTGGAGCAATAGAAAGGGAAATCTAATATCAACTAGGGAAAAATAAATGGAGATTAGGGCAAACAAATTAGCTTTTATGGGTTCAATGCTAATACAAGAACAACATCAGAGCTGTGAATGCCTTTGAGGGAAGATGGGATAAAGAACCTGGGCAGTCATGCAGGCAGTGGAGATTATGTAGGGGGGGCCAAAGGGCCAGGGGATGGGGAGAGGGAGGCAGAGGTGAAGAAGGACAAGGGAGAGAGGGAGCCTAGAAGGGCCTGCTCTCTTGGATAGGAAGGGGCTGGGGTCCTAGTGACAGTAGGGTCAGAGGGATGATTAACACTGGGTAGAAACAAGGGAAATCAACTGAAGGAAACAGAGGACAGGGCTACCTACAGCTTGGCAGGCAGAAGGAAAGAAGTGCAGGCAGACTTAGAAAGAGCAGAGGAAAAAAATCCAATATGGAAGAGTAGGGGACAGAAAAGAAATTGCATTATTTTTCTCACTGAAAAGAAAATCAAATAATGAAGACATAGATAGACACTGATCCTCCAACAAATAGAAACCTGAGAAAAATTTTAAAGTGGATTTGGGAAGCACACACACTTGGTAGGTGGTGTTGAAGGCATGGTCACTCTTACATAGTCCAACTAAATGTGGGATGACCACCTTACTGCCGGAGGTGGTAGAGGTCACAGAGTGCAGAGCATTTGAGTAGGCATCACACAGAGAGACCCCAGCTTGAGGGTCAGTTCTGGCCCTGCTGTAACGTGCATCCTTGGGCAAATTACATACCATTTCTGCTCCTCACCCTGCCATATGTAAAATGGAGGTGATGTGCTTTCTACCTCAAGGGCTGTTACACTAATTTAATGAAAAGATGTACTTCTGCTTGCCTCAGGAAGAAGCATATTTCTTGATGCTGCCTGCAGCCATTATTCCTAAGCAGTAACTAACTCAGGAAGGGGTGAATACAGAACACAACCCATCTCTCTTCTTCCTTCTCTTTTCTCCTTTTTAAGGCCAATATTGGTAAGACACAGGTCAACTTTGGTTCATGTTCAGTTATCACCCTTTTATCCACCATTTGTCTCCTGCTTCTGCATTTATGTCACTCCCTCCATACCAGAGTACCAGAGATGAGATGATAGTACTAACCCTTCTCAGCCACACCACCCGCTGGGCTAATCTAAGTAAGGGCTTCTAGGTGAAGCCTTCTACTCCTGTAAGGAGATACTCTTTGATCTGGCTGAGCTTCAGATTATAGGAGATCCAGAATTGCTGTTGGTTCTCCCAACTGCCTTAAAGCTTATGGAGAAGCAGGGCTGGCTAGATCAGAGGAAGGCATCCAAAGGAATTCCCAGGAGTCAATGAGTAACCACCCAGTCACGCACTTCAGGAGGAAAGGGAGCACTGTGGTTATTCTTGACCCCCAGGGCATCCAAAACCAAGCTTCTCTCATCACTAAGGATTGTAAAATACTAACATCAGAAAACAGCCCAGGCAGGAGGCCCAGTGTTGCAGGAGGATTTGCTACTTGCTGAGATGTGAAAAATTAAATTGAAACCATTTCAGGAAGAATCATCCTTGAAACTATAACCCCTAAAGGATGGATATCAAGATGAATAAATACAGCAGTGGTAAATCTCGACAGAGGGCCTACTGAGCCCAGGTTCCATGCTAAGTTCCATAGGTGTCTCATATCCAAGCAACATACCTACACAGAGGGAAGTGAAGGTCGTAACTTAGGGGTCAAGTACAAGTTTTCTGGCCTCCATCCTATACAACTTCAGAAAATGAAAATTAATGAATATATGAGCCTAATCCAGGAATCACTGCCAAAATACATGAGGCGAAGCTGCTTCTCCGTTGGAGTGTCTATGGTGGACTACTAAATAGGTCAACTGGTAGGTAGCAGAAGGCTGGAAGACTTCCTTCTGGCACCAAGTGGTCATTGGCCTCGGCAGCATTAGAGACTCTAGATCCCAGCTCTCGTAGAGTCTGACTCACAGGCCTCCCAGCAATGCCTAGGCAAAGCCATTGACCACATTGCCCCATTTCCATGGAACTGCCTTCAAGCACCTAGATTCTGGCAGTATCAGGTCTTCTCTTTGCTTCCTCCTGCCTAGGGACAGTGGCTGCTTCCTGTGATTGCCTATCTGTTATTCAAGATGATTGGACCAGAAGTGTTTCAAATTTTAGATCTTCCTTCTTGAAAATGAGACCAAGTCTCATCATACCATCATGGCATTCATCTTTGTTTCTCATATTCCTTACACATACAAACTGATGGCCATCTTATGTAAGATTTCCATGCACCTGTGATCTCACACCCATCAAAGAAGTCAGGTCAGGAACATTTAACTTGTTGGTACTAAAAAAGTTTATGGTTTTTGAAAACATTTCATATTTTGGGAATTTGGATTAAGGATGACCAACCCAGATCTCAGTGACTCTCAAATTCTTCCTTTGTGCTTTTATATTCTTTGACACCCAGGAAATTTTGTTTAAACCCAGCTGCTGAAATTCCTAGGAACAGGTTTCCATCTTCTGACCAAACTCCAAATGATGCTACAGGAAGAATTCTGAGGAAACAAGGTTCTAGGATTGGATTAATCTAGTCATGGTACTTGAAGGTAGTGTTGTGCTTGTAGGTAGTGAGGTGTAGGAAGCAGTTTCTTTTCTTTTTATTGACTGAACTATGAAAGACACAAAGTGGCACTGCCCACACAGTCATGGGTCAAAAATTTCTTCTCAAGGAGGTGTCTGATCTCAGGAAAGGCAACTTCTACTACAATCCTGTCTTCCTAGCTTGAGCTGGAACTCACGGGTCTTCTCCCCAACAGAACTGCAAGCCTCCCAAGGCCAGAGCTGTGTAGTCACCCCAACATTCTTCATGAAACCTTTGCAACCAGAGTTATAAGTAAAAGGCTTCATAACGAGGAATTTTAGTGCCCACACTGATGACAATTTCCTCATTGGTGGAAAACTGTAACAATAAAATAGCACGTCTTTCTCCATAAGTTCTTCAAAACACGTGGTCACTTCATCCATAAAGCTGGCTCCTCACCAAGGTATGAAGCCCAGGAGGACTCATCCACTTAATGTGACCATTTGAGGCTTGGGTAAGCGCCAGCAGAAAGGATACTGCATCCATTCTGTGCATCCTTCAGAAGCAACGAAAACCTCTCTTTTCTTGGGCAATTATATGTGGATCTCTTTCAAATACTTGCATCTAAGAATCTGAGGGAAACAGAATTCTCTCGAAGGTAAAACATATGTAGTTTCCTCTCAACCTCCTCGGGTCTTCTTTCTTTCCTCCTTGTCTTTGTCCTTTCTGCCTTCCCTCACTTTTTCTTTTCCCTCCTTCCATTTACATTCCTTCTTTTCTTCCAATAATGAATTAAATAAGCACGATTTAGTATCACAGTGTACCAAGCACTACTTTGGATTCTAGAGTTTCCGTAAATCACAACAACTATTACTACTACAGCAACAACAGCCCCTCAAGAAACAGCTTATGCAGCATGACACACTCAATAGTTGGATACTTATAGCCTGCTAAACGTGGTGGTAGAGCTTGGGCCTCAACTTCTTTATGAGAAAGAACCAGAGGGAGCAGGCAAGAAAAAAAAATCTGGAGGGCTTCCTATAAGAGGCTTTCTTAAGATATAAATGAAATGAAAATAAAATAATGGTATTCCAGGCAAGGGTGAGGACCCAGGGCAGGGCTCAGGTTCTGTGACAAAAATGGAGTTAAAGAAGTGATTTTAAGGTACAGATGGTGGAGAAAGAGTCAAGAGACAAAGGAAAGGTCATGGTGGGTCCTGTTTGCTAAATTTAGACGCTTGGACTTACCATGAATGAAAGGATGCCGTGCCTTTTCTTTAAATGTTCTTAAACAAGGGAATGGTACATTCAGACATGTGGTTGCATGTACTTATTTCCAGCTGCAAAACAAAGAGTTTCATGGGAAGGTTGGGGTAAGCTCAATGAGTTCAGGGAACCACTCCTACCTGTCTAGATTCTATGTTACCTGTGGTCAGGGAACCATTCCTAGCTGTCTAGATTCTGTCACCTGGGGAAGTTTACCCTTGTTCTTCTTGAAATGATTCCATTTCTCTTTTCCCCCATCAGTACTCTTTAATTCCACATCCATTGTCTCCTTGTAGACATCTTAAGTATTAAACATTCATTTGTGTGTTGATTTGCTGAATGTGTGACTCCTCCTAGACTATTACTGGAATAAAAGCTCCAGGAAGGTAAAGATCAGTTTTATGTATGCACTTCTGCTAAAGTGTTTGGTATGTCATAGTGCATAAGAAATTGTTGAGTACATGGGTTTTTAAATGCTGAAGACAGATAGAAGATATTGGTATAAATATTTAGAGATAGAAATGGTGTATGGTCTGCTGATATATATATATTTGAAAATGTAAGATGCTGGAAGTGGTTGGCTAATTCATATGGGATATATTTATTTAACATGTTACATAATTTAACCATAGATAAAACAAATATTTTTGACCTCACATGGCTTCAATATGATAAAAGACAAAAACCCAGATATTCTTCTTCTCATTCATATTTTCTCTTGACTATGAAAATGTCCCTCCTCATTTTCAAACAAGTTTCTCAAAAACAGCCATACTTGATGCTAGAGAGAGACCATAGATGAATTTCATTTCATTTTATACCCTGAGTATGGGCCTAGTAGAAAGTGAATGGTAAAAATTGATTTTCGAAATAGGACAATAAATGATAGAGTTAGTTTCAAGAACATTCAAAACATGAGCACTGTATAAGAAATGAATGAGAAAGGTAAACAGTCGCCTTTAAAGGTAAAGGTAGACACTGCCTCTTCTGTAGCTTCCCTTAGTAGGACAAGTGGTAGGCACAAAGACACCAAAGGTCATGCAGCGAGGCGGGGGTGGGGGGAGGCAGAGTGAATCCATGGTGCAGTTCTCCAGCAGGACAGCTCGGGATTTGACGTGCACTTGACCTCACAGATTGAAGTGATCTGCTCTACTGATGTGAGACAGTGGTATTTCATGGTCCCAGAACACTTACTTTAGGCACATTTTGAGACCAAGTCCTTGGATTTTTATTTCATAAAGGTACAAAATCAAGATAGAGATGTTGCAAGGTTGTGGCCATTGCAGACCTGAAAGTCAGTTTACTGGGGAAGGGCAACACCAGACTGAGAACATCCAAGACAAATTAGCATTAGCAAGGTTTATTCTTCACAGAAGGGGGTAGATAGCATGATGTGAAGGGTATCCCAAGGCAGTTACTGCACCTCTAACTATACCTTGCCAAGGGTTGCCCACTCTTGGAGCAAAAACAAAAACATCCACAGATAGTAAAATTCAGTTTTGTTTTGTTTTTGGTTTTTACAGGACACACGGCACACTGAGCTATTGTTATTTGGGGCTGAGTTTTAAGGAATCCACTGTGGAATGGGATGTGAGGATTCCTCAATAGGAACTCTGAGTTGGGTGCTAAGACTTGGCCTCTCCCCTTGAGGAATCCGTAAAGGAGCTAAATAGATATGTTGTTGGTCAAAGTCAGTGATGTGATAGTGGTGCAGAAGATTGTGGAGGAGCAGGAAAGGTGTGCTTCTGTCCTAAGTGTTTGTGTGATGAGAGTTTTAAATGATGTCTCTGTTTTGTTCTTCCATCCTTACTTCTCAGAGCCTTCAGAGTGGGGAAGAAATTACCAAACAATATCTCCCACAGTGGTCATTTTTCCCAAAGGATGCTTCTAGACAGCAAACATCACTTAAAGCTTTACAGACCTGCAAATTCACTTAACTCACCCTAAGTCCTCCCTGCCCTGTAAAACTTACATTTCCCTATCTGAAGATACATACTCAAGAACTTCCTTATATCTGGCCAGGCTTCCTCCTACATCACCACCTTTCACCACCCACAGCTCTCTAGACAAGCAAAAGCCCTTTGCTTATGAAGCTTCAAACCTCTTCCTGATTTACACTTTCCCCAACCCTACCTCGACCAACCATGGAGCTTCCGGCCTTAAGGCCAACCTGCCCATAAAGTACAAAGCAGCATGGAAACAGTGGGCATCAGTCCCTTGCTGAGGGCAGGAAGGAAGCCTGCACCCACCTGGGCATTTGGTGGTGAATCACCTAGAGAAGTCCACTCCCCCACACCGGACAAAGAAAACACAAAAGCCCTTCCATCCAGAATTCAGTTCAGCCCATAGATGTCATCCTCGTAAGCAGCCAGTTGGCCCTTCCCAATCTTTTATGCACGATCTATAGAGGCAGTAAATAACATTCAACTTGGTCAAGACTTTATGCAAGGAATTTTTTTTTTACTTCCTTTGGCTTCTCTCTCTCTCTCTCTCTCTCTCTCTCTCTCTCTCTCTCTCTCTCTCTCTCTCTCTCTCTCTTTCTTTCTTTCTCTCTTCATTCATTCATTCATTCCAGTCATTCCTTCAATTTCTCTCTGACTGCCTGTGTGCTTCTCCAAGGGACGTCTACCTTAACATGAAGATTTTCAATTAATCTGGCTGTGTCTCCCTAAAAGGGTTCAAACATTAATTTCTTATTTCAGGTTACATACCCAGGGTTTTGTGCTTGAGTCACTATTAGCGTTTTGTTGATATGTGTGGAATTGAAATGAAAGTCATTAGATACACATAATAATTATAATTCTTGAAAAACAATTAGAGAAAGAAAGAAAGAATATCATCTTGTTCGTTTTTTTTGCCAGTCATTGCTCAACCCCCAGTGGTTTCAAAGTCTCAGCATTCATACAATCTAGAAGTTTCTACAAAACATACTTTAAAAAAAGCTTTTGTTAATTCTTTGAGAATTACCTACAACGTATTTTGATCATATTCATCCCACTCCCTCAACTCTTTACAGATCATCCTCTACCTCCCTATCCACTGAATCACCCCACCTTGTGTGTGTGTGGGTGTGTGTGTGTGTGTGCGTGCACACACACATGCTAATCCATGGGAGTTTTTGTTGGTCCACTACTTCTGGGAGTGGAACTAGATGTTACACCATTAAAGAACTAACGTTTCCTTTCCTATCAGCAATAAAAACCCAATAGATCCTCAATTTCATGTTCTCTTTGTCTTCCATGATGGACTCTTGTCTGGCATGAGCTTGTGCAGGTCTTGTGCATACTGTCACAATCCATGTGAGTTTGTATGTACACCTGCTTTGTTGTGTTCCCCAAACACTGTTTCCTTGAATTCACCCACCACCTTTGGCTCTTACAATCTTCCCACCCCTTTTTCTTCGTAGATCTCTGACCTTGAGTGGGGGATGCAATAGTTATGTTCCATTTAGGGCTGAGCATTGCAAAATCACTTCTCTTCACAGTGAACAGCTATGGGTCTCTGACAAACATAAACTCTTGGTTCTACCCTAGATTAACTAATTTAAAAACTTAAAGTATTGTACTCAATAGACTTTTATTCAATAAACCCTACAATTGACTCTGGTGTGTATTTCCTTTTTGAGAACTCCTTGGTCTTAGGGTCAAGTCAGAGTTACCACCGTGTTATATTACATCAACCACATTATTGCTACAATGAAAACCTTTATATTTATATCAAGACTTTCAGCTAATGAGATGCTTCTCCACCTTCATCCCAACATTGCTGTTGCTATTGTCAGTAGCAGGTACAATGAAAAATGCTGTCAAACTCCATGTCATGCCTACAATTAGAAACAACACAATCAAATGATATGGCTAAAACACATAGAATCAAGGCAGAAATCTGACCCAAGTTTTTCCCCAATAAAATAATGCCTTAGAGAACTCCAAGTTCAGGGTCCAGAGGTGTGATTGTCTGCTGTGTATGCAGTGAGCTTCAGTAGGATTCTGAGCATGTGGGTTTCTAAGGATGCCGAGTCAGCTCTTAGGATAATTTTGGACTCTAGTTTGTACTGTCTCTATTGGAGAATCACATGAGTAGATTGTGCTTTATTGTTTTGTTTTGTTTTCAGGCAAAATGTTCAATTTGTGCCACCTCTACAACTAACACACACACACACACACACACACACACACACACACACACACACACACTCAATCTGACTTCCAGATAGATTCTACCACAAAGATGCACTCCATGCAGCAAAGGTTCTGGAAAATAGTGACAAAGTAGGCCTGCCTAAAGTCTTGTACATTTGGATAGCCATCTGATGTGCCTTGGTATTCAGAGTCTAGATCCCAAAGAATCAAAAGGCAACCATGAGAAAGTGGGAGGTAATTTTTCCACAAAGGGCAGCATGGTCAGTGAGGGGTCAGAGAAACGAGTTCAAGAGCAAGTAAGAGCCACATTGTTCATCGCCTGTGCTGGACTGAAAGTCCCTGAAACATCATCTAACTCATGGAAAAGCATTCATCAGGACGGACGGTCTAGAACAGGACAGGCAGAAGCTGTCCTGGAAGATGGACCATCCTGTCCATCATACTTGGTGCATAGCCAGTGGGTTTTTCCTCCTAACTTATTGCCCAGGACAGAGGCTTATGACCTTGTTCTTTTGTTTGTTTTAAGGAAAATTATCTGTTCTGTTGAAGACATCTTGGGCCCTTGAGGAGAATTGAGAGGTGGTTCTGAATGTACTAAGTCAGTGGGTGATAATGGGCACACTGAGCTAAGCAAAGGCACTTCCCACCCTTGCCCATAAATATTGTTAACTGAACACACTGGCCTGGTATCAACTTTCCCTTCTTACTGGCTGGTTCTCTATGATCCCACCCCTGTACATTACTGGCTGCTGTGGGTAAGCTTCAGGATGGTTCTAAGTGTTGGAGCTCAGATCATTCTGTTACTCATCAACATCTAGAGTTCTTACACTTCCCCACTCTGAGCTCGATCACCAGATTTAGTTCTTGGTGTGAAAAGATGCTAGCCATGCCTAGGCAATGACACTGTCATCATAAGGTTGCAGAGACAGGATCATCTCCAGCCACCAATCAAGGTCCCTCATAGAAGCAGCAGTGATTGGATCCCTAACCATTGTTTGGATCCTGGTTGCCCTTCACATGAGCTGAGTCATTTGAGTGAAGCCACAGGAATGCTCTTTATGGTCTTCTTTTTGGAAATTGTATAATCTCAGTCCTGACATCAACACACTATTAATTGAAAAGCAGTTGCAAGCAGTGCAAATCTAAGAGACACCTACCCTGTTAACCTCAAAACCTTTGTATGTACTATTCCCATGGTTCACACAGGATCCCCTTTCTCTCATCTAGCACTTCTTTACTTTGAGTCTCAGCTTGCAATTTTAAAAGAACTTTTTTTTTGTGCTTCTCTGACCAGGGGCAGGTCTACTGATTCAGTAATTACCTGTCTAAGCCTGAGATTCCAGAAAAGATCATGAGGAATGCTAATTAGCCGGCTTAGGCTCCTACTGTGATAAGCCCTGTGAGGTGGGTGCAAGTATGTAGGTGGCTTTATTCACCTTGGGGCTTCAGAACCTGGGAAAGCACCTGACAGGTACTAGGCACTCAGCAGGTATGGGTCTAACTAGATGTGTATGGTCAGAATGAAGTACAGAATCAGTTCAGAGGGTCGAGTCAGGGAAGCAGCTAAGGCTTGGCTTGCCATGCACTGTACCACTCTGCCCCCGGCCTAGCACAGTGGTACAAAACTCATGTGATGTCTCCTAGCTAATTCTCCGCCAGTATTTTAGTTCTCTAATCTGTCAAAAAGAGACAAGAACTTGGGATTGCTTAGGCAAGACAGCTGCAGACAGGGCTCTGTCCATTCTGACCTTCCTCAACCAGAGACTCTCTTTCGCTTCTTTGGTGTTTGTGTTATAAAATACGGTTCTGTGGTTTAAGAGGAACAAGACAAATGGAACGACCACCCATCTCATCTTGTACCTTCATGTCAATGAAAAGAAAAGGAAGCCCAAGGGGAAGGGAGATAGTTTCTTCTGTGTCACTCAGCTCAGTATCAGCTTAAGAAAACCCTGACTTCTCCACTCCTGCATGTCTGCATATGGAGGGAAATGGGGAAAGGGAGGCATTGATGATATGTGGCAGAAAGGGCTGGGCTCCTGAATGGGATGGTGCAGATCTAAAGGGCTCTCAGATAACCATGGACTTCTTTCGAACGTTCACATGACAGATGGGCTGAGCAGTTTATGTTACTTGTGCCAGCCTCCCAGGGCAGGTGTTTCTGAGTAAGACAGGGTGCAAGCAGAGTGACCACTGAAGGGCCTGACCATGGAGTGCTCAGCCATGCTCTCACACCTACTCATACTCAAGGCCAATTCTCACCCGATATTTATCTCCTAGTTCTGACACTTGTCCCTGACAATGCTGTCTTTTTAGGCCATGGAGGGCTGAATCAGCTAGGAGGGGCCTTCGTGAATGGCAGGCCTCTGCCGGAAGTTGTTCGTCAACGCATTGTGGACTTGGCCCACCAGGGTGTGAGACCCTGTGATATTTCTCGCCAGCTCCGTGTCAGCCATGGCTGTGTAAGCAAGATCCTTGGCAGGTAAGCACGAAATTCACCACATACCACTTTCCCTGCAAGGCTTGTCTTCTGTGGTCAACTTAATAGCTGAAGGCCCATGTACCATATGATTTTGTTTTTCAAGCCAAAACGTTCAGAATATCTGTTACAAGAAGCAATAAAAGTGTTTGATGAAATCCATAGCTCTACTGAGTCAGCCTCTCTGCTAGGCCTGTGGCTCTTGTAGGATGACCAGGAAGCATGAAACTCAGAAACATGGAGGACTGAGAACCATCCATTGGTAAGATTCAATGTGGTGGTTCCCTGTCCTGGCTGTGCCAGAAAACTCTAAACAAACAATCAGAAGGTCAGGATCTAGGCTCCAGCACAAGCCAACAAAAAGGAGTGGATTCAAATTTATGTATATCATTGACCTCCACCTCACTGAAGTGATTCTGAGTTCCTCAGTTGGGGCTGAGAACCTCAGGGTACAGGTTCAGAAGGACGAGGAACACAACACCTCTGACATGTCCATCAGAAATATTATTTAAGTAGAGAGTTTGGGAATTCTGGAGTTCCATGTCCTGTCCACCTTACTCTCCAACCCACCACACAGACCCATATGTAGGTTCAAGGGAAATTAAGGGGCTGGGCTGTTTAGAACCATGGAGAGCCCTATTGCTAGAGGGAAAGTAGCCTTTTCTTTGGACCAAGGAAAGGGTATTGTTAAGAAGATGTAGAGTTCCAGAAAGAAGAACTGTGAATGGCAAGGACAATGATCTTTTTAAAGACACAGGCTTTCTTTTATTTATTGGTAGAAGAGACAAGGAGACAAAGAAGACCAGAGTCTTCATGAAGGCACTCACCTGCCAGCTGGGTTAGATGGGCTCTGAAGGAGGAAGCTAATGTCTAGGGGTTGACTCAGGTCAGGGATTCTAAGTGAAACTGGACTTCAGAAGCAGCTTGAACTTGAACCATGGAACTTGGTAGAAAATCAGAGAGCAAAGGGCAAAGGAGATGGCTCAGATTTGGACAAGGCAAAGGTGACCCAGCAAGACAGCAGTTGACTTTCCTGAGTTAGACCAGGAGAACAAAGGAGGGGAGTCAGGGAGTTGATCATGCTAAGAAAAGATGAATGAGAGAAACAGCCACTGCAAGCCAGTGACTTTCCAGCATCAATACCAAAACATCCTTTCTTCCTAGGGAGATCTTTGTGGGCTTTCTGATGCAAATACAGAGAGCTGGCCTAGGGAGAAGTCTTTGTAGAGGGGTCTTGCTTTGGCAGCTGCATAAATCTACCCAAATAAGGGAATTATTGGAGAGAAATCCAGTGATAGGCTGAGCAGGAGTCAGGGGAGGGGAATGTCTCAGTTCCACATCTCTCCTCAGGAGACTCAGAGGGGACAGAAGCTCTGACCAGGTCCATATTCAAAGGCCCCACCTGCTTATTGGATAATTTTGGGGGTTCTCTATTGGAGTAGGTACTACGAGACTGGCAGCATCCGGCCTGGAGTGATAGGGGGCTCCAAGCCCAAGGTGGCCACTCCCAAGGTGGTGGAGAAGATAGGGGACTACAAGCGGCAGAATCCTACAATGTTTGCTTGGGAGATCCGGGACCGACTCCTGGCAGAAGGCGTTTGTGACAATGACACTGTCCCCAGTGTCAGTTCCATCAACAGGTGAGAGACAGAAGTTTCTGGCACCCTCCTGGGCCCTAGTGTTCTGGAAGATTCCTGTAAGAAACAAGAAGGGCCTGACGTGGGTGGAGTATTGTTATTTGGATGAGGCTTTACTTTGAAGAATCATGCAGGAGCTCCTCAGACTGGCACACGTTAATCCCTTCTGGCCTTCTCCTGCTCCTGCTGTGGCACCTCCCTCTGTCCCCACACTATGTTGTGCTTCCTCAAACACCACATACTCTTTCATTCTGTGAAAGAAGTTCCTTGATCCTTTCCTGGCCCTCAGTGACTACTAGGTCACATGTGCACTTTTGCTCACTACATTTTCATCAGACATTTGCTCACTCATTCATTCATACATCAGTCATTCATTTATTCTGCATTAGTTCCTAGAACACAGAATCCCTGTCCTCATAGTCCAATGGTAACACAGACATAGAGTACCCTCAAAGACTGGGCAAAAATGCAGCTACTAGTCCTGCTGAGGCTAGGAGCCTGATAACAGTGGGGCAGCCTATGGTAACTTGTTTTAGGGAAATCATGAGAGCTTTTCCTGAAGTAAGAAGAAGTGAATGGAAACTAGATGAAGAGGGATACCAGAGAATTCTGACAAGCATATAAAGACCCTGTGGTTAATGAGAGCCTGCACTCTGAGATGAAAGAGAGTCATTCAAGATACAAGAAAGACCTGAGTACACTGACAATAAAATGCCAGAAGAAACTGCCCGCAAGAAGCCGGTGGGCACTGGAAACTATTCCTACCTTTGGTGACTGTGCAGCAGGCAGTCATTAAAGTCATTAGAACATTTTAGGTGGGAAGCTGATTTGTATTTGAAAACACTCTGGCTGAAAAGGGCAGAATCAATTAGAGTAAGTGGGGTTCAGGAAGGGTCACTAGGGGAGCAAAGCAGCTGGTGGGTGGCACACACTCAGATGTCAACAGTGAGATACAAAATAGGATCGATCCTAGGGTCTAGCAAGGTTAAATCGACAGATCCCTGTTAAGCTGCAGCTCTATTTGTGCCTGAGACAGCCATATTTCTAGTCACGACATGGGACATGAGCAATCGGGTCTGAGAATGAGGTAAGGCCAGTTTGATTGTGAACTCATGAGTTGAAGACACATTTAAGATATCTAAGTAGGCTGTCATGAAGGTGAGTGGACTCCTCGGGACAACCACAGCTCCTGTTTCATCCTCTTTCTCTAATAGTCCTCTGCTTCCTCACAGAATCATCCGGACCAAAGTGCAGCAGCCCTTCAACCTCCCCATGGACAGCTGTGTGGCCACCAAGTCTCTGAGTCCAGGACACACACTGAGTGAGTGTTTAGAGATTTGGCTGTCCCCATACCTTTGAATGTAGACCCAATCTATACAGCCATACAGACATAGACACAGCCACATACAGCCACAGCCACGCCCACACAAGAGCATATAAATGCTCATATGCCTGGACATGGACTGAGTTTGTACCCTGAGGCAAAGTCTATTTCAATGCTCATGGGATACTCACAGGAACATGATGAAATAGATACATGTCAGACAAACGTCATTCTAGTAAGCCTTCCCACCAGCAGGCCCTTGAAGGGATGTAGTTCTCCAGGGCTTCTGTCCACAGCATAGCCTGCTGCTTTGCATCCATGGTGGTGGTAGTGGCTATGTGGAGTATCACTCCTATTTCTGATCCTCTCCTTATTCCTTTGCAGTCCCCAGCTCAGCTGTAACACCCCCAGAGTCACCCCAGTCGGATTCCTTGGGCTCTACCTACTCTATCAACGGGCTCCTAGGAATTGCTCAGCCTGGCAGTGACAACAAGAGAAAGATGGATGATAGTGAGTGCTCAGGGGACCTGTGGGTGGCATGAAACACAGGAGAGCACTTTGCTCAAGCTTTGATAGGAAGACAAACTTTTCCTTCTATGGCCCTGGCTTAGTAGGGCTCTAAGACTCCCCTTCACAGGAGTGTGGGTCCTTTCCCTTAGCTTGCCCTGCCCCAACCTCTTTAGCCCATCTGTTCCTCTGCTTTGGAGTACTTTAGCCTGGTGGCTTGGCTGAGGAGTCTCCTGAAAGCTTTCTTCTTGCTTGGGGGCACTAGGTGACCAGGACAGCTGTCGGCTAAGCATCGACTCACAGAGCAGCAGCAGTGGTTCTCGAAAGCACCTGCGTACGGACACCTTTAGTCAGCACCATCTTGAGGCCCTTGAGTGCCCGTTTGAGCGGCAGCATTACCCGGAGGCCTATGCCTCCCCCAGTCACACCAAAGGCGAACAGGTAAGAAGCTGGGGTGCAAGAGATAGGTAGGATAGGCAAGTGCCAGAGAGAAGCATGTCCTCTAGCCATCAAAACAACTTCAAATTGCTCCCATAGGCTCCAAGCACACGCTTGATGCAGTGTCCAGCTGCATGCACACCTGCCTTGCTCGCCATATGCCTCCAAACATCCCTCTTCTCACAACCCACGTCTGAACTTTGAGCCTAGTTTTGCTTTCAGGGCCATCCTTTTGCCTTCAGTGGCTTTCTTCAACAATAGAATTGGGCTCACAATGGTAATTAAAGCTCATACCCTTCTTATGATGACCTCAACACCACTCCTAGCCCTTGGCATAATCTAGGAGTCTGTGTGACTCATGTGCTCAAGCATGCCAGCCTCATTCACACCTCTCTGCCCTTGTACATCGTGTGCCCTCCTTGTAGAATGCCTTTCTTCTCATTACTCTGCCTGGAAAAACACTAGCTGGCTGTGACTCAGGTCAGTCACTCTCTCCGTGAATTTGTCCCTGCCCCTCACCTATGATTCACCCCTTGGGACCCTGTCATCTTTCCTGTCTCACACATGATTTCTATTGACACAGTGTTTCCTAATAATCTAATGGGGTGGGTGGGAGTGGGGAGGTAAAGGCAACAGATTTAGGGGTAGGGCGGCCTCGTGAGACACCTCCCCCATCTCTAGAATCTTATTATTATTATTACTTATTACTTTATTATTAATAAATTATTATTTGTGGTGATGGAGATCAAACCATCACACACACACTAGAGAAGCCCTCTCCCTTTGAAGAATATCCCAGGTCCAGTATTTTAATAGCTATCCAATGAAGGTATATTAAATGAATGAACCAATGAATCAGTTGAGAAATTGAGAATGGTAAGATACAACCTACAGGAAGATTTCCTCTCCAGACCTTAGGAAAGGAGAAGTAGGTTATAACAGAATGGCTTCTGTAAAAAGCAGACAATGAACATTCCCATACTGAGACTGACAAATATCCCAAAATGCAAGCAACTAAGAGACATTTACTATGATCCGTCAATGGTCCCAATGTCTGCCTCTTTCATCCCATCTAGTCAAACACTCCAGGACACTCTTTGGGGTATGGCTGGCCTATCACTGCTCTTGGCTTGAGGCAAGCCTATAGGTACACCTTGAAGCCCCGAGGGAGACAATGATGATGATGCAGTTGAAACATTGGCAGCAAATGGCTGGGCCTGTGCTAACCCCCACAGCTGGGTAGGCAATATGCGTCTGTGATTTTTATCCATTTTGACTATGACAGATATGAATGGTGTAGACAAAGTTGACTATTAGCAGACCCAGGATGAGGCCTGGGCACACTTGTGATAGTCACAGCAATGGTTCCAGAAGGCAAGTGTTGAGCCTGCAGGAAGCTTATTCTATGGTGGTAAGTGTGCAAAATGCAATATGCATATACTGGCTCTCTTTAGAGAATAATGAGGAGACCCTGGGTATCTCCTGGGTCCCAGAGCCATTTACTGGCTTCATCCATAAATCCTCCAAAGGACCTTGTTTGGTTAGAGAGAGGCACTGTGCTATGCTGGAGGATATGCACAGAGAATCTTAGGAAGGGAGACTTCAGAACTGTAGGAGACATGGTGGCCACACAGCTTACCTTTTCAATTTGTGTGAGGATAACTCAAGGCCTGGAGCATGGGAGGACTTGGAAATAGATATTTTAGAGTTTATGGCTGCCCACCCTAGTTTCATTCATATGGATCATTCCACCCTTGCCTATTTTTGACGTGGTGATCCTATGGATTTTTGCGGTGGGAGTGGGGGTCCGGACATTGTTTCTGCGTGTAGCCGTAGCTGTCCTGAAAGTCACTTTGTAGACCTGGCTGGCCTAGAAATCACAGAGATTCATCTGCCTCTGCCTCCCCAGTGCTGGGATTAAAGGACATTCTTATATAAAAACTAAATGAAGGCAGAGTATTTGTAAATCATTAAGTTTCTCTAACCCTCAGTCTAGAGTAACCTATCTCCCAGCTATTCCTTCCTTCCTTCCCCCATTCAGTCATCAGGATGGGTTGTGAGCAGCAGGGAATCCTAGCCAGAACCTTGCTCTTCTGCCTACTGTGTCTGATTGTGCCACACCAAAGGAGCATGTCTTCCTGTCCAGATACAGAGGCTTGGTGTCTTTGGGAGGCAAGATAAAACTGATATTTATACATGGTCTTAGCATGGAAATCAACAAGGGTGAGAGTGACCTCATTTCTCATTGCAGGGTCACCCCCTGGCAATGTTAGAAATCTGTGTACCTTTCTTCTATATTTTAAACTTGCCACCATGTGGATCAACAGAATAAGAGAGAATGTTAGGAAGACGGACCAGGAATGTGGCAGTTACTAACTCTTCCCGTAGTAACAATACACCTATTATCACTTCTAGCTGAACATCTGTGCTTGCTGAGTATTCCGTGCCAAGCAAAATTTTATTTAAAATCACAGTTAATATTTAATCAGTCCTATGCAGTAGATTCTAAGACTCCCTTTCTTAAAGATAGGAAAAAAATATCAAGGCTCAGAGAGCTCAAATAAATGACAGCTTCCTGTAGATTGTTGTAGAATCAAAACCCTAAGTGATTTCAGTTCTGAATCTTTATGCATTCCTGTCCCCAATTCACATTTAATCCCAGAAAAAAAACCATCCAGTCATCATTGACATGTTTAAGACACTGAACACAATTCCACCTGGTTCTCTAACTTTTTCTTTAGGCTGGATTTGGAACAGAAACTTGATTTTTAGTATGCATTTTGCTGCCAAGTCAACATATTCATAAGGCATTTCAAACTTTTCTTACATTCTCTAGAAATTAGAAATTTTGTTCAATTCACTAGAGCAATACCACCCTGCCTATAAGTAGGCCCCCTCAGAATAGAACCAGAGTGCCATTTAGTCAGTAATTGCTGCCACATACTGATGGTGCCTTGGTGGCCTCCAGAATTGACTGCAGCTTCCAGAAGTGCCCTGCATGTAAGCAGAAAGCATTGTGAGTTCATTGTGACTCCTTGGAGAACTGAGCTCAATGCAATTGTCTTCAGTGGAGCTGTTATATAACTGTGGGCCAGTCCTTGATTCCAGTCTTGTACAACACTTCACATTATACTTTGTGAAATATATGGCTCGTGTGTGGGAAGTGGATGTTTGCTATCTTTCCTTGGGAAGGACAGCGGAGAGCCGAGGGGAGGGGAGGCTATACTAATTCATGCCTATAGCCTAACAAATTATTTTCTTAAGGAGTGCCTTAGGCCATAATCATGCTCATGTTCCCTGGAACACCAGTAGGAGTTGGAATGACTGCTAGTACTGAACATAACCTCAAGTGCTTGATAGAATTTTTGAAACAAAACGAATCCTATATATCTTTCAAGGTGAAACTAAATGTTTCTATTTGCATGGGTCATGTAAATCTGACATAGTCTTTCAGGGTGTATTAGTGGGTTATTTGATAAGAATGGTAGCAGCACAGCCAGATCATGCGTTCTCTGCAAGTGTAAGAAGTGATCACTGTACTCAGAGTAGAGGTACCAAAGCCTACATCCTGTGCCACCTCACAGGAGAGGGAGCGGCTTCCTTTAGCTCTGCACTTGTATTTCCCAAGTGGGGGAATCAAGTATTAGTAAAAGACTGAGCAGCCTCTCCTGCAACCAATTTTAGCCCTGGGCAATGTCCTGTGTTTGGGGCCTAACCCATGTGAAGAGCTAGGAAGGAGACTAGCACCCTGTCAGGACATGGTTCCCTGATGGCCCGTCCATCACATACCTGGACTTCTATGGCAACAGTAGGCCTTGAATTCTGGAACTTGGAAGGGAGAGCCTTAAGCCGGGTCCTGGGAGAGTTCTGGGACTCTGAGGGGGAAAGCTTGCCATGTCGAGCTAAGAGAAAGCAAGAGGAAGGTACAAGGAGCCAGGGAGCTTTTCTTATGAAGACTAGCATCTCCCAAGGCAGAAGCTGGGCCGGCTCTACCCCTGCTGACTTCCCTTTGTTCTCCAGGGGCTGTACCCACTGCCCTTACTCAACAGTGCCCTGGATGACGGGAAGGCCACCCTGACACCTTCCAATACACCTCTGGGACGAAACCTTTCGACTCACCAGACCTACCCTGTGGTGGCAGGTAGGATGCCCAGCGGTTCCTGAACCATCTGGTCTCTACTGTGAGGGTCAGCATGGGCTTGGGGAAGGGGAAGGCCGAGGAGTCTGGCTGGCAGGAGGAAGGTGTTTGGGGTACTGGCCTGGAAAGGAGAAACGGGCTACGCTGACTGGGCCTCAAAGAGGAGCAAAGGGGTGGTGCCTTCAGTCTTTGGCCCTCCTGGATCTCCCCAATCCTACTAACAGGGAGAGGCTGAGCACACATAAACTTCAGTCTCATCCATCTACACAGGCAGAGGCACATCAGGGAGGTAGAGCTTGCAGCTCCCCCATCTCATTCCATCCAAGGAAGTCTGTAGCCATGGCTCTCCATCCTAGACTCCTCCTACAGCAGCCAGGCCTACCTCTCCCATACCCTCGCCCCATCTCATGGCTTGGTTTGTGCATGTTCCCACCCCATCATCTCACACCCCTCTCTCCTTGTTGTTTCCCTCCCTCCGGCAGATCCTCATTCACCCTTCGCCATAAAGCAGGAAACCCCAGAGCTCTCCAGTTCTAGCTCCACCCCTTCCTCTTTATCTAGCTCCGCCTTTTTGGATCTACAGCAAGTCGGCTCTGGGGGCCCAGCAGGTGGCTCGGTCCCGCCCTTCAATGCCTTTCCCCATGCTGCCTCCGTGTATGGGCAGTTCACAGGCCAGGCCCTCCTCTCAGGTACGACAGGGAGGTCCTGGGCTATGTAGGTGTCGTGGGGTGGGAGGGAGGTCAAGTCCTTTGGTCTGAGGCTAATCTTTATGCTAAACATCATCACCCTGTTCTCCAATTTGTTAAGCACATGGTTCTCTTCCCATGGGAGAAGTCAAGAGTCAGAAATAGCCACTTTGAGGGTGTCAGGAAGTGGACTACATCACTACAAAAACCTGTGGAAGAATAGGGACCCATGCATAGAGCTAGGCGCTGTTAAGTCTGAACCTTTTGTATAGGCTCAAAAAGAAACAAAGATAAAATGTGGAGGGAAAAGAGCTCTTGAGCCAATTTCTGAACCAACTTCCTGGAAAGGAATTTTGAGTCGTCATCTGTGGCTATCTTCATGCCCAGGAGAGCGGCAACACCACTACAGGGCACAGAGCATCTCTCCTTGCTTTAACCTTGGTGACTACACAACTTCACAGCTGGAGGTGGTGCAGCGCTTGTTTGAGGCTTAAAGCCTGAAGGAGGTTAGGGATATATGGAGCAAACCTCTTGTATCCTGAGAAGGAAACAGCCTAAGTACAGCCTCCAGAACAGAGCAAAGGCTGACCTCCCTTGTGTCTAATCCCGACTGCATCTCCCAAGAAGAACATTATCCCAACCAGTCAGGACCCGAGCCATGTCTGAAGGCGTCAAGGTATGGTTTGGGCACAGGCAGAGACACTTCAAAGTCTTCAGATATCTGACTGATTATTAACACGGGGATCCTGGGATGGGGTTGGGGGTGTCCCAGAACCAAGAAGGGAAGTAATTAGCTTCCAGTTGAGCATTGGAAGTCTCCTGTGTGAGAGAGCTGTCTCCATTGAATATGGACAGTAAGTGACAGAGAGCATGATTCCCTGTCTCCTGCTCCCTGGCCCTGTCACTTTGAGAGGTTAAAGCAGAGAGACATCGGGAGGCTTAGCACAGAGTCAAACCAGGTGGGACAGTCTAAGCGATCTGGACCAGCCATTTTTCAATATTCTAGACCTGTCTGGCAACTTAAAATGAAAGCCTTCGGCATGTCAGGTGTCCCAACCAGAGCAGCAGAGTGGCTCCTACTGAAGCCGGAGCACTGGCTTCAGAGGCCCACAGGTTTGAGAAACTCAGCAGTATAACTTTACTTTCCACTGGATCAGAGGTCTAAAGACCCTGGGACATAAACCCAGGCACGCTTTCTTATAAGTGGCAGCATTTTCTGTCTGTCTGACAACTGGTATTTTCCCTTTTCTGGACATCCATGCAACCTTGCCATGGAGATGGGCAATGTGACGGCAGAGGGGCAGTGGTTAAGGGTCTGAAGAAAGAAAAGAAGGGTTCACTTGGAGTTTGAAATTTCAAGAGGGTGAAGTTAGCAGAGATGGGTCATTTGTTTTGAGCAAAGTGATTAAAATGCACATTGAGCAGAGTGATGTCAGCCAGACATTATGGAATGGGGAGTGGAGAGGGAAAGAGATGGCTTGTGTCTGCTGTGGGAGCACGCAGGACACACTTGTCTGTCTCATGAGAATGGGAGGCTGAGAAGCACCTAAGGGCCTTCAGAGGAACACAGGGTGATCAGGCTTGTGGGACCTGGGGGTCCATGTATTCAAGAATAGGAAGCAAGTTAAGACTATAGTTTGGAGAGCCAAGACCAGATCTCAGCTTAAGGACAAGGCAGATGTATGCCAATGCTTACAGTGGCTTAAGGATCACTGCAGATGTCCTCAGAGACTTCCCACATAAGGTCTGGACAAGGTGGAACCTAAGTGCTGAGCCCTCATGGGGCTGAGAGAGCGTAGGAGGATGGAAGAATTCTAGAAATGGGATGAGCTTAAGGAAGCAGAGAGCGAATCATTCCCATGATATGCTGCAAGAAGAGAGGTTGGAAGGGAGGCTCAGGAGATCTCCTGAAATTAGCCCAGCCTGATCTTCTTCTGTTCGACTTTGCCTAAGAACCCTGTTACCTGCTGAAACTATACCTGTTCCACAGACTTTCTTCCTGAGATTCTGTGAGTGTCAAGACCGCCTCTGAGCATCAGCTTTTTTTCTGGTCAACCAAGAAAGAGGCAACATTAGGACTTGGGAAATAATGAGACTTAGCTACAGTTCTGCTAATCCCCTTTAGAATACTCCTACACACACACACACACACACACACACACACACCCTGTGGATTCCAGCCCACTGGCCATGACAGTGACATCAAGGACACCTTCGTCCTTGCTGTTGTAAGGCTGACTACAGCTCAGATGATGGGAAGGCTGCCACTAGTCTTTCATCATCAAGGAGTCCAGTATCCTCCTCCATTCTTCTGTACAAAATATATTTAGTCTTGCCAAAGAGATTTCTGGGTTGCCATAAATTCTCCTTGCTATCAGAATAAGATAAGGCATTGAAAAGGGGTTACACAGAGGGCAGACATCAAAGAGGTGAAATGAAATAGTCTTGAGTCGCCTCCACCCTCTGAATTCCTTCCTCTAGCTAATGGCTTTCTGTTCCTTCTCTCTGCTTCTAATTAGAATACTTACCAAGAGTTCTGGAGCTCCAGGATTTTCCTAGGGAATCCCACTTTGTAGCCAGCCAACCTATGTTGATGCCTCTGTCCACAATTTTAAAAGAGGCTTTCATTGGAAGTCTACTAGAGTGCAGAGAGACCGAATTAGACAGTAGGGAGAAGTTGAAGAACCTTCGAAAGAGAGTGGGTTTGAGGGTATCTGACCAGAGGGGAACATCTCAGGCTGGCAGCGTCTGTCCTTGTTTCCTAGATTGTTCAGGATTCTTTTGTTGTTGTTGTTTGTTTTTGGTTTTGAGACCTCATCATGTAGCTCAGGCTGTCTTGAAACTTTCTATAGACCAGGCTGGCCTAGAACTTACAGAAATCTGCTTGTCTCTGCTTCCCGAGTGCTGTGATTAAAAATGTGCGCCATCACGCCTGTCCTGGTCTAAGGTTCTTGACTCTGAAAGATTCTTTTCCCCAATGCTTGCATCAAGTCCAAACCACACAGGTGCTCTGCTACTGAGCTACAGTCCCATACTACAAAACTATGTTCCTCAGGAAATTAAACAGAGGAGCTAGAAGGATGGCTCAGCAATTAAAAGCTTTTCTAGAGGTCTTGACCTTAATTCCTAGTGCCCACATGGTGGCTCACAACCCTCTATAACTAGTCCCATGGGATTTGATTCCTTCTTATGGAGTGAGGGTGCACATATAGACAAATCTCCCATGTGCATAAGATACATAAGTAAATTCATGTTTTTTGAATAAAAGAAATGAAAGAGAGTTTTGTGGCACTGTTAAGACAGTCTATGGAGATACTGTTTAGATAGGGTGGTGTCCCAGAAAAATATTTTTTGTCTTTCCCAGAGGGCCAGGTGTTATTAGGAGAAGTCTTTGGGGCTCTGTTTGGGTCATGGATTCAGAAATATTTCTTGCTGAGAGAAAATTAGTTAGCTGAAGAGAAATGAAGATTAACATTCCTGCATAGAGGAACAGAGACCAGTGAATTCTTTTTCAAGAGCTATTGTTCATGGGGTGAGGCCCCACTGAGAGAGATCATGGGTTAAACTGTGACCTGAGGTATGTGCCCAGGAACTCTGGGCAGTAGACAGCCTACATGAAGAAGCTATAGGTTCAGGTGACAGGAGGTGACTAGGAGGGCAGGAGACCACAGGCTGCCAGAACCAGGAAGGCTCCCAGAACAACAGGCCGGCATTAGCAAATAGATGGCCAAAGAACAAAACTGTCATCCATGGGAGACATGGACCCTGCCTCAAAATCGTCCACACCGTGTGCAGAGACCCTACCAGCCAGAAAGTAAGGTGAACCTAAGTTCCAGGCGTCCTCTGAATTCTGTCCTTGTGTGACAGACAGGAAGAATATAGTTTGGAGAAGTTTAGTAATTTGTCTTGCATGGATGTAGTAATCAGTCTCAGTTTTAAACTCTCGTTCCTCTCCCTCTTTCTCTCCCCCTCTCCCTCTTCCTCTCTCCCTTGCTCCTCCCTCCCTCTAGCTCTTCTTCCTCTCTCTCCCTTTCTTCTTTCTCCTTCCTTTCTTCCTCCCTCCCCCTCCCTCTCTTCCTCCCTCTCTCCCTTCCTTCCTCTAATAAGTAGGAAAGAAGAAAGGCAAAAGCGTGAAGCCTGGGTCAGCTGCCCTCCCTCTCCCATCTCTTTCTGCTGTTAGCCAGCTGCCTGGCACCCTGCTCCATTCCTTCACATTCTCTTTCCCACTCACTGTCTCCAGCTTGGCCGGCTGCTTCACACAGGGAGGGCCAAAGTGAGCACATTGCTGATTCCTTTACACGAAACTCAAGCTATTTTGGGTAAATCTTCTGTTTATTCCTCATTCTAAATATGTCTAATCCCCGCCACAACATTTTTTTAACCAGTGTCTCCTGCCCTTCCTTTGTTCTCCTGATGCCCTTATGTCAGAGACCTCCTGTGTAGTCCAGGACCAACCAGGGCTAGGTATTCAATAAAGATGGATCAATCTGAGACACATGTTCAGGTGTCTAAAAATCCTAAAGGTATTTAAGTAAGGAATACTAACAGCTTATTTCTGACAGGATGATTTTCTGTGAGCCCTTCGCTGATACGTTTCTAGAATGTGTCCATTGCGCTAGTCAGTGTCCACCTGGACCATGAGGCAACAAATTGAATTATGTTGATTGCCTCAGAGTCTTAAGACTAGTGTATCTAAGGCCACACCTCTCCACCCCTTTGCATGCAAAGTAACAGGCTTAGGACCAGAGTGGCTGGTCTAAGGGCAGACAGAGAGCCATAAAAGTAGGGTGGGTACCTGTAGCCCTCTGATTCCTAGCATATTCTCTCTGGGAAAAGGGACAAACTTGAATGTGCAGGTGTTGTTTGCTGGGTTGGCCCTAAAGCCTGTCTTAGTATAAGATCCATTAAACTCCTTCCCCCTCTTCCTCTCTCCTCCTCTCTCCCCTAAGTCCCCAAGTACTTAGTCCTTAGAACGGTCTCAAAAGTACTTCTTGAATGAAAAATTGTTCTCACGGGTAATGAAGAATTAGTCACTGTGGGGCTGACAATCCCCATCGGGTTCATGGTGTGTTCCTCCCTTCAGGAGGTTTAGGTATGAAGGATCTAGGAGGGCATGGGGAAGAAGGGACAATCTTTGACACAGAGAAGATATGTCTGGTGAGTTGTTTGACAGAAGCTCACAGGCAGCCCCAGAAAGGCGACAGAAAACATTTGGGCCAAATGCCTATCATCTAACACAGTGGTTTCTCTACTAGGAGTGATTTCATCCCCTGCTTCCTTCACACTGGGACATACAACAATGTCTGGAGATACTTTGGGTTGTCACACTGGGTGGGAACTTGTACTGGAGTCTGTTGGGTAGTGGCCAGGGATTTTGCTCAATACCCTTCAATGCACAGGACAGCTACACAACACATACTTTACCAGTCAATAATGTCAGTGGAATTCTATAAATGTCACTAAGAACTAGATTGCCAAATAATTCATTACTCACATTGGAGCATTTTAAGAGTCGAATGGCCATTGTTAATAAATATTTTGAGTCAGTGGACATCACATGGATGGACCTTGGAAAACTAGGGTATTTAGATTCTGGTCTGAATCCAGGGAACAGGATAACGAGGAGGCAAGCAGTGCTTCTGGTTATTGGACAGGGGTGGGCGGGAAGAGCATCAGCAGGTCAGGTGGGGTCCTGCAAAAGGAGAGCTTTTACTCCTTGATGTGAAGGAAGGACACATCCAACGAGATGGGGTTCCACAGGAATGTCTTGGTGTCACTAGGATGTAGGCATGACACAAATCACAGATAAGCTGAGATTAATCAGGGATGAAACATACTGAAATGGATTTTTAAAGAAGTATAATATAACCATGTGTAAATGTTAGCAATCGCTCAGTGATGTTTGCTTTTACATCGGAAATAGTCAACATATTTCATGTCCCTTTGTATTCTGATTAATTATATTCACCTGGAAGTCCAGGCCAACCAGTGGGAGCTTCCTCCGTGATTGATTAGCAATGTCTGCCACACGACCCCAAAGGACAGTGATTGGATGGCCCATCTGCCTTTATTTCACAAGAACCGGTTTCCCCATCCTTTTGAAAGCTGAGTTGAAGTGATGTGTGGCCTCTTGTGTATTAATTTAGTCCACTGGTGTCAAACACTATGCTGATCAAGGAGATAAAGACCAAGAAGACGCCACCCCTGGCTCCCAGCACCTTGCCATTTTTGTGGAGCAATAAAACAATATTTGTGAAAATAAAGCTACTAGGGAATGGGGAACAGAGAAGGACTGTAGTTGCCTGACCCCTTCCTTGGTGAGCCTCTACCCTCCAGAGAAAAGGAGAGAGAAGATGAAGGAGGTCTGGAGAATGGCCTTGGCTGAGGAGAGACGTGCTGAGCCTCAGGAGGGCGGGGTGGTAAGAATGGGAGCCACCCATACACCAACCAATGACTCTTTGGTGTCTTTTACCAGGGCGAGAGATGGTGGGGCCCACGCTGCCTGGATACCCACCCCACATCCCCACCAGTGGACAGGGCAGCTATGCCTCTTCTGCTATCGCAGGCATGGTGGCAGGTAAGGATTGAGGGGCTGGGCATAAGCATTGCAAAAGGGAAGGAAGCGTTGGAGGAGTAGTGAGACAATAGGTGATGAGAGACGGGCTGTGTCCCACTCATAGGCATCCCAGAGGACACTGGCTCAATGGGCTACCTTCATAGAAGCACCTAGAGAGAACCCCCAGTACCATCTTGGCTCTTTGACTCCTCTTAGCTTAGCATTCTGCTTCCCAGACCTTCCACACAGACAGACCTATGCTCACATCCAACCCCACAAGCATCTCCTCTTCGGTGCATTAAAGTGGAAGAGTGTGCAGCCAGCACTAAGATAAGCATGAGCCTAAGCCCTGGTCTCTTGGAGTTTAAATCAAGTAAGATGAATTTCAGTTTACCTCTTCAGTAAAATCTGAATATGAATGATGATGATGGTGATGGTGATGATGGTGGTAACGAACATGATGATGATGATGATGATGAGATCCATCTTCCTTTGCATTCCACATTCAGCAATGAGTGGGACTCAGGTTCTAACTACCCTGTGGATGCCACGGAGTGTAAATGGTTCTTTACGCTCATTTAATGTCCTTTACAGCCCATTTGATGTCTGTCTGCCAGTCATGAGCTACTGATGTCCCAGGATGTCAGGGTTTGGACAAACGGGTAGAGTAATGACAGTTTCTTTGGGAAAGTGCCAGTCTCTAGAAGCCATGTCGGAAAGCTCCAGGGTGGGTGTTAGTTACAGTAGAACCATTTCCACTGCCCAGAGAGGTTAAAGGGCCTAAAGCTTTTGGGAAGGGATCTGAACTCAGGCCATGTGTGACCCCCTAATACAAACCATCTACCAACCTTCCTGGCTCTTACCCTAAAGACTGGGCCCCATTCCACCAAGCCTGCCTCTCCCTGGCAGGGGTTAATCTTTGCCAGCCACCCACCTACTCTGGGCATCCTGCGCACAGGCAGGTGGGCCATGCTCTCTTAGGCAGAGAGAGGGGGGGAGCAAGGAGAGGAGGCTTTGCTCCCTGGGAACCTGCTGAGCTGACACTTGTTGCTGCCCAGTTACTGTGGCAATGTGCTTAATGCAGCGTTGAGAATACAGAGTGCTGACTCCTCTCTTCCTCCTGGACTGCCTCCCTCTCTCCCTCCCTGCCTCCCTCTTGTGGAGCGTGAAATGAGATTGGTCAAGATAAAAAAGGAAAAGATTCGGTTATTTTTTTTTTTTGAGTATGGATAATGGGGCCTCTCAATCAAAATCCTTGGCTCCAGTCAGCTCCCTACCTCCCTTTTCCAAGCCCTCCACCTTCCCCGATGCCCACTTAGAGGAGAAGGAAGCAACACAAGACACAATGATGCCTTCTCTCTTAATTATGAATGATTCTTGGGGGGAAAGGTTCAGGGCAAGGAGTTCCTGGGGCCAGAGTGTGACCCAGAATGTGGTTGGAAGGCAGGGGAAGGGTGGTGTCCAGGAAGACATCGCCTCGAGTGGGTGCTGTGAAGAAGTAGTCTCTCACACAATAGCACACAGTGTGTACACACACATTCACTCACTCACAACACCCGCCACAGGGATTGCAAGTGAATTGCAAAAGGGAAAGGTCTCATCATACTGTGGAAGGGTTTCCGGTTAGTCTCAGAATTGCAATTCCATTAAAATGAATCACCTGGCTCTTGAGACTGCTCTTAAGCAAATGGCTTCTGAAGGGATGTCCTTTGTGGAAAAATAACATCATACCCATCTCTTACGACCACATATATGTCTCAGTTGACTGAATGGGTATTCTTTCCATTGAACTCAGTTAACTAATTAATCACCTACTGCATACATGTAAGGTGCATGTAAGGCACAAAATAAGGGCTTCAAATAAGGCATGTCAGCTACATTCCTCACTCAGCTTTGTAAAGGAATACTTTCCGAATACCTGGTCACTTATATGCATAACTTATTTTTCTTTAGTCCTTACAATACATCATGGAGGCTGATAGAACCCAAGTTTTATAGCTGGGAAACCAAGGTTTACACGAGCCAAATGGTGTGCTCAGGCATGAAACTAAGTGACTAAGTCTTTCGAACACAAATTTATTGATTTAACATCTGTGCCTCTTTCCATTTTCCCTCACTGTGCTCTATCATACCATAAATAAAGATGCAAGCTGTGTCCTGACCCTACAAACAGTTAATGGCTTTCATAACAGTTATAGAACAGAAACAGCACGTTAGATGGTTAGATTCATCCTGACATCTATCCATGCTTTCTTCTATGCTTCTGTTTTCTCTTTCCATCCAACTATCTTCCTTTTTATCATCCATTCATCCATCCATCCATCCATCCATCCATCCATCCATCCATCCGTGCATGTCTCTTCCTTCTTCCACTGTACCCACACTTTTACCCATCCCCCTTTCCAGCCATCCCCCATCCATTCTCTCATTATTAATATTTCTATTATCCATATCTATTATCTATCCAACCTGAACCCTACTGTATGATCGCTTTGTCAGTTAACAAATACTAGTGGACATCTACTGGCCTGCCGAAATGCACAAAGCACGACTCTCTATTTGTGGTAATAGACAAGCAGTGGACAGACAAGACAATGTATGAGTAAGCATGGTATCACAGAAAGATAAGTAGGCAAGGGCAATAAAATGTGGTGATGCAGGAGTAGCCACAGGGAGAGGAGATAACTATTTCAGATTGAAAACACAGGAAGCCTTTCTGAAGAGATTTTCAAAGTGGCCAGTTAAGTGATAAACTGAGGCTGACCATCCCTAGCCCCAAAGAAGACCAAGTGCAAAGGCCCAGAGGCAGGGAAAGCTGATTTAGCATGAGAGTATAAGGAAAGAAGGTGAGCACTGGAGGGAGGACTGCAGAGCAGGGGTGAGGGATCGGGGAGGTGGGTAGCAGCAGGGACAGGATTTAGAATACTTCTCAGATGCTTGGGGAAATAGATTGTAGATACAGAGAGAAGTCAGGGGACCATTGCTGATTTTTTTTTTGTAAGGGACAACAGTTGCTTTAGCTAGGAAAGTAGTCCTGAAGGGTAAGAGAGGCACTCAGTATGTTTTGGTGATAAATGGAACAAGATGAGAAGGAGAGATGAAACCATGGAATGGGTGTCTGTAGAGTGAGCTTGGGAGCCTCGCTGGGGGGGGGTCTGGTGAGTGGACACCCAGAAAAGCAGGAGAGGACAAGGCATGATGGGAAGCAGGAGCTAGAGGCTGTAACAGAGTTGAGACAATCTCTCCGAGGCTTTAATGTGAAGCTGCTCTAAACATCATTTGGAATTCTGACAGAGAAGGGACCAGGAGAGAGCGAGTAGAAAACACAGGCAGGCATGCTGCAAAGCAGTCTGGGTGACTGAGTACCCCAGATCCCAAAGGGAGTGAGGGACAGAGGCTGGGAATTGCTGCTATTGAAGCAATCCTTGGAATGATCAGATTTGGATCTAAGGCATTAGGTCTAAGCTAATCATGGCCAGATTGTAATATAATGTGAAGACACGGGCAGAAAAAGAGGCGAGTTGGTATCTGATATAAGAACAAAGAGAATAGCCTCTAGTCCACCACCCAGCAGATGTAGTAGAAGAGAAAAGTTACTAGGATACGGGGGAAGTGGATTGTTTAGCAATAGTTCTTTGGGGGAAAACTTGATCTTCTTTGGCAGCAGTTTAAGCCTGTAGCGAACACCAAATAGGATTCAGTAGCTGCGCACCAGTGCTCTAGGCAGTCAGACACCAGGCACACACCAGGCACGAACCAGTAGCTACAGTCCAGTCCTTTCAGCAAGCAGACATCAGACAGCTGTAATTCAATCCTAGAGAAATGGCCATTCCTCACTAAGGGGTCTGAGGCGAGGCCTCAGAAGCAGCAAGCTGCTGCACGAACCTCACAAGCAGTCCTTGGGCAAGTTTCTCTCAGTGGCAGTGTTACCAGAAGTTGAGCTCAACAAAGCTATATAAGGCAAAGCAATAAATGCGAGTCTTTAGTGAAGAATAGCTAGGTGGAGCATTCCAACCAAAGCTCAGTGCTCATTTCCCACAGTCTGTAGGTCATCTTTGTACTCCTTAATCACAAGTCCTTCTGTGTATTTGCTGTATCAAAGCATCCTTTCACCTGTGTCTGCTTCATGAAAACAGTCTTTCACATGTTTGCTTTAGGAAGACATCTTTTTACCTGTGTGCCCCAGAAAAACATCTTTTGGCATAACTCTCTTTCCAAAGAGACTAGAAGACAGTGACAGAAAGAAAGACTAAGACACTGCATTTCTCAATGCCCTCCCTTGTCCTTTAGAGATTGCCGTGTTCAGCACTGGGAGGCCCTTGCTGTATGGCCAGGACAGAACTGGCCTCCTCCAAGAGAATTCTGAGAGCAGGGAAACACGGAACACCAACAGTAGACAGGCTCTGTTCCTACTGTAGACTATAGGGGTGAGCACTGGGAGGGGAACATGAATAGCCAGGCTTCATTCAGTTCAGGCCCCTCTTTAGCATCGTGGCCTTGGGGGAAAAGCCTGGAGGCCTTTTGCATAGAAGTTTCTCCAATCCTAAGTTAATGGTTGGATTCGATCTTTCCTTCGTTTCCCTTTCTTCCCTCTTCTTGGCCTTCCTTCTCAGACATGTATTTTCCTCCAATTCTGTGTTTGGATCTCTCCCTAACCCAAACACCCAGAGCTTGCTGGCTGGTATGGAGCCCTTAGACACACTGAGGGTTCATCAACCTTCCCCTACTTCAGGCTTCCATTCCTCATATACACGTGACTACTCCTCCACAAGGAACCAGTGCTGCTGGCCCCAGCCCAGGCTTAAAGATTTATTGTGTGACTGAGCTGAGCACCCATTGAACTTTTTTATTTTTATTTTTTTGCACCTGTTTCAGGAGAAAAATAAAAAGAACCAACATTTACTGATAATGCTTTTATCAAGAGCATGATTCTAAGCATTTGATACTTACTATCTCACTTAATCTTCACCAAAATCCCATGAGATAGGGAGAGTTTGCCCCATATGAGAGGGAGGGAGGGAGCAAGAGAGGGAGAGAGAGAGAGAGAGAGAGAGAGAGAGAGAGAGAGAGAGAGAGAGAGAGAGAGAGAGAGAGAGAGAGGAGAGAGAGAGATCCAAGCCCAGAGCTGAGGAGTTTTAAATCTTCATTCCAAAGTCTGAAGGAAGGAGATAAAAAGTCACGTAAAAAGTCAAGTTACTTAGCCCACAATCATGATGAATTTTTGAAAGACTAAACATTTTTGAATACGAAATTGGCTAGAATCTGGCTGGGTTTGTAAATCTGGCAAATGCTTGAAGGAATTACCTGGAACTTATGATCAAGAGTTCTGAAATCAAGCTCGTGCTCCATCACTGGTCCAAAGGGCAAGCTGAGACACATTTTCCCTCAGTCTTCATTTCAGTTTCTCATTCTATAAATGTATAGTGTGGGAGAAGACTTTACAAGATGGTTGGGAGAGATGACATGATTTACAGAACACGCCTTGCAGGCTTTATACCAAATGGTAGGTATGGTAGTCAGCTCACCCTTTTATGGTAGGTATGGTAGTCAGCTCACCCTTTTGCTGTTTTGATTCTGTTGGGGAAAGCCAAAGATTAGCTCACAGAAAAAGGAGTCCAACATCCCTTATATAAATTTGTGTTCTGAGTTTGCCTAAAGCAAGGGCCCAACCTTCCTGAGAGTTGATTCCCTCTTTCCTCACCAGCCCCTCTTCCTGCCAGGGACTCCTCTGGAAAGTCCCTTCTGTAGAAAGTCCAAGCAGCTGAGAGAGTAGAATTTGAACCTGGCTCCTAGAGTCTTGGCAGTTTCCATACTACCTCAGATTTTCAACTGGTGTGAGTTTCTGGAGCCTCACTTTCTTTATTTGAAACATGGAGATTATTACGTCTGCCTCCCGGGGTTCTTACGAAGGATCTGCCCAAAGTGACCCCCTACTGTGGGACCTCCTGAGCTCTACTGTCTGGTGCCACTCATTTTTGGACTCAGACCTGTCAGCCCCACAGATCTGTCTCCCTGTCCCAATCCCTGTATTGGTGTCATGAACCTTACAGGTTCTCTTGCCTGTGTGCTCCAACAGGAAGTGACTATTCTGGCAACGCCTACAGCCACACCCCGTACTCCTCCTACAGTGAGGCCTGGCGCTTCCCCAACTCCAGCCTGCTGAGTAAGTTCCTGGGGTTGTCCAGACCCTCTGATGGGAAGGGGAGGGTTGGGGGAGAGGAATGAAGCCAGACCAAAGAGCTAGGAGGCCCCAGGTTAGATGGAGAGTCTAGAGAGATGGCACTTGTTTGTCACAGCAGAAATCAGCAGCAGATCACAGTGTCTGGTAGGTTTAGGGGAGGGAACAGAAGGTCAATTATTCTACCTCTTTTATAGCTGTCCTTTCCATAGCCTTGACTGTCGAAATTTTGTTTTTTTGTAAAATTCAGGAATTAAGCCTTGAAGGTCAAGGGTAGAGAAGGGCTAAGTTACATTCAAGCAAAGCCCAATGAGAGGCTGTCCTGCCTGCAGGGACTTACAGCCCTGCCAGGAGATATTATTCAGGAGTTCTCTGCATACTACCAGCTGCTCTCCTTCCTGCGACCTGGAGCCAAGATGACATCTTGCTCATTGGTCATCTAGATAGGTTGAAAACAGTCATGAGTCACCACAAAGGCTTTGTTCCATTCAGTTCCTTATATTTGGCTTGAGAAATGAGTAGTATTCAGGGTTTATATCTGAAAAGTGAGTTTCAGTGAGTTTTGAGACTACTTTTTCTCACCCCTGGGTCCCTGAACTGTTTGGGGAAGATTTTAAGGGAAATAAGACCACAATGAAAATTTGTTAGATCCTTCCTGAGTGGTAGCCCTATCAGGTGTCAGAGCAAGTCTGGACTAGAGAGAAGCAGTGGTCTCAAAGATCTTCAGTTTCATAGACACCTTGACAAACTGGATGGAGCATCCATTGCCTAAAATCCCTTCCCCTCTTCTCATATCTTACAGTCCCAGAAATGACACACAGGGGACTTTCCTGTGCTCTGTTAGCCAGATACATTCAATTCCAAGACAGATGTGTTCAGCTCTACATTAGCCAGAAAGGGCAAAGACAATGAGACCGATGGTGTAAAGAGGACCTTCATGTGGAGCTTGGTGGGAGTCCCTCAAGCCCTGAGTCCCTCGGACTGGCCAGGAGTACAATTCTTTTGAGTGTTCAGAAGAGGATGGTCTGACCTGCCATTATTTAGGTGGGGCCAGAGAGCACCCAAGTCACCCTCATTGTGCTCAATTTTTGAGGTTCCACGTGTAACTGTTCTTTATTGCCTACTCTTTAAAGCAAGAGTGTTAAAGGTCAAAGCAGTCATGAGAAGTAGGGGGCAAGAAGCCATCATTTTTCTGGCTAGAAACTCAAAGGTGAGGCCAGAGAAGGAGGAAAGGCTGGAGAGGAGTTAATCTTTGATGATCAGATGGGCAGGGGGATAAATGATTAACGAGTGCTGTCTTAAAGGTCAGCAGTTGTAGAGGAACGCTGTGGTACAACTTTCCCTCTGACCAGCAATGCTGTTGTTGTTTTAATGTGTCCAGGTTCTCCATATTATTACAGCTCTACATCAAGGCCAAGTGCACCGCCCACCTCTGCCACGGCCTTTGACCATCTGTAGTTGTCATGGGTACAGTGGGAAGAACCAGGCATCAGGAGGACTTGGCCTGAGACAGGCCCCAGAGAGTCACACAAAGGAATCTTTATTTATTACATGAAAAATAACCACAATTCCAGCATTGTGGCTCACTCCCTGTGTGGTCACTTAAATGAACCATGAAAGTCAGGATGACCTTGGAGAAGGCCAAACTGTCCTCCAAGATTCATTTTGTGAGTGACAGGAGTTCCAGAAACAAGAACCATCCATTTCAAGAGACCCAAAGGAGAAATGTACTGAGGCTGGCACCCACCAAAGGAGAGAAAAAGGGTTCACAAAGAACTTAGAGGGAGATGAGTCTGAGGGTGTACAGGGCAACCTGCGTGGTCTTCATCTCTGCAACTCCAGCAATTATTGACAGTGAGCAAGTCCTTCTGGCCTACAGTCATAGCCTAGGGCCAAGGCTCTACCTACCAGCCATCCTAGGATTTGCAGCCTTGAGTCTCTACCACCTGCTGGGCAAGTCAATCAGCACTTTTCTGGGGATTCAGCTGACCTTCCATTTCCAGTTGCTGTGAGCTTACAAGCATCCCCTAGCCTCTCAACCAGTGGCTACCCCTTTGGTAGCAGCGAACCTGTCCCCTGGAACGTTCAGTGAGGCTCTATGTAGAGCACAGGAAGACATGACGAATGGGACTAGCCATGTCCTCTCCTCAACGGCCCTGCCAATTCAAGTGTGCTTTCTGCAGCTCCAGCCCATGCAGCCACCGAAGAGACCCCAAGTCCAGCAACAAGATTCCCTCTCTGGCTCCTCAACTCTTTCCCCACATACAACCTCACTGTAAATACCGTAAATGAAGCTCTGTTTCGGTCAAGCTTCCCTCTTTCCATCCCCCAGACTTTGGCCTCTGAAATATCTCCCTACTATGTTGGGCTTTTCTCCTTGATACTTTCTTTTTTTAAAGACAACCCACCATTACCACATGACTCAATAAACCATTACTCTTGGTCTCAGGTTTTATCTTGGGGATGGACTTCCTCTAAGCACAGAACCAACTGACCAACAAACTCACTTTGAATAGATTAGAAGTGATATTTTAGATGTTCTGGCTTAGCATTCTCTCCTGGCTCTTAATAGATGTCTAGCGCTGATTAAATCAAGTTTTGAGCTGATCCACTAAGGAGATGCCAGCATAAAGTAATCATGTGTCACAGGACCATGCCAGTCATACACTCTCCATAAGTGGTTGGTGTTATGTGAAATTCAGAGTATCAGGGGTGAGTTGGAAAAGTTCCCCAAATAACTACAAGTGGCTCCCACGTAAACAGCAGTTTTGAGCTTCATAGTGCTGAAGGAAGCAAGCAAGGAGCTGAACTTCTCTTTTGTGTCAGGCACAGTATGGGTCATCTAGGAAGACAAGTTCAGATTAGCCTGATTTTACATATGAGAAAACCCAGCTTAGGAAGACATGGGATTGTGTGGCCCAAGTGGGACGTCTTCTTATCCTAAATCCAACACGTTCAGACACTACCACTGTACCCTCTTTAGGAGTACTAAAGGTTCCCATACAAGGAAGGGTTGGGTAGGGAGCTTGCTACCAAGGGTTTATTTTCTTTTGCTCTCCATAAGTGTCTGTTCCCCCATTTGGGAGAGGAGCTATCTGGCATCTATGTCAACCCTTCCTTCTATTCTGGACCTGGATGGTCTAGCATGCCTGGAAAGAGAGCGGGATAGAGTCTGGTAGAATTCATCATCCCAACTGGGGGCTCCATGGTGGGGAGGACAGAAATAGCTAAAGTTGTTATTTTTTTCAGGTCTAGCCCAAAGGAGGCTCCAGGAACATTCAAGGGGCAAGGACAGGATAAGTCTAATTGTGTCACAAGGGGAAACTACCCATGAAGAAACCCTGTCTCCATCTGTTTATGGGGGATCTGGAATGAAGTTCATTTTTCAATAACAGGGATTTCTTCCATCTGTAAGCTTGGAAGTAGGAATCAGAGGCCTATTACAACTGAGGCTTTTCATGACTCTGACTCACTGGATTCATGAGTTCCCTAAGGCACTCTACAACTGAGACTCACTTTGAGTTTCCTGGTGTTTCTAGGAGCCTACACAGCCATCCTTACATTTATAAACAAAACTCTTTCAGAAGATATTATATAGCCCTGACATTCACTTTCATGTCTCAAGTGACAGAGGGATCTGACATATATGTTTGATGCAAAGCTTAATCTCCCTTTTTTGAGCTCAGCTAGTCACTGCAGGCAACTCAGCTGAGAGCAGATGCTGGGAGATTGTGTGGTATGAGCCAGCATCGACATGTACTCCCCAGGACATAGTCAGACACTATCCAAGATCAAACTAGAGTCCCCCTCAGGGCTCAGAAAACATTGGAGGAGAGCGAATATTCAAAGTACCTCAAGATTAGGGCAGTTCTGGGAGAGGTCTGCTTGTGGCCCATGCATGGACCCAAAGAAGAAATGCTGAGAAGAGGATGCTGTGGCTGTACTAGAGGCCGTTTCCACCTAGGGGTAGAGCAAGGGGAACATTGATGGGTGACTGCAAGTTGAGAGGACTGGTTCACTCTTCAAGGGGAGTTGGGGGCCCTGGTTTCTATGGGCTATGGAGGAATATCCTATGTTAGCAGGAAGGCTTGGGATGAGGTGTTTGCCTCAGAGATCACCAAAGCACTGAGAACCTACCTTACTCTTCTCTTCACTGCATCTGAGACAACGATTTTCACTGGTTTTGTAAAGAAGCCTCAGATTTAAAGACAGATGTTCCCGTCCAACCCCCCACCCCCAGTCCTCCCTACTTCTTAGTACCTTCTAGCAGTGGGCCAGGTCACCAGGAGCTTGCAGCAAGCCCAATACAGTAAAACTGGCAGTGAATAGATTTCTTACTTGAGGAAGAGTGGGCCCCAGATATAGGGGCAGAGCTACCATAGACTTTGCTCTATGACCCCAAACTCCAAGTTAGGAAGGTGGTTGGGGAAGAGAAGTTTAGATTTCCCCCTCCAAAGTGAGCCCTTGGACTATCTACAAGCCCCTTCTCCCCACCTTCCCCAGACTGTGTGTAAGCCCCCTCTCCCCATCTTCCCTAGGCTGTGTGTAAGCCCCCTCTCCCCATCTGCCCTAGGCTGTGTGTAATGACCCCCCTCCCCTGCCATTTCCCACCTTTCTTGACTTCTCCAGAATTCTTGTCATAAGTCATTACTAAGAAATAGTAACTGGCCTATTGTGTTCCAGGCACATACTCAAAACTCAAGGAATAGTGCTCAGTGACCACAGTCCACAAATCCTGAAATAAAAACCTAGAGGGAGTGATAGACACAAAGGTTTCCCCATTCCCTTGTGCCCCCATTTTTCTCATGTCTTATTTTCCACAAATATATCTTCTCTCAGTTTACAATGCAATTAACTACTGTTGTAATTCCCCTGGGAGTGGGTTCAGGAAGGACTAAAGATCTCGGTGGGTGTCTGCCAGTGTACCATTGGCCGGTTGTGCTTGACCACACACCGGTTGGGCCTGTCCGACAGGGTTGTGGATCTGCATACAAAGCACATTCACTTTACTGTTTCTCATTCTGAACCCTGGTTCCATGCTGCACTTGGGGAAATTGAGACTGAGAGCTGCTTTAAGGAGGTCATCATGTAATTCCATGAGAGCATGGCTGATCCCCTGTTAGAAGCATAATATTCACTATTTTAAGGCAGTAGGAGTCTGGGCGTGGCCATGCTTCTGAGAGGCCTCATATGCCCTTCTCCTCATGGAGAGATTACTGGATCAGTCACAGCCACTTGGCACTGGATAAAAGGCCCAAGTGGCAGTGGAAGACACTATGGAACCTGCAGAGGCAAAGTTGTACCAGGCTGGTCTCGAGTTCCCTTCCGCCCTTGACCTCAGGTTCTCTCAGCTACCTTTCCTTTAGAATCAGAAAGTGTTCCCTCTGTGGGGGAGCTGACTACTCCTCCATAATTACCTTCTGAGGTAATTATGAGGCCAGGCATTTCTGTGATTCTGGGGAAAATCCCCTCCTTCTCACAATGGCTCCTGCCTTTTCTCTTTTTCTCTCTCTCCTACCTTTCTCTTCTTGTTGTTTCTTCTGCAGAGTTCCAATGCTGAACCAGTCTTTTCCTCTTTGTGAAGGACTTGGCATCTTAAAGGGTGTGGATTTCTGTTTGAAAAGGGCTTGCCAGTCCTGTGTAGCCTCAGGAAATGCCAGGAGGCCTTTCTTCCATCCCCCCCCCACAACCCTGCCTTTTGCAAACCCTCTCTAGGGCATCCTGTCCTCACTGCTTTGGTTCTCTACGATCCTCTGCAACACAGCCCCTGGGATGGGTACTACCTCGATGGCAGCTCCTGTGGCTGGGCTCTGGGCAGACTCACAGCGTGCCACCCATTAACCTCACCATAACAACCACTCCTCATGGAGTCCAGGTGCCCAGTCTTCCCCGAGGAGGCACATAGCACAGGTCTCCCTTCCTCTGGGCAGCTGTCCCTGGGCAACCTCCTTCTCCTCTTGAGTCACCAGGTCATGAAGTAGCTTTGGGAGATTTGGGGTGCAGGATTCAGACCCCCAGGAAGGAGGTTAGTGGAGGAGGAGCAGTGGCTCCTCCACATCTGTGCCCTTTGGCAGCGGGCCAGGCTGGGGACTGAAGCGCTGCCGCCTGCGGCTCTCCCAGGGAAATGTGATTTCCCTTGAGTGAAGCGGACTGTGCAGCGTGGAAATTGGCTCTTTTCTGAGCGAGCCGCCGCTGTTGCTGTGAAGTCGGGGCGGGCTCTGCCCACAGGAGGCCGAGCTGGCCCCTGGAGTGAGCCAGGAGCAGCCATGTGCTGAGAACTCATTAGGGATAAATCAAACTAGTAACAGCATGAAGCCAACACCCTCCCCCTCATCATGCCTCTCTCCCACCCTCTCCCCTCTCTGAGACCCCTGCTCCATCCTGTTCTTCCACAGTCCTCTACCTTGGACTTCTCCCCAGAGCCAGGCCACCCTTCCCCAGTTAAGACACTGCCCTCCCTCCCCTCACCAGGGCACCCACAGCTAGCACATCCCCTCACAAGAAGGGCAGCTCCCCCAGCCATGGCTCTTTTCACCCAGTCCAGGGCCCTGACTCCCTTGCCAAGGGTGCCCTTTCCCCAACCCCGCCCTTTTCCAGTCCTCACAGGGCATCCCTTCCTCAACTAAGACGCCTTACCTCCTAGTTGCAGAGCCAAAGTCCACACCACAACCCACAAACACCTGTTACTAAAACTCCAGGAACTGTTCTTAAATGAGCAAGTTGTTCGTTTAGAAATACAACATTTTGGGGTTTGTCTTCTATTTACATACTTTTTCTTTTTTTTTTTTTTGGTTTTTCGAGACAGGGTTTCTCTGTATAGCCCTGGCTGTCCTGGAACTCACTCTGTAGACCAGGCTGGCCTCGAACTCAGAAATCCGCCTGCCTCTGCCTCCCAAGTGCTAGGATTAAAGGCGTGCGCCACCACCGCCCAGCTTACATACTTTTTCAATAGAAGCCAAGATACTGATCACAAACATTTGGGACAGACAGCCCCAGGTCTCACTAGGAGCACAGACTCTCATCCCAGACTGCCATCTCTTTCCACCACCAAGGTGGTTTTGCCCCATCTCTTTCAGCCCTCATCCCAACTGTATTGGGGGGGGGGCAGAGTTGAGGCCCCCAGCTGTGGGCAGCATTAGTCCCTCTGACACTTGTGCCCCTGAGGAGGTGAGAGAACCCAGAAAACTTGCTGCCAGAGGGAAGAAATTGTCTATAAAATGAAGGGTTTGATCAGAAAAGAAACACCAGAAAAGGAACAGGGCTGGGGCAGGGGGCTGGGGTGAGAGTTTAGGTCTGGTCTTCTAGCTCTGGAAGAGTAAGAAGGACAGAAAGGTGTTCACTGTGACAGCAAGACAGTTTCTTTCCTGATGAGGGGACAGTGTTTGTCCTGTGTATCATTTCTGGGTGTCGTGAAAGAACCTGTTAGCTATTGTTTCAAGAGGCCCTTGTTCCTTACCTACTTTCTCCTGGCCAAAGGATATTGTTGTGAACCCGGGGATGGAGCGTAGAGCCAAGGCTGACCCTGTCCCCTCTGACTGGCACCTTTTCTCAGGTTCTTGACCATGAACACTGTGACTTGAAATTGTCCTTGAACTCTTGATGGGATTGCTGTCAAGTTAGTGAACTCTGAAGGGATCTTACCTGATCTTCAGTAAGAAGCCTGTCTGGGTGTTTCCTTCCTTCCTTCCTTCCTTCCTTCCTTCCTCCCTCCCTCCCTCCTTCCCTCCATCTTTTTTCCCTCCCTTCCTCCTTCCCTTCCTACCTCCCTTTCTTCCTTCCTTCCTTCCTTTCCTTCTTTTCTTTTTTTTTTTTTTTAACTTTTTGAGAGTTAACTTTTTTCAAGGTCAGAGTCTCTGACCTTGAACTTGTGTAGCCTAGAATGGCCTTGATTCTTTGTCTTCCTGCCTCCCCATCCTGATTCTACGTGTGGTGACATATCTAGATATCCATATTTGGAATGTGGTCTTTAGTTGAGGTTGCTTCTTTTGCCCCACCTACCCAGATTTGGACTCTGGCTCAATTTGTATAACTGCATTCAGACTTCTAAAGGAGCTGGGATGGGGCAGAAGCTAGGAGACATTGGCTTGACAAGATCAATGCAAGTAGGTACATGAGGATTCTGCTTCCACTCTTTAACTTCTCAGTCCATTCATTCAGAAGTCTTCCTTGAAACACCTGCTATTCCCTATGTGTTTAGCAAACTTAAGAAAAAAACAAGATAAACTGAATAAGAATCATCACACATATACCCCTCCAAAGAACAAAAATCTTAGTGTTCAGAAATGGGATTTTTGCACAAAAGGGAATTGCTGAACAGGAAAGGAATGCAAATCACAAGAGAATACACATGGAATAGGGAGTGATTGAAACTCTCAGGCTGCTTTCGACCTCTGACAAGGTTGGCCTTCTGCACCTGGTCACCAGGAGCACTGCCTGCAAACTGTCCTCTGTCTGTGACCTAGAGAAGAATCGGAATCATTAGGCAAGGAAGACTCAACTTGTCAATGCCAGGCTAAGGTTGTAGCTTGGTGGAAGAATGCTTGCCCACCACACAGGAGTTCCTGAGCTCAATCCTCCACATCAGAATAATAAAATAATGTCACTGTCCTTTCCCAAATTCTCACCTGGCCATTCTAACCATCCTTTTTGGTTTTGTCCTGATTCTAGCTCATGGGAAAGGCTGGCTTCTGGGCCCTGCACCTCCCAGACTTGCTTCTTTTTTCTTGCACCTGGGTAGGGAAATGGGAGGTACAAACAAAACAGAGCACAAATGAATGTCCCTTCCTGCATGTCTTTATTGGTACACTATCTCCCACCTTTCCTGGCCACAGGCCCACTTAACTGGAGAGAATGCTGAGAGATTAAGGGAATGGGAGAGGACAAGCTCAGCAAGGGAGAAAAGGTGTGTATGGTGGGGAGAACAGGAGTGCAGATGTCACCTAGCAGTGAGGTTTAGGACTCCTGGGGATGGAGACAGTGACAGGCCTTGAACACAGACAGCCCTACCCCCATCATCCTCTACCTCTCTCACGTGTTTTATCAGGGCTCCACAGGAGAATGGAACAAGGTTACTTAAAGTGTGGAACACAAGGAGGTAAAGAGTTGCAGCCCCCAGATGTCCCATGAAAGAGCAAAGGAGCTAGAGGAGGGGAGCAGGTGCCTTCTCTCAGAAGCCAGTCAAGGAGGGGCTAAGTGGGATGGGGTAGCCAGACCCAGGCCAAGGCTTAGGACCCATCTGAGCATGTCGCCTGCTAAAGAGGAGTAGAGGCGGGGGAGGGGAGGGTGGGGAGGTGAATAAATAATAGGAAATAAAACTTCATGAAGCAGAAAATAAAAGGCAGATTATACAGATGTGGCAATTTGAAGGATCATTGCCTCTGTCCTCTTTTTAACTGCTGCATCTGGAGTTTTGAAGGCAGCTTATCCTCTCCCTCCCTCTGTCAGGTCCCTGCCTAGCTGGAGGCCCCCACAGGGCTGAGGCACATGTCATAGGCACAGGAACCTCAAACACCTCTGCTTGTGGCATTTCCTAGGAAATTTGTAGCCACATTGAGCAAGCATGCTATGCCAGAACAGTGTGCTAGGTGGGTTGTTTAGGGGTGAAGCTCTGAGCCAGGCATGGATGTGGCCTTGTCTGGGAATGAAAAGTAGCATTGGTGAGTTCAGTATGTGCAAGGATCAGGTAGGTTATGGCAAGGATCAGGTACATTATAGCAAGTATGGAGACAGATGAGGTTGATGGGCTGAACCCGGATGGTCACGAGCATTCTGAGAATGTGTGGTCAGCGAGTGGGCCTCTAGCAAAGAGGGCGTTTGGAGGACTGAGGCAGAGAGTCTCTGCTGCTGCTTCTCCTTTTTCATCTAAATTCATTTGTTAAGCCTTAATTTGACACTGTGCCAGGTGCTATATAAACAGACATGGCCCTTGCCCTTAAGGAATTTTCAAACTAAGACACATTACACACACTGGCACTTTGTTTATTTTATTTTAAATATTAATGTATTCCTCACCTTGTTCCAAGGAGAATTTGAGACAACTCACAGGGAATGCATGTAATAATTTAGTTAGATATGAACATTTAGGAAAAGAAGCATTGGGACCATGGAAAATATACCGTGAGTAGGAAAGTGCGTCCCAAGTGCTAGCAGCGCTGGTGTAGGCCTGAGGCTTCCAGCTGTGGCGTGAAACTGTGACAGTTCTATCACACTTGGCTGTCAGTCAGTGCGCTGGTTCTCAGGAGCACTATTTTGATAGCACCTGGGGCTCTAAAGAAAACGAGTCACATTGCCCCTGATAAAAGAAAACTAAGTGTAGAGGGATCCCTCCAAGATACAGCAGTCAGTCAGGCCCAGTTTCCCTCAGGACTGCCTAGGGCAGCATTCACTAGGGATGGCCAAAATGGACACTCCCAGGCTCTGCCCAGTGGGAGTATAGAGATTTGGAACATCTTGAGCAAAGAAGGTCTCAATGCTCTCTCTCATGTGCTTCACCACCAGGATATTATTTTCAGTGAGTTTTGGAGCACGTAAGAGACAGACAAGGTCAGGGTCTCAAAAGAAATGCTGGCAGATGAAGTCAAGGTTTCAAGCTAGATCTGACCCAAGGTGAGGGTGGTGGATGAATATAGGAAGGGAGAGGGGTAGGGCCATGTGAGATACATTCTGTAGACTCCCAGAGAGGGAGGAATCTCTTCCTGCCCACTCTGCATTAGGTCCCAGAGGGAAACAGTGAGATGAGTGAGGCAAAGAGTCTGGCTGAATAAAATATGCCTGTGTCCCAATGCATTGTGTTTCAAAGACGGGGAAGAATTATCTCAGAATAATTCATAGTATTGGGAGTCGAAGAAAAATTGTGGGGAGATGACACTAAGTCAAATTGTGGGGCTAATGAGTGGCACATGCAGTGTTTTACACTTCAAGAATGATGCACTAGATAGGCGTGCCGTGGAGTCAGAACTCAGGTCTGACGTTCAGATGAAAAGTCTGGACTAATGGCTTTCGTGAGATGCTCTTCCCTGGAGTTCTTTTGGAAGTCCAGAGTCAGGCAGCAAGGACCTCTACAGGTGCATGCACCCTTGGAGAGAGCTGGGTTTAAAGAACAGAAAGGAGGACAGCACAAACATAGAAAAGCACCACGCAAGGAAGAAGCCCTAAGGGTGCTACCCCCTCCCCCCAGAAGGAAAGGGACCCCGGGGATCAGACGAAGGAGCAAGGCCCTAGTTCCTGCCCTTGAAATTGATGAGAAGAGATGAAAGAAGGGGAAAGATAAAGAAAGGGAATGATTTTATTTCAGAGTAACTATAGGAGACCCTAGGACAGCTTCTCAGGGTGGAGTGGGGAGTCCCATGTCAGTTGCCACTGGCTTTGTGTCACCATGAATTCCTCCTAAAGTGTCCTTTCAATGTTTAGACATCCTCAGCACCTGCCTTGTCCCAGACTCTGGCTTTCAGATGATCCTGGCCTCACTCACTCCATTTCCTAAGGTGGAATTGGTTTAAAGATTGACTCAGGTATTAGAACCACGGCTGCTAACTCAGATAGGTTCATGGATTTGAGATGGAATCTTCCAAGAAGGAGATAAGTCTTATCTATTAGATTTGCACTAACAGGATCTATGGCGGTCCTCCTTGTACCCCAGAGGGTTGCTCCCACCTTCTAAGTCAGGATAAGGAAGCCCCAGAGCAATTAGAGAAAAACTTCATCTGTGCTCCAAACATGAACACAGGACTCACAGTTACTGTTAAAGCCCATTTGAGCCAATATTCATTACCTGGAACCTCTGGGCAGAGGGAGACTCAGGTGCAGAGGCCTAGCTCCAAACAAGATGGCTGTCTGAAGACAGGACTTAAGGCAAAGCTCAGAGAAGGTGTGGAGGATTCCCAGGGTGGTGCAGGGAGGCTTCATGTTAATAGTTAACCTGGCGGGCTTTCCTTCCAGGCATTGTCTGAGGTGTTTACAAGCATAATTCCACTGCCTCCTCTGTGAAGTAAGTAGTGTTATTATCCCTATTTTGTGGATAAGTAAACAGAAGTATAAGAGGCAGAGTAACTGGCCCATGGCCATATAGCTTAAAAACAAAATCAAACCAAACCCATGCAGATGGTATTCAATCTGAGTCAGCCTGATTGTAGGACTTGAGTGCAGTTCACACAGATCATGTGACCTACAGGGTCAAAGGCTTCTGGATGTGAGTTAGATGAAGGCTGAGGAGACCATGCATTCAAAGAAAGAGCTGGGGAGGGAGGAAGAAAGGAAGAGAGTCAGGTAGAAATGAGAATTCAACAAGGAAGAAGCAGGTGGTAAGGCCCAGTCATCCTGGGCATTCATCAGGCAACTGGAAAAACAATGTCAGCCACAAGAAGCCACAGAGTCCAAGGAAGGCTTTGATGTTCTTTTCGTCCTGTTGGTGACACTGGAAGGCATCAGCCAGGAAAACAATGGGATGGATAGAAAGCGGGCCCACTGAAGGAGAGCAAGAGGTCCATGCTGGCCTTGAAATCATGGCATCATCAAGCTGTGAAATCAAGCAGCACACTTTCCTCAGAGGAGGAAAGGATAGCAGATGAGTGGATGAGCCAGTCAGATGGTGAGGCAGCGAGAAGGGCTGGAGGCACAGGTGTCAGGGAGCAATGCAGTCAAGACCATGGGGAGATCGATCGGCCTGGAGTGCATCCAACAGACCAGGCTGCTGCAAGACTGTAGGGCTTTATACTTTTTTTTTATGAATTTATTTATATATTTATATATGTCTTTGTATTTTGCCCCTTTCTTTTACATTTTAAATGTTTTGAAACAATTTAGGCATGCCTAAATGTTGCAAAAGCAGGACCACAGTTAGACCCTACTCGCTGGCCTTACTTATTCATCTCTCCTATTGTTTTGTTTTGGGATAGGTTTGTTCAATAGTGGGAGCCGTGGCTTGGGCCACTGTAAGTTTAAAGACCGTGATGGCCCCAAACTAAGCAGGGCTCTTTGGCTAAACATCTGACCTGCCCAATGATTGGGAGGTGCTCGTTTGCCCTCCAGTGGTCACATATTAGAACTGCAGCCCAACAATCACATCTCCAACTGCTCACTCTCCAGGTAGACAATGCCCAGGGTGCACTGCCAGGCATCATTGACCTGGTGAAGCCAGGCAGCCTGTCTCCCAGCTCCAAAGGCACCGAAATGAAATGGAAGTTCTACATGATCAAAGTGTCACACACAGTGGACAGACTTTTTAACTTTTCTTCTGGTATTAGACATTAGGGTAAGTGTTTAATGAGGTCAAAAAACTTAGTCATGCCCACTTATTTTGTAAGCATCAGCCCTGGCCATGTCATTTCTACCCATGCTAAGTTTTCTCCTCAATACAATCAGACAAGTTGAACTCTTGTGTGGCTGTTAAATTCTGTTAAATCTCAGTTTAGCATATGTATGTTTCAAGCATATATACATATCCACCTGACAGGTCTGCAGATAAGAACTCTGGTTGTGAGGCAGGAGTAGGAATAAATGCTTCCCCAGAAAGATAATGTGATCTTAATACTGTCAGCTGGGAAACAGTGGACAAAACTCCCAATTCATGAGGTCAGGGACATTTTGCTCATTTCAAATCCCCTAGCCCTGGCCACATTAGGAGTCCCATAAACACAGCAAGTGGATGAAAAAAAAATGTTTCTGAGCTTAAATAACTTGTAACTGTATGATGAGGTACACACATGAACATACAGGACACACACACACACACACACAAACATACTATCATAAGATGGCAAAGGAAGATACAGCCTGGCACACTGCAGGTGGCCATGGCTACCTGACTGACTCCCCCTTACACACACACACACACACACACACACACTCATATGCTTCTTTGGTAGGTTTGATTTATTTCACACCCATTGGGTGCAAGGACCAGCCCTAGGCCCTGGTCAGAGTCCCCTGGCCCTAAGGACCAGCTCCACTTTGTGGAACTCTAAGCCCTTAGAGTTGTTACAAGCATTATTGGAAAGGAGGATGTGTGGCCCAGCAGGAAGGCAGGAGAGGCAATGTGTCAGCCAAAGGGTGAGCAGCAGAGGCTCCCAGTTGGCCAAAAACCTCTTTGCACACATGGCTGAACAGAGACAATGTGGCTGCTCCCTCAGGCTAGCCTCCTCCTCACAGGCACAGCCCATGAGTCTCCAGAACCTCCTCTGGAGGAAAGAAGCCAAAAAGAAGTACAAGGGGATTTCCCAAGGTAGGGCAGCAAAGGCCTGAGAGCTGTCCCAGGAATGAGAAATAGGTCCTGACAATCCTCAGGAATGCAGCTTTGAGGGGTATTGAGGGTGGAGGTGGAAAGAGAGTAGCTACAGAAAGCAGTGAGAACCCAGGTCTCCAATCTCCACTTCCACTGCCAGGCAGACTCCAAAGGAGAGCTGTTACCACCTTCACCTCCTCCCCTTCCACGGTGGTCTACCCTAGAAAAGCTACCCTCGTTACTCTCAGGAAACAAAGGCTCCTTGTTCCAAGAGTTCTCCACAGAGCTCTAAGGCCCCACTCCTACTGACCCTGGCTCACATCACAAGCTCTGCTCTGTTGATTAACAGTTAGGCATGCAGCCTTCTCATGTACCCCCTGGGAAGGGCACTGGCTGATTGCAGGATAAAGCAGCCAGAAGATCAGAAGCTTGGAGCCCCATGGCATCCCTGAGCCCTGAACTTACCAAGGACTCTGTTAGAAGGCTGGCCTCTACTGGGCAGTGCTAGAGTAACCCTGCTTCCTGGGTCATAAGATGCTGCTTAGGAATTCCCAAGAGGTCCTGCCCTATGCTTCTGGGACTATCTCCTACTAGGTCACCTAATTCTCAAAGTAAGACCGGTCCCAGTGAACAGTCCTTGCTAGACGGTCTCAAGAGACCTCCCAGAAGCCCAGGTCCTGTGTTTTAGAGGAAAGAGGGCACGTGGGACAAATTTTGCAAGTAGAGTCAACTTCTCACTCAACCTTGCTCTTGAATGGTCAGTGTTAGGGCGATGGAGGAACCACCATGGGGGACAGTGAGCAAGTATGGCAAGATTAAGGCAGTTCTAAAGAGCCAGGGAATGGGGACGCAGGGAAATGAGCCCTATCCTACAGTACAGAAGAGGAGATGCCTCATCCTTCACCATGGTCCTGGCACATAAAGTTGCATCTCAGGTCCACCCCGGAGCAGTGGTCAGTGTCTGAGAGGACAACAGCTTCACAACTGATTCCGGTTGCGCTTGGGAATGATCTTCCGGTAGGTTCTGCGCTCTGAGATGTTGCGTTTCACTTTGGCTGTGGTGGGGGCCTCATCCTGGTGCAGGGATGGGCTTGAGTGGGACTTCTTCAGGCTCGGCCTGGGCTCCTGAGAACTGTCAGCTTCCTTCCCAAGTTGATCTTCCCACAGAGCCAGGTCCCCCAAAGGGAAGTGTAGGCGCGCCACCAGAAGCTGTACATATGTCTCATATCGAGTTTTCTGCAACACATAAATAACCACACTACTTTAGTATAGTCCTAACTCCCAAAGGGCAGCTCACAGCTGTTTGAAGCCATGGTGGTAGAGGGATGCTCTAATAGTTCTTAAGCATCTCTACAGGATGAGTCTCCTGGGCTCCAACCACACTTCTGAACAATTGGTATCTGTGAAGCATGATGCCGACAACTCTCAACTGCGTGACACTCCTAAGGCCTCTGGGACTAGCATCTACCCATATAGAATACTGTTCCCAGTTCACAATCCCACTGGACCCTGCCCTGGGAAGTTAGCAGGGTGTGGATTAGTTTCATGTGCTTCATAAAGGTCAGTGGACAAAGGGCCCAGCAGGGTTGTGATAGGGACAAGCTGGGTCCTTACCTTACCCAAAGACCACTGGGAAGTGGGCAGTCATCGTGGTGAAGACAACCAATCATCCAAAGGACTGAGCAGAGACTCTGAAAGCTAGGGAGAACTGGGCTGCAGAAGGGCCAGGTAGACATGAGTAGGAAACCCACTGATGATGTCCCTTCCTGGTCTCTGGCTTCCAGATGCTGTGGGACTTACTCCATTCCTACACTGTACATTGCCATGCCTTCCTTCCTGGTGGCTCTCTGCCCTGATCAGTGCCCTTTAATGCCTTTGAAGCTGGTACTTGCCATTAGGCTCCCAGAGTGTGCACTGATACAAGGCCATGGCAGAACTGGAAGATAGGAGTAGGGTGGGGAGACTAGAATTAATAAAATCAACTCCAGTTGAGACCATGTATGAAGGATACATGTGACAGACAAACCATGCTTCAGCTTTCTTATCTATACAACGAGGATTATAGACTCTTGTTACCTATCCCAGAATTGTAAATTGAGATATTCCTTGCAGACAATACAAGCATTAGGTAGTAGTATTAGGAAGGATAATATAGTTTATAGGTTTTTTTCATCGTAGGAAAAGCTAGGTATACTCCTAAGAGGATGAAGAATCCTATAAGTATTCAGAACTGAAAGGCAAAGGGTCTTTAGTGCTCAACTAACTCCACTCATTGTTTGTCACTGCATACTGATGCGTCCGAAGCCAGGCTTCCTGGGTCTGAGACAAGGGCAACCAGGAGAGGGCGCCAGAAAATCCAGCCAACAGGAGATCTGGCCGGAAGACAGCAAGCTGCTCACCTCGTGCTCCAGATACTCCTTCCTTAAGCGGTACTCCTCCAGCTCGCGGCTGCGGCCCCGTCGCTCCGGCAGGTTCCTCTGCAAATCCAACAGGTCATCTGAGGCAGCATCCAGGCAGTTCTCGTGGGATCGATGCTGCTCCTCCTGGAAGAGAAAGGTGAAGGAGAAGCTGATTCCAATCTTCTGCCCCTCGCTGTTCCCTGACTCTCTAAAACTGATGATCCAGGTTGTGCAGCCTCTCCCAACCCCAATCTGATCGCCGGGTGCAGAGTACACTCCTCCCCACCTCCAATCTGCCCTATACCTAGTGCTCCGTTGCTTAGGATGCCTGAACCCACCTCTGCCCTCCCTGCACCCCCCCCCCCCCCCCCCCCCCCGGCTAGTTAGGAGAGGCAGTACCAGGGAGCTCTGCACCGGGCTCATGGGCAGAATGGGCCTCACGAATCTGCGCTGGGAGCCCACTGCAGCTGGAAAGGGAGGTGCTGAGTGTGTGGCAGCCGCCAGGTTGATTCGTGCAATCCAGGAAGCCATTTCTTTGGCAGTACTGCAGGCAAATGAGGTTGTGTGTTCCCAGGGTGCAGTTCTATCATCTGCCCTCCCCTCCCCTCCCAACTCTGTTCCCTCCCCAAACTAAGAAGCCCAACATTAATGGGGTTGATGTTGGGGTTGGGAGCACTGAATTTTATCTGACAGAGGAAAATGCAGGGTGGCAATAGAACTTAGATCAAATGTCAAAAACAGTCGTTGGTGACATTCTAGAATCTTCTGTTAACATACAAGGAAGAGGATACTGCATTAACTAAGGGGCGGGGAGGAGTCGCTGTATTTCCTGGCACCTTTCTGTCTGCACCCCACCCCCACCCAGCACTTCTCACAGAACAGAATTTTGTTTCCTAGTCAAGATAGTAGCTCCGTTAGGGCTGGGACCACAGACATTGAGTGGCAGCATTGAGCCTTGCTCTAGGGGACTCACGGTGCCTGGAAGAGGTAGAGACGCCAGTCTGCAGTCCGAAGCTGGAAAACATATGGCTTCTTGGTGTAGTGGGTGGCTGGGCTGGCTAGTGAGTGGTGCACTCCCACAGGCTCATCCACCATATGTCCTACCAAACTCTCTCCATCCAGCCATTGGCCCTCTCCCTGCCACCAGACACAGTGGCTCAGTGAAGATGTTATCAGCTGCCCATCTATCCCAAAGTTCTGGCCCTCTCCTTGATGACCCCATTAGCTGGGTTCTAAATAGCATTTCAACAATCAGCATGGTTCCAGAATGATGCTGCTCCCATCAACTTTACATTCCTGTAGTCTCCGTAGTGTCCCAAGATCCCATCTCCGATCTACAAAGAATGTTTCTGTCCCTCCTCCCTTCCTTTTTCCTCCCCGCCCTGGGAAGTCAGTAATCCATGTTGTTGGCTCACTCCTACCTTCAGGAAGTAGAGGACCATCCCTCTCAGTAAAGTGTGAAACATCTTCCAGCCTCGTTTACCCCATGGCGCTGTTCCAAGGGGAGACACAAAAAGGTAGGTGCTGACACTAGGTCCAGATGTGCTCAGTACCACCCCAGGTAAGAGTCTGGCACACACCCCTTACACCACCTCCAGTCCATCACAAGGAGTCACATGAGCACATAGAGCACACCACCACAAGCAAACAATCAAAATAGACAGGTGAAGTCTCCATATACAGAAGCAAAACCAGAGAAAGAGAACTACTGCCATGTAAACAGATGTTCTACTGGCTCATACACAGATGGTCATGCACACCAGCTTTCCCCAATCCCAGGTGCACACAACTTAGGCACAAATAATTCTACTCAACCCCATTCTTACAAAGTGTGATGTGTTTGCCCACTCAGGGAGCACATGGGGGAACCCCCCCTGAACACCAACCCCCTTTCTTTCTCTTCCTAATGTCCTGGTCCTTGGCCAGAGGGAGGCCTGATTCCCTCTGGTCATCCCTGGGAGTTCCACTTAGCTACCACAGAGTTTCCTCCGTGGTTCTAGCTTAGTTAGTGCTCTGGTCAGGCAGCTGCCCTGGGAATGAGCAGCAAATGTCAACTCTGGCAGATTTTATCCCTGCTGCTCCTTTTGCACACGGCATATTCTGAGTGGATTCTGCAGTGCTCTTTGCTTTTTAAAGGATATGCTCACACAATGCAAAAATTCAAGCCCTTTTACCTTATAATGTCCCATTTAGGTGCCATCATTTGCCAGAACCTTCCCCCAGAGGCAGTCCTCAGGACCAACTCCCCCAAAACTCTCCCTCCTCCTGCCCCCATACGCAACACAGTCCCCTTCCACCTTCAACTGAGACACTAGTGTGCTTGTCTCACTACAGGAGTGCTGGGGTCTGGGGATAACCAGACCTACTTTATACAGCATTCAGCTACCATCAGGAAAGGAACCCAGTTTGCTCATTCTTCTGTGAACCACAGTACACAGAAGCCTCCAAGTAGAGCTCTCCCTACACATCTCTCTGTCCCCTGCAGCAGACACTTACTCTTCTTGCCATCAGCGTCATGATGCATCTTCCGCGCCAGGATGCCCTGCTTATAGGTGGGCATTGTGGGATCCTGAGCCATCTGCAGGAAGGGGCTGCTTATCTTGCGAGCTGAGGGAGAGGGCTGGTCCTTCCCAGGTCTGGCTGCATCTTCTTCATCTCTGGATGGCAGAGAATCAGGGCAAGGATGCTGGTGGGACAAGTACCCTCTGCTTCTTGAGGTGCTATACCCACCTCTCACCAGTTCTGGTTTCTCCAGTATTGCCCAAGTTTCTCTGCCCTTCCCCAAACTGGTCCAGCCTCCAGCTTCAGGCACCACCCACTCAGAGGGGGAACTATGTAGACCCCTCAATTTCTCCAATTCTCAGGTGGGCAACAGTGGGTAGACAGGCTCAGTGGCAGGGATGAAGGGCAAAAAGGGGAAGGAGGGGGAGCTCTCACTTACATAGCCCACTCGAGCTTCTCACTGCGGATAGACCAGTAGAGGGCCTGGAACAGACGCATATAGATCAGCAGGTGGTATAGTCACTCATGTGGTTGGTACACATCTATGGGCATATGTACTACTCTTTTCCTCTACCCCATCATAGATGTTCTTCTCCCAAGCAGGCAAGCATTCATGATCCATTTCTCCACCCATCCATCCCTGTCCTGGATACTGGAGACAGAGAGACAGCAAAGTAGCCAAGGTGCTGCTCTGCAGAAGCCTAGTAAATTCTAAACTAGACCTCTGAAGAGAGAGCGTGAGCTGCCCACATACTGTCTGTCCAGGGGTATCTAACAAAGAAACATGGCTGAATGACATGCCCACGATAAATACTTGGTAAATGAATGAATGGGTGCTGGGTTGGAATTTTGCAGTGTTACAGATGTATTATTATGGCTATATCGCTTGCTTTTGGAGCACTTGGTGTTCCTGGCAGCGTACTTGGGGTATAGGAAGCGTTCAGTAGATAGTCACCAAGTAGACAAAAAGAATCAGTGGTCCAATTGCTTATGAAGCTTGTGTGAGCCAGACATAAGGCATGGCCCTTGACAGTTTTCATATCATCTTCATAATGATATAGTGAGCTCATCATTTCCTCCAGAAACAACTTGAATTGACCCAGGGACATGCTACTGGAGACTAGGATTCAAACCAGCAACATTCAGCTCCCAACCCTGAGATCAAAATTCTCCATACGTGGAACATACATTCAATCCCAGGGCAGGACAAGACAAGGACAGTAGCACTTGTCAGACTTTAAAGGGGTAAAACCCTCCTGAGAATGTAATGAAACATTTTCAGATGCACAGAGTATGGTTTTATAGGTCCAAGGGTATCAATTTGTACAGACAACAAATCCCAAAATATCACTGATACTACCAGACAGAGACACAAAGACTTCATCCACACTGTGTCTAAGCTCTAATTTCCCCCTTGGAACTAGAGTTCTAGGCTACAGACAGAGGAGAGAGAGGGCCCGGGTCTTGTGAGGAAGCCATACCTTCAGCAGCTCTTTGGGGAAGTTCCTACCATCTTGCAGGCCATTTAGGTTGTTTACAAATTCCTGACAGCTCATGCTTTTTCCAATGTTCTGTGGCCATGGAGAAGTGGAACAGTTTGAACATCCCACCCTGATGCCTTCCCAGCCTCTTGTCCTCTCTTCCTGTCTCCTGCCACAACCCCTCCCCCATCCTCCAAACCCCTCTACTTCTGTTCTTTAGCTACTTCCCCACTCCTTACCTGTCCATGTAGGTCTGTGTTAAGGAGCATGATTGCACAGGTCAAGGTGTGTACAGCATCTGCCCCAGAGAGAGGAAAGTACAAAGCTCAATGGAATCTGGACCATGCTAGGGGTGACCCCTCCCCCCATTTCTCTATAGCCCCAATAGACTCCCAGCAGCTGCTGCTCAAAGAATCCTGAGTAAACACATGCTGTTTCTACGCCAACCCCAGGTCCTGCCCCAGCCCTGCTCCACCCTCCATACCTACTGATGGGAAGGCTCCAGGATTGCAGTAATGGAAGCGTTTGGAAAACTGGTAGAGAATTCGTTCCCGCTCCTGAGTCTCTCCACTGAGCACCAGTGCCTGGAGGAAACCACTGCCCAAGAAGGCCAGGATTGAGCAGAGTCCACATTCTCCATGAACTTGGGACTCCACAGCTGTTACTAACCACCCCACACACCCAACTCCTGCCTCCTCAAAGGTGCAGAAGGCCTTACCGGAGGGCTCGGTCCAGGCTCTGACCTTCAAACTGGAAGAAAGACAAGTAGGCCTCGGCTACAGCCCTGCTGAAGTCATTGCTGCAGAGGGCAATGGAAATAAACACAGTGCTGAGGACCAGGCTGAGCTGTAGGTACAGAGGGGCCCCAGGGTGGTAAGAGCCAAAGAAGAGAAAAGTATAACTAGGCTATGTGCCAGGTCCCAAGATAGCAGCCAGTGGCTAGCCTGCCTCTGCTGCTTGGTTCAATGTTATCTGTGATAGGCCAAGTGAAGTCTGAGTGGGCAAGGGGAGGAGTCAGGGTTGAGAAGAGGTATTTCAAGTAAGACCGAGAACGAGCAGAGCTAGCCAAGAATTGGGTAGGGAAGTGGGATGGGGAGGAACCAGAACAGAGATAAGGGGACAAGTAGTAATAAGGCTGGAGGGAAACTAGGGATATTGGTCAGGGAAAGGGCAAGAGTGGATGGCCAGTGGAGGATGCCCATGGGAAACTCCCTCTGTACTGCCTTCCCTTGTATCTCAAAAGCCCCTTACTTCTTGCGTAGGTGGGCAGCCACTTCAGACTTCCGAAAACCATTCAGTTGATAGAGGCGCAAGGCTAGGTTCCAGGCCCCCTTGTCATTTCTGATGTTATTAGCCAACTTCTCTCTAGATGATGATGGCCTCCAGCCTTCCTCTGGAGATTGAGCTTGGGGCATGGGGCTCTCAGGAAGCCTGGAAAAGTCCATTTGTATCCTCAGACTCACGCTTGTGGTGCACATGAATGTCAAGTGTCCTCCAAGGCCATGGGAAGAAATGACCAGAGCTCAGGGTTAGAACTATGACTTTTGGGATCTGGAGAAGCTGAATTCAGATCCTCAGAATGGAGATACATGTTCAAAGCCAGCCTAGCCTGGCCTAGGCTAGGAACAGGAGATTTCTAGTTAGAGAAACAAGCGCCACAGGAGTGGAGTCAAGCTGATGCCACATTTCCCCAGGTGCCCACAAAGATACTTCAAGCTTATCTCATTTGGAGTGGCAGAGAGAGCCTTTGAGGACCTCAGTGCTGTGCTGCCCACCCATGATGAGGAAATGTGGTGGCTAGTTTTACGTCAAGGTAGCACAAGTCATCTGAAAAGAGGGAACCTTAATTGAGAAAAATGCCCCCATAATAATCCAGCTGTAAGGTATTTTATTTATTAGTGATTGATGGGGAGGGCCCAGCCCAGTCTGGGTGGTGCCATCCTTGGGCTAGTGGTCCTGCATTCTACAAGAAAGGAGACTGAGTAAAGCCGTGGAAGCAAGTTGATTATCATGGCCTCTGCATCAGCTCTTGTCAGCATTGGTTCCTGCCCTATTTGAGTTCCTGTCCTGACTTTCTTTGATGACACACAGTGCTGTGAAAGTGTAAACCGAATAAATCCTTTCCTTCCCAAGTTTCTTTGGTCATGATGTTTTATCACAGGACTAGAAACCCTAACTAACTCAGGTAGAATTATTTCCCTCATCTGCAATTATGCCTCTATTCCCTAGCCTCAGCCCCAAACCCGTCTCTTAGTTCTAGAGCCACATAAGATGCAAGGTCTGAGGATCAGGTTGAGAACAGGGAGCCAGGCTGGCTTTAGGAATGGCAAAAACTGGGGGAACAGTGGAAGTTTCTGATTTAACCCTTCCTCTGCTTAACAGCTCATACCATAAGCCTGGCTGGTGACCCAGGCAAGCCATACTACAGGGGACACCTAAAAGTACAATTCCCAATCCCAGCCCTATGTGACTAATGTTCCCCTGAAACCTTACAACCAATGTCAGGTACCCATTACCTAAGTTACCAGCTAGATTAGGTGTAGGTCAGGTAGGCTAACTTGAGAAACAGTCACTGAGAAATGGCTAATACTTGGGACTCACCCAACGTCCTCCTTCACAGGACATCGCCGCTGGTAATTCCATTTCCTAAGCCTCCTCTATATCCCATCCCTCAATGGGGCAAAAATACAACACTCACTGAAGAGTGAGATTCAAAATGCTAGGATTTATGAGGTCCACGAAGGCAGTGCTAGGAGTCTGTAGAAATCACCAGGGAAAGTGCTAGTGATGGGGAAGGGGGAGTCCACTGAGCAACTGATGATGGAGAGATAGAAAAATCAGGAGCTCATCACATTTAAAGAGTATCTAAATATGCCAATAGAGGGAGCCCTAAAATCTGATTTAACAAATGACTCATTCGATAGTGTTGTTGTTAAAACTATGTCCAGCCTGTTGGGGGAACTGTATACTGTTAATCAATGAATCATATGCTATATGTGTTGTAGCTCCATACAGCTATATTAAAAAAAAACCAACTTCATGTGCTTACTATGAAAAGCCAAGTATAAATGAGTGAGGCCAAGGAAATCAGAATTTGTGCATACTGTTAAATATAATATTAAATGTTTTACTTATACCACATCTGGTGACATTTACCCTGGGAAAGTCCAAGTTAGACCTGTTTTTCTCCCTTCATTTTCTCTTAAGGGTTTGTCATTTTAGGTGAATTGACTTGCTTTGGCCTGGGATTGGATTTGCTTTCATCTTTGGTATAATGAACCTCTCTTTTCAGATTCCAAGTCTTCTGTGGTTTCCTAACCTCTGAAAGCTCTTGGGCAACTAAGTTTCCAGATTTATGAAGAAGATGGCTCTTTGATTTGTGATACCGACTAACATTCTATTGCCACCACCCAAGGATTCTGAAAATGGGAACAAGCTTCACCCCGCAGTTACATGGTTAGGTCCGTGGTCTAACTCCAACTGGCTCCAGTTAGTCTCTTTAATATGACTCCTATTTAGCTACCCAGAAGAAAAACCCCTTCCCCATTGAGAGTCAGAAGGGCTGAAAGCCTTGAGGTAGTATGCTGGGGCAGGTAGTCACCTCAGAAAGTTTCCTTATGGACCTGTTCCTACCTATGGCTGAAGTTCTGTGGCTAACAGTTCCTGGTTATGGGCTCCACGTAGTATCCCTCCCAGTCAAGTCTACCCCTGCTGAGATCCCATGCAGCACCCAGGTCTAGGCACTTCAGTGAATTTCTCCCACTGTCTTCAAGTTCAAAAACAATCTGTTATCTCTACTCACTATCTTCTACCTACAATCTTCCAAGCCTTCACAGGGCTCCAGACAGTCCCCCAAACTTCTTCCTGTTTCCTTCTCCTGGTGTCAAACTGGGAACATTGATGATTCTGCTTCTGTATATTTAAGTCTTGACTCTCCTTTATGTTTTCAAACATTCCAGTCTTTTGAAACTCTACTCATGTATATACATATATTATCCATATAATATGGTCATGGGGATTGAAATAAACATTAGCACATTAAATTCAATGTCCATTTCTCATGCTCCACCCAAAGCAGGATATTCTTATCACAATACAACTACAAGCCAAGGAGCCAGTTGTATTGAGACTCACCCTTCTGCAGAAGTCAAGTGAACATGGTTCTGGGTGGCTGAAACATCTTCACTTCTGGATATATCTTCACATTCTGCCTCCTGCCTCAGGCTTGGGACCTCCTCTCTGTCCTCTTTCTTCAGGGAACTCAACTCTGATTTATCCTTCTGGAGAAGGTGTGAGGCATCTTGTGGCCACTTGGGGCTGTGGAGTTGAACCTGTGGGCTGTTATCCTGAGAAGACACAGGGCTGGGCCGGAGGTCAGAACCTCTACCCTCAGATTCTGGACAGTTAGGCTCTAGTAAAGAGACTTGGCTCCCCCAGGGGGCCAAGGTGCAGAGCAGGGGCTCCTGGAAACAGTCAGCATCCTTCTCACCTGAGGAACAGCAGGAATGAGCATGCTCAGGGTTGGAGACAGGAAAACAGCTGCCTGCTGCCTCCAGACCTCCTTCCCTCAGGTACCTCCCTGGCACTAGGCAGGATGTCCTGTCCTGCTGCAGACACTGACTCTCCCTGTGGCAGAGTCCTAGACTCCAGTACCCCAGATAGCTCAGGTCTCAGGACCTGCTGAGCCAGTAAGACCCAGGCACTGGAGATGCTGTGTCTTGTATATAGCTCTTTATTCTATAAGCATTGGAAAGCTCATTTTATATATAAAGATGCAGAAGAATTAATCCTAAGCACCTCTGACTCTAACACAGTACAATGAATCCAACAAGGACCTTTGTTTCCACTCTGAATCCCCCAGTTTCCCAGATCCCCACACTGGGTCTCACCTCTGTTCTGGGAGATAAGAGGTTCCTGGGACCTGGAAGGATCTTCTGTCTGCAGGTTCTCAAGTATGGGCTGAGCCAGGTCAGAAAGACTTTGGGGTGTTTGTGAGCCCTGGAGACAAGAGCAATGAACAAAGAAGAGTGGAGAGAGCTGAAGTGAATTACGTGGAGATTGAATGGAAGCCCTTCCCTCCTAGGAGTCCTTTCCCCCAGAGCCGATGGACAATAGTTTGGGTCCTCAATTCAGAAGAGGAACGTTAGATGGAAGAACCACCATAGTCTAGGAGCCTTGGAAATCTGTGGGTTCATGGTTCTTCACAGACTGAGAAGTTAGGTACAGGGGGAAGAGACTTACCCAAGGCTGTACAGGATGTGTTGTAGCAGGTCTAAGGTAAAATCCAAAGGTATCTGATTCTTGGATCAATTCATGGTCTACAGAGGGTGCTTTAGGTGAGCCAGGGCCAAGATCATCTTCCCAAGAAGTCTGAAATATGAGACCCGCAAAATCATTCCAGGCTCCTTCCCATTCCCTTTCTTACAAGTTGCTCAGTTGGCCCTGCCTGAACAGAGTTCCTAGGCTTCCCTTGAAGGATCCAGAACCTTGGAAGGAGGTCCTCAGACAGGCATCTCCAAAGGATGGCAGTCCTTTGACTACCATTGTTCTTTGGGAGTGGAGAGATTAGAAGGTTACAGCTTTCTGTCATTTTGAATTCTCCTTATCTCTAAAGCAGAGAATTTCTGGGAAAACTGTCCCCCTGCCTGTCTCACATAACTTGTGACAAACCCTGATTGATATCAAGGCTCCTATGCCATTGTCCTGACAAGGGCCTGATCTACTGACCCTGCACAACAGGAAAATGAAGGATTCTGAGTTAAAATAAACAAGATGTTCAAATCTCTCAAAAGAGTGGAGAAGACTCTTAAAATAGACAGCTCTCTGGAGTGACAAAGGTCAGCCTAGGTTACTCTGTGACAACTGGGGATGCCTAGGAGGTAGGAGGGAAGATCCCAGAATGTCTTGGAACACCATGAAGCTACCTGTTCTCTGAGCCAGTCTATCTAGTCTTAGCTCCTTGGAGCTGGTGACATGGAGATTCCTGGACTCACTTGCATCTGAGTTCCAAATGACACTATTGTATTGATAAAATTTCCCATTATTCTGAAGTCTATATGAATCAATCTTTGTTTGTGAGAGTATATATATATGTGTGTGTGTATGTCTGTGTATGTGTATATCAGTATATGTGTGTGAGAATATATATGTGTGTCTGTGTATGTAATTATGTATGTGTGTGTATATGTATGCATGTGTGTGTATGCATGTGTGTGTGTGTGTGTGTGAGAGTGAGAGAGAGAGAGAGAGAGAGAGAGAGAGAGAGAGAGAGAGAGAGAGAGAGAGAATGTATGTGTGCCTGTATATGTCCATGTCTCTCTGTTTCTGTTTCTCTCTCTGTTTCTCTCTCTGATTCTCTCTCTGTGCATTGACACACCCAGCTTTTATATGGGTTCCAGAGACCCAAACTTAGGTCCCCAAGCTGGCACAGCAAGCACTTTACCCACTGAGCCATCTCCCCAGATACACACACACTGGTCAGTTTGCTGTTCTATTAGCTTAGATCCCCCAAAACTCTACTTTCTGAACAGTGTCTTATGCCTCCTGAGGAAGACCCTTCCTGCCATGTCCCCATCACAGCCCTCAGCTGGCCTCCTTTGCTAACTTACCTCACCCTCCTGATCAGGAGGTACTGTGGGAGCCCCTTCAGTGGATCCTAAGGCCAAGCAGGGGTGCATCTTATAGGGAGGCACAGGGAATGGAGGGGTAGAGCACCCACCATGGTCAGCAGTGTTGCTCTCCAAATTCAGCTCATTTCCTTGCCTCCAGAGCCCCGTGCCTTCTTGGAGAGGAGAATCCAGAGATTGAGGGTTCTGAGGCCAGGTCTTCATATCTGGGTGGGAATTCGGGTACCCCCAGGAAAAGCATTCTCCTTCAGTGCTGGTGTCTGAGCAAGGGCTCTCCAGGAAGAGGGGATTATCAAAGAAGATGCTGTCCTCCTCAGCACCCCACTCTGGGGAGGAGCCTGGAATTTTCTCCCTTGGCCAGGTCTGGTTCTTCTCCTCAGGCCCACTGCTGTCATCCTCAGAGTCTTCAACCTCCTTGGGCTGGCTGGGGCTGAGGCCCACATTGCCAAGGAAGTCCTTAGAGGGTGATGGGATGCAGCACCTGAGTCCTGCTCTGAGACCCTCTGTTTTCTCCAGCTCCTCCTCCAGGTCCAGAACACACATCTGGGCCTGCAGGATGCCAGCCCAGAATACTACCTGGGTAGATGAGCTCTGGTTTTGCTGTGGACTTCTCAAAGAGCTGTTGTCTTCCAGTGACCTCAGTGATGTTGAGGCCTGCCTGGCCTCTGGCTCCACACTAAAGTCGCCATGATGAGCATTAGGCCTGCCAGATTCTGGGGCGTTAAACGGCCAGGTATGTTCCTGGCAAGGTTCAGAAGGGTCTGGATGGCCACCTGGATATGCTTCTGGATGGGGTTGTAGATTGTCTTCCAAGCAAATATTGAGAAGTTCCATGGGTCTGAGGTGGTCCCCCATCATCCACAGAGTGACAGTTGAGCAGAAGCCTTTGATAGCATCTGTTTTCACAATCCCATCTCATGAATTAGTAGGTGCACAAGCCAGGGTAGGGACTGAATATCCACATCTATCCTGTAAATGCCCAAAGTGAGTGCATTTGAGAGGGTCCATACTCCATTCAAATCCTGTGTCCAAAGTGCTATTTAGAATCCATATCTGGGACCTCTACTAAGAGACACTTCTACCCTGTGAGCCCTGCTATAGAGAAGGGTATACCAGACATACCGTGTGACCTCACAACCTCAAATTGGCATCAGAATGGCACTTGTTCCAAAGATACCCATCAGTTCACTGAAGGGTTCCAATGTGACTCAGCACAAAAAGGATGCATGGGTCAGATCAGGCCTTTCTCTTGGGAATGGAGAGACAGAAATAGGTGTAGCAGGAATAGCTAGAGCACCTAAGGGCACCATGAGAGCAGCAGAACTCAGAAAAGACGTGTAAGCCAGAGTGTGCAAGACTCAGACACAGGTCATAGAGGCAAGGAGAAAGTAACAAACTCCCAGGGGCATCAGGCACCAGGAGAGCAAGGTCACAGCCTGCCTATATTTTCAGAGTATGGGTCCTGTTTGTGGGCCTGCACCATTCACAAGGCCAGCTCATAAAGCTGCTTCCTTATGTGCTATGTACAATGGTGCAAGCTAAGGCAGAAGCCCTACAGCGTTCCCTGCTCACTCAGCCTTGTGAAGGACAAGCCCCACACATCTGCTCCACCAAGGGGCATAGTGCTTGTTTCATGAAGTGGAGAGTCTCGACTTCCAGAGTGGGTGAGACCAATACGCAATAGCCATGTGTATTGGAGGCTTTGAATGTGAAGGAACTTTCTGGTACATTGTTCCCTCTGGTAGTGGAGGTGGGCCCTCATCAGATGCAGCCAAGGAACAGGTAGGAATGCTGCTGAGAAGCAGGAGTCTCCACCATCTGTGTGAAATGCATGCTTACATGGCTGCCAGAAAGGCCCTTCCTCTTAGTGACTGGATTGTTTTAATCTACTGGACACTGCCACTCATGATGTGCCCTGTTTTCCTCTTGTGTCAGCCCCAGGAAGTGCAGAGGTAAGTACACGGATGCATGACATGTCTTTCTAGCATTAATCACACCCTGGTTTCATTAAATATATCCTTATGTCTCACTTTCTTCTAATATAATTCTGTCTTGAAAGACTGTAGGTGTACCTGAAAACTCCAGACATATGTGGGGAACAGCACAAATGAACATGTGAGCTGAATTCCAATCTACAGCTCTAGGTGACTCTCATATAGTCAAGAATGACAGCCCTGTCTTTGTCTAAGTAGCTATGCTCCTCTTCACTAACACACATCCTGGCACCTGGAAGATAACTGTGCACTTGGCTTTCAGTCACACAGACAAGGAAGTCAGAGCCTGAGCCTTAATGACTCACAGCCCGAAAGGGAGGCCCAGGTCTGACTTTAGACTCCCTACCTTTCAACGCATGACTTCCACAGCCCTCTCTGCTGAGGAAACTTCCCTTGTGTTTCAGGGGGTGCTGCCAAGTTGGTCTCCCCTAGCACTGCCTCTTTAGAGCCATCCAAATCTTATACTGTGTTCCTAGACCCTAGGCAGGTGGTAAAGTGGGTGGGATGCTATTAACTGAAATCCATGGAGATGACTCGATTCCTCTTCTAAGCAGTAGAAAGTAACCACAGGACTTGGAGTCACCTCTCCTCAGCACTGAGAGCTGAATGGATGAACCTAGAAGGTCAACACTGTGACTGAGGGCCACCTGTGGAGGACCCCACTTTAGAGGGAGGCTGTCATCGTTGTCACCCCAGGCTTGGCTTACTCTTAGACACTCAACAAATGGTTATCCCCAGTTTATACACCAAGGTTGGGTGGCATCTATGTACTATTTAAGGTCACCTAAAAGACATGGCTTTTTCCTGTGAGTGTCACAGAGAAACAGAGTGGGGCTACTATGTACACCTGTCTCTCCATCTTCTAAGTCTCCTAAAAGACCCTAAAAAATAGAGTCCCTATGTAGCTTTTTCCTTTTTACCCTGTTCTGATACCACGTCCCTTATTTTATTACAAATCTGGAGTTGCTCAATGATAATAAAGCTCTGAAATTTTAGCACCGTGGGAAAGGATCCTGACCATGCTTCAAGTCCCTCTATTATTTAGAGGGACTCATCCCCTCCCAAAGATAGATTTCAGAAAAGCAGAGGCATTTTCTCTACTTAACTTTAGCTCTGAGTCAGATGGACGTCAATTGGTCTTGCCTGTCAGTCTTCTCCAGATATTGTAGACTGTCCTTCAATCTCTCATCACATCTCCAGCCCCAGATGGTTGGAGAACTTACAGTCTTTGTTAAAAAGGCAAGAGGGGTTACCTTACTCCCTATGCTGGTACTGATTTCTGCCCTCACTGCTTTCTGTGTAAGAGGCCTCAGACAGCCCTACTTCAGGGAAGAACTAAATGCACCTCAGAAGCTGTTATAGTTCCGACCCTTGAAGGTCCACACATTAGAGGCCTGTCTCCAGCCTGGCACTAGAAACTTTACAAGACCTCCCCTAGGGGAGAGGTCACTGGAGGCATGCCCATGAAAAGGACTGGGCCATGAACTGAATGGCTTTGCTCTGCCATGTGCTTCCACCATGATGTGATGCCTCCTTGCCACAAAACCAAAACGGTGGGGCCAGCCATGACAGCCTTCACAACTGTGAGCCAAAACAGTCTTCTCTTTTAGGTGCTCTCCTCAAATATTTGTCATTGTGACCGGAAACCAATATAAGATATGCTCTTGTGTTAACTTCCCTGAATCATGACCATTACCCTTGGACCTGACTGGCAGAAAGGGTCAAGTGAAAGATGGCCATGTTAAGGCCTCCTTAAGTAAACAGACCATAGGGCACATGACTAACTAGGGCGAGTGATACACACTGAAGCTGGAAGGGAAGGATGGAAAGAAGCACGTTGGTTACAGCAGCTGGAGTAGGAGGCAATGCAGCCCCACCCTCCGTCTCTTACCAGACCCCAAGGCAGAGCTTCACACTCTCCTCCTCTTCCCAGCTAAATCCTGACCCCTCTGTACCTGCCTGGCTCCTTTCTTGTGTGTAATTCCTCCTCTTGTCCCCATTCCCTGACCCCCATACATCACATCGTACTGTGTCTCAGGCTCTAAGTCTCATCTAAGCAGGTATCCAGAATGATTCACATACTCTCATTACAGAACTCATTTGACAGGACATGTGTGATCTTGAAAATGGGAATGGGCACCAAAACCTAGAGGGAGTCCCATGTGTCTCTTTGCAAGTAGTGGATGAACATGTGAGGGAGCTGGGCATGTAGATAATAGAGTCTATCATGTGCAAGGGCCTGGGTTAATAACCCATGATGTTTTCAGAAGAGTGGAAAAAAAATCCAGAACTCTAGCACTCCCAACATCTGTGACATGCTTGAAACACCCTACTAATTTATCAAAAGTTCAAATTTAACTGGATCTTCTGTATTTTACTTGGCAACCTAACACCATGGGAGAGGGTACAGAATGGTATCCAGGCCCTGCAAATGGACTACTTATCCAATTGTACAGCCATGAGCTCATTGCTCATCAAGCACCCCATGAATGAGTCAAACAAAAGCACTCTCCTGTCTCTAGCAAGAAAGCTAATGTTTGCAGAGTTTTGCAACCCAGGTGGAAGGCTCCCTAGACCCGCTCTCATTTCCCACCCACACGTCACCCACCCATCCATTCAAGAGGCCATTAGAAGGGTTTAGTCCTTCTGATGGCCACCATAGCTGCCCTAGTAGTCATCTGGAAAAACACTGAGGCCAGCCTTTTTACCCCTGGATGAAGAAAGGCATCTCTTAGACAGAAGCAGGCCAGAAACAAGAGAGCAGAGCACATGCATGCTTTAGGCATGCACTTAGAATTTTCTTCCCACCTCCCTAGTTCAGTGAAATCGCCCCCAGCCATGTCTCACATGGATTAGCTTATTTTGTGTTTGTGTAAGAAGAAGTTGGGGGAATCAGTTCTTTCCTTCTACCATGTGGATTCCAGGGATAGACATCTGCTCTTTGGGCTTGGTGGCAAGACCCTCTACTGGATGAACTATCTGACCAGCCTGGTAAGATCTCCTTTGAAATCTCTCATCTCAGGTTCTGAACAAAAGCTGCAAGGAACAGATTCAGGAAGACTATGTCTCATAAGATGGGTTTGGTTGCTTCTAAAATAAAGTGGCCTTCCATTTTTTCAGAGTTCTGCGATGCTCAGGAAGTTTAAGGACACATTCTGGGTGATGCAGAATGTCTTTGCAAGTCAAGGAAAAGATTTAGTGTTCTAGAACATACAGGGGGAGGAGTGACCAGGCAGGTAGGAAAGAGAGCAGCATGGTCTCAATGAGCACCTCTATTTCAGTCTTGGGTTCTGCATTTCAGGTAATTTTCATTCCTTTTCTTTCTATCTATCTATCTATCTATCTATCTATCTATCTATCTATCTATCTATCTATCTGTATATGAGTGCTCTGTCTTCACATTAACCCAGAAGAGGGCATCAGATCCCATTTACAGATGGTTCTCTGGAGGAGCAGCTAGAACTCTTAACCACTAAACTTTCTTTCCAGCCCCTTTCAGGTAATTTCACCAGGCGGACATTTTTTTAGGGAGAATGTTTCAGGGGCTCAGCTGTACATCTAGCTGGTGGAGAGGAGTGACACAGAGACCTTTTACCCTACCTTAGAGCATCAAGGACGGGTTTTCTTTTAGTTTTCCACTACAAGGTCTTCTTATGTATCACCCCAGCTGGCCTTGAACTCATGTGTGATACTAATGCCTCTGCCTCCTAAATGCCAGAATTACAGGAGTGATCTGACACGCTTGGTTTATATGGTGTTGGGGGTCAAACCCAGGGCTTTGTACATGCTAGGCAAAGACTACCAACTGAGCAACATCCCTAGTCCAGCACTGTTTTTGGTCTTGCAGGAAAGAGGGAGCAAGAGGAGACTTGGGTTTGCTTCTTACTCTTGGCTTAAAGATCCAGCTTTGTATTCTAGCTTAAGAATGTGAAACTGAATATGGAGACAAGCTATTCCTGGGGAGAAAGGGTAACAGCCTGGATCAGGGTGACAATGAAGAATGCTGATGGAGAGGCTCACAGACTATATTCACATTCTAACTCTACAATTGACTCGCCCCATAACAGAGGGAAATGCTACTGATCTCTTAGTTGTAGAATAAAGAAATCAGACTAAAAAGCCACTCAGCAGGTTTGCTATGCAATGGGAACTGTTCTGAGCTCTGATGCTTGGCCTGTTTTTTGGGAGGTGCTCAAGAAATTGTCTTCTCAACCTTATTCTGTGGTTCTGCCATTCACATAGAGAAGAAAAGGTACATAATACATACATGCTCTTACACACACACCCACCCCCCCCCACACACACCCCTACCTCCTTATCAGGCTTATCTAGATCCACATACTGTCAGCTCTTGGCCTGCTAGAGGAAACAGCCCTCAGCCCTCTGTCTGGAACATCCTACACACCACACATACTCCAGTTTGCTTCCAGATTCAGCGAGGCAGCCTGCTTCCTTCTTTTTAACCCATAAGAACACTGACCCTTCCAAAGGCATAGGACTTGAGCTGTTTTGTCCCCGTGTAGCCCAGGCAGCAGCAATGTCCCCAGGGGAAGGAGCCACAACAAATGGAGTTTCTCAGAATGGAGGGACAGGACTGGTACCTCTACCTGAACTTGGGCCCAGATCACTGTGAGAACTGACAAGGGGAGGCGTCACCTCCTGCTCCCAAGAGAGCCTTCATGCAAATGTCAGGGGTAAGGGGCCCCCATAGGCCATGGTGAAACTAGCTTGAGGCTCAAAAAGAGAACAAAGAGTGGCAGGGGGTGGGAAGAGGGAGCTGACCTCAATCAAAGCTCAGGAACAGCTGTGGCCTGGGAAGGCAAAGGCCCCCTAAGAGTTCAAACTCTCCCTCCTTGGTCCTCTTACTCCAGTGTCTGGGCAATGGTCTCCATACCAGTGGTTCTAATCGATCGATAGCTGGAGAGGGTGCTGTGAGGCTCCACTATCCTAGAGGATAAAAGATATGCCTACTTGGAGCCTATTTTTTCAAGCTAGGCTAAGGTCTAAGAATTCTGGTCCTGATGGGTCAACTTTCTCAGTCCCTTTAGTAGAATGACTCTAACTATGGAATTTTAGGCCCTGAAATATGAAAGCAGGAACTGAGAATCAGTTCCAAGGGACAATAAACCTTACAGTATCTCATAGAGGGACACTTTTGAGAGTGACGTGGTCCCTCTTACATATCAGGAAAACAGTTCTAACTCAACGACTAAACAAGTTGGAGGCTGTCTCCTGCTTCTAACTCTAGTCTTTTGGGTGAGAGCTGAGTATATAGTGTGGAGCAGAGAGCACCTTAAGGCCTGAAGCTCTGACTCCATTTCAGCAGCGGCCACACCCAGTGCTGCTCCAGCACCCTACTGGGACTCTAGTCTTCAGGGTCTACAGTCAGGGCAAGCTAACTTCATAAAGACTCACCTGCCCTCCGCACCCGCTCCCTATCCCCCCATGCCCACCTAGCTCACCTTCAGGGTCTCCCGATCCCCCTTCCCCAGGGACTTACTGTTGCATAGTTGCCCGCCTGCAAATGTGGTGACTAAAGCTTCCGACTTCCGTTCCCCTCACTACCATGACACATACCCCTCCCACTCCCCAGGGCTCCCTAGCTCTCAGAGTAAGTTGCTCAGTACCTCACACTTCCTGCCCACAAGACAAGGGCCTCCACTTCCGGCTCCAGTATCTCCCAGGGCCCCCAAACCCTATCTATGTGTCTGCTCCTTGAAAGCCACTACCCTGGAGCACCTCCCCAGAAAGAGCCTGCCACAGATTAGCTTTGTCCCCACAACACCAGGGCCTGAGAGAAAGGGGAAGAATAGGAGGCCTGGGTTGTGAACGGCCCCCTCTTCCTTCCTCCCTGAGGTTTTACCCCAGGTTCTGCCTCTGCTTCAGCTTAGATGTGTGGTCCTTCCACCCCTACCCCACGAGTTAGCAAAGGGAGACAGAGGACCGCAACCCAAGCATCTTTTCATATTTCAATTTTTATATGGTTATTATAATGACCCCTGGGATATTATCTTACAGTTACCAAAGGTTCCCCTCAAAAGCTCCTTCGCCATTCTCACTGCAACCTCATAGAGCATGACTGCTTTGTACAGATCCAGCTGCTGCTTCCGGTTGCACACATGGGACGGTGCAGGGCTAGATCCAAGCCAAGCCGTTAGAACACATGAACTAATCAATGTCTATTCCCAACAATTCTAGACACAAGTTCCTGGGACAGGCTACAGTGTTTAGGAGTAAGATACAGAGGCCAGTGAAAGCCACACTCAGTGTAAACAATCCATATCTTCAGTCACAGCTCCACCATTTTTTTTTTTTTTGCTGAGGATCCCATGACCCCACCCCAGCCACAGCCACAGCTCTCACATACCCACTACCTTCCCTGGGCCCCCTTTCCGGGTCTGCCCACAACAGTGGTGCTGTCAAGGCCTCAGTCATGGGCCTTCTGCGTGTGGCTGTCATTGAGAGGGCCTGACTGTAGTTCAGGCCTCCTCCAGTTGTCTTTCACAGATGGAAGGAATCCATAGAGATGCACTTACCTGGACTCACGAATGCCTCTGGGTGTGGAGAGTCTTAGGAATTCTCGGTTCTGGGTCAGCTTTTGTCCCCAGGCCCACTACAGCTAGATAAAGTCCAGGACTAGGTTTAGGGTGGTTAGCGAGCTGATAGCAGAGGGTGGGGTAGAAGGTAGGGCTTAGAGTTATGCTCCAGCTTTTGATGCAGGGTTAGGGTGGGGAAGAGAAAGAGGGGTGGGGCTAGGCATGGGTTCTGCCACAGGAGCCACGTGAGAGGAGGATGAGGAGTCTGCCTCAGACCTGGACCCGCCGGCTGCTGCAAAGGTAGGACTTGGAGAAAGAAAGTGAAACAAGACACAGCCAACAGGACATTGGTCAGCTTTAGGTAACTTGTATGTATTTGGTACATCACATGAGACCTTGCTGGCCCTGGCAGACTCAAACCACTTACTCTGTAAGACTAATAAGTGGTGTGCACAGCTTAATCTCACAAACACCTCCAGCTCAACATATCCTGGCTGATTCTCTCCTCCAAGCTGCAGTGCTTCCTGTATTCAGGATTTTACAACGCTCCCTCTGCACAGCTGGGTAAACCTGAAACTGAAATGTATCACTGAGAAGGAAACCTCTTCTCAGGCCTTGCCTCTGGTATGCAGCCCTCCAGCTGGCGCCTTCTGTGTTTCTATCCCTACACTAGAAGCTGCTGATGAGCCAGGAATAAAACATGCTGCCTGTTCACAGGGAACTGCCAATCTAGAGAGGGAAACTAAGCAGGCACACTGATCAACCAGGCAGGGAAGCTTATGGGAGGAGATCAGGAGTTTGACTTTTTAAGTGTTGGGTTTAGCTATCTGTGGAATTCAGGCAGGCAACTGAACACCATGCCTGGAGTTTAGGGGCTGGTGTGGCCCCTGAGAGGTATCTGAACCAAGCATGGTGGGGCCCACCAGGATGGAAGGAGAGGGGTCTGTAAAGTAGGCTATCAAAAGGTAAGAGAAACAGAAGACAGTGTTATCACTGGAGAGAGGAGGTTGCTTCTGAAGGAGGAAGTGGTTGGCCATGCTGAAGCCTGCTGGACTGTAAGGGCAGTAAACGGAAAGTGAGCCTTCACTGAACATGGCCACTGAGAGTTTAGGAACGGGTGACACTGAGGTGACGGTTGAAGCAGATGGCCATGACATAAGAGACTGGAGGCGAGGAGGGTTGTCCTGTTGACTGGGGGCTCTGTCCCTCCCCATGGTCCACAGCACTCTTAGTTCCCTGAAGTTGCTTGGATGCTACCTACACAACTTGTCTCCTTCCTCAGTCCCAGGTTCTGTTCATCTATGGGTCAACAGTCTCCTCTGTGACTATGAATTGCATTCACTTGATAGCAGAGTACTTGATCTAAGTTGTCTCTCCTCCATTTGACTTGATCATCTCTTTCCTAATCATTTCAAAAAGAAGGGAAATCTAATTCTCCCTCACCTTCCAGGCTGTGGGTCACGAAAGACTTCCCTGACTGTTGGAGTCCTCAGCCTGCATGCATCTTTTATAATTTTTATCTCCTGATATTATAAGAAGCAAATTTCTGGGTGGAGGATCCCTTGGTGGAGTCCAAAAAGACCTCCAGCTAGAAGAACATTATGGTCCCTGGTCCCAAAGTTCCAAGTAGTGAGCTTTACCTCCAGCATCCTTATCCTTCTTCCTCCGCTCATGAGGTCTCTCTCCAGTCCACCATCCTCTCCAATAACTCAAATGAATCTTGACCACATGGTCTGCAGCACACAGCCCACATAGCCCAAGACCATTGACCAGAGTCTTCTGTGCCTCTGAGAGATGAGCTATTTCCTGTTTGTCCACAAAGGAAGCCCTTCAGCATAGGTGGTTGCAGTGAACATGGGAGTGAGAGGAGACATCTCTTAAGAGAGGAGCCTCTCATGAGGCCCAGGGAGGAGAAGGTAACCCTGACTTATTGCAGCATCCTTTCCTGTGCACCGACATTTGCAGTTTCACCAGGCTTTCTCAATTCCCTGGCCCTTTCCCTCTAGAGCTCATGGATGAAGCATCACTGTCCTCATGCTCCAGGCATGAGGAGGGGGTCAGAGTGGTTACTGACAGTCAATAGCACTGCGGAGCCCAGTAAGTACCTGTTCTCGGTCTTGTTGTGATGCATATGCTGAAGAAAGAAAGAGTCATCCCAGCACTGAGGTAGAGAGTGGGCCTCCTCTCCAAGTCAGTGGGGCTCCCCTGTCTTAAAACTAGTGCTGGCTGACCTGAAACTCAACTTCCGGGCAAGTAGCAGGCAGAGCTCCTTTGGAGGAGCCTGAAGTAAGGCAGCTGTGTCCTCCTGTACCTGCAGGCAGAGTTGCATTCCATACCACCAATGTGAGCTCTGCAAACAAGAGTCCTCAGAAAGGGCAGAAAGGAGGACACTAGTTTTCCCAGATCTCCCTCTGTTTATATCACACTGGCCAGGAGGTGAGTTCCCAGGGATCAGAGCAAGGAACTGGAGGAGGGTGGGCCAGCTCTTCAATTGCTAACACCCAGTAGGGGCCAAAGGCACTACCCCCTGGGTGCTTGTGGCTTAGAATTGGGGTGGGGGTCAGGACAAAGGATGGGGGGTTTTCTGGGAGTGGGGAAACTGGGAAAGGGTATAACATTTGAAATGTAAATGAAGAATATATTCAATTAAAAATTAAAAAAAAGAATCCATAGCTAAATGGCATTGTCAATCTCCCAACACATCCACTGGTATCAGTGCACTGTCAGCTTCCTGAAGAAGTTCAGAAAGTGATTGTGAAAGTGGGCGTGGATCACAGGCCCACAATCCCAGCTACTCAAGAGACTGAGAAGGAAGATGGAAAGTTTAAGACATGTTGGGGCTACCAAGCAAGTTCAAGGCCAGCTTGAACAACTTAGTGAAATATTATCTCAAAAAACATGAGCTAGGCTGGGTATGTCTCAGCAGCAGAGTGCTTACCTAGCCTGCTGTTCAGTCCCTTGAAAGAGGTCCAAAAATGAGTGCAAAGATCTCTCTCTGTCTTGGCTGCTCAATCCAGGTCAGGTGACCCAGGGAAGCAATCCTGTGTCTGTCTGGTCAAATTAAAGACCCCTTATATCTGTGGACAGGTGCTCCTGGGCAGAGCACCCAAGCCAGGGTACCCAGACTTTCCTTTGCCCCTCATGAAAGTTCACTCTTTCTTTTCCCCAAAGCTCCCCTCCCCGTCTGTCCTCACCTCACAGCTAGGAGATTTTAGGATGAGCACTTTCCCTATAGGGACTTGTCACGGGTTTGTCCCTCTCTTGTGGTCAGTGAGTGGTTTCCACAGTTATCTCCCCTCCCTCACTGAAGGGCACCCACTCAACATCTGCAGGAACACACTAGCTCAACATTACTTACAAGAGCAAAAGTACTCACATCCTCTATCTTGGTTAGTGGAACCTAGGCAACTATTACTGATCTTGTTTTTAAAAACCATTTAAGCAGAAAGATGGTCAAAGTCTATTATTAAATAGGAAAACAGTTTATGGGCTAGGGAGCTAGCTCAATTGGTAAAATGGTGCTTGTCATATAAGTATGAAGACGTGAGTTCAAACCTTAGCACCCACATAAAAACGCTGTACCATATGACACCTGCTTATGGCTCCAGTGCCAGGGAGGCAGACACAGGGGATCTTGGGGCCTCACTTGCAGCCACCCTAGGCTAAGTGGGGAGTCTCAGGTCCCAGTGAGAGAGTCATTCCTCTCTAACAGATCACCTGGCTCCTGAGGTTGATATCACCCCCCTCCCCCACGAATGGAAAGAAAACTGTTTCTATATTTAGTATGACCTCAATTTTCTGAAACTATATTTAGGTAAACATCACAACATTGATTGAGACTTTCTCCTCATTGAAATTTGTACAAAACTTTAACTCCTTTATGCTTGCTTAGAATACATGTAATTTAAGACATAAATATGTGTTTACAAAGAGACACACACACATACAGACACACACATACATATTTGATTTTTTCAAGACAGGGTTTCTCTGCGTATTTCTGGCTGACCTCAAATTCAGAGTCTACCTGTCTCTGCCTCCCAAGAACTGAGATTATAGGCATGTGCTACCACTACTTGGTTTATAAATATGTATTATATTTATCACTAGCAAATTTAGTTTGTTTGATTAAATCATGATAGAATATCTCTACTCACTTTAAATATTCCAAGATTCTTTTATGGCCTCTATCCCGTGGTTGGCAGAGGTGGAGAATTATGGTGGGGTTGGAGGGAGCTTCGGAATGTCTGTATGAGTTTGGGCATCTTGTTTTACTTGGCTTTATTTGATGGTGGGGATCAAACCTAGAATCTGCTACTGAACTGCAGCCCCATTATTATTCTTGACCCTTACCTGTAACCATCTTGCAAATGGCTGCCTCCTTGTTGCAGATGTGGGAACCCATTTGGAACCCCAGAGTTGGTGTATAAAATACTTGAAGGTAAAGACATTTTAAGATTCAACAAATAAGAACAGAGCTTCCTCAGACAGACCTTGTTTTACTTGGCAGAATGCAGTAACCTTGGAAAAATAAGGCAGCTGCAAATGCCTTCTTTGGAAAGTATCTACTCCTGGAAGGGAACACAGGAAATAAACCTCAGTCAATCCCTTCCCTGGGACAGTTTTATGGCCCTGAGGTCAGCAAGGCCATTTTACCTCTACAGCCTCACAAGCCTTCTTTCATCCTTTCTCCTCACATCTATCTTCCCACCAACAGAAACTTTCATATTCTTCCTACAGAAGCCTCTTCCTGCCCCTCTTTTTCTATAAGTTAGGCTTATAGACTTTTAACATAACCATTCAAAATTCCAGTTACTCCTCTTAATCTATATATTTTGTCTATTTTATTTTCAGCTCCGAGTCACTATGAAGGTAGAGGAAAAAGTTTTATCCTCTAGTGCACAGGGTTGGGAGGAAGTTTCTGCTTCAAGATGACCTCTCCGTGAATACATAAATTTATGTTGTGTCTAAGTGTATATGTAATATACATGCTGAGAATTTTTACTAGTTAAGCATGCATGTAACTATGCATTAGGAAATTTTTTTTAAATTAGTTGTTGCAATTACTGTATTTATTTTTTTTAATTTTATTTTATTTTTTAAGTTTTTTTTTAATTTACATTCAAAATCATTTTCCCTTTCCCATTTCCTCCCTCCCCGAAAGTCCCATAAGCCCCCTTCCCTCCCTCTTTTCCCCATTCAACCCCCTCTCGCTTCTCTGCCCTGGCATTCCCCTACATCCAGTCTTTCCAGGACCAGGGGTCTCTCCTTCCATCTTCTTGGAAATCTATTGATATGTGAATTGTGTCTAGGGTATTCCGAGATTCTGGGTTAATATCCCCTTATCAGTGACTGCATACCATGTGTGTTCTTTTGTGATTGGGTTACCTCACTAAGGATGATATTTTCCAGTTCTGATCATTTGCCTAGGAATTTTGTGAATTCATTGTTTTTAATTGCAGAGTAGTATTCCATTGTGTAAATATACCACATCTTCTGAATCCATTCCTCCGTTGAGGGACATCTGGGTTCTTTCCAGCTTCTGGCTATTATAAATAAGGCTGCTATGAACATAGTGGAGCATGTGTCCTTATTGCATGCAGGTAAAGCCTCTGGGTATATGCCCAGGAGTGGTATAGCCAGATGCTCCGGGAGTGTCATGCCCAGTTTTCTGAGGAACCACCAGACTGCTTTCCAGAGTGGTTGTACCAGCTTGCAATTCCAACAGCAGTGAAGGAGTGTTCCTCTTTCTCCACATCCTCGCCAACAACGGCTGTCTCCTGTGTTTTTGATCTTAGCCATTCTGACTGGTGTGAGATGGAATCTCAGGGTTGTTTTGATTTGCATTTCCATAAGGACTAAGGATGATGAACATCTCTTTAGGTGCTTCTCAGCCATTAGATATTCTTCAGGTGAGAACTCTTTGTTTAGCTCTGTACCCCATTTTTGAATAGGGTTACTTGCCTCTCTGGAGTTTAACTTCTTGAGTTCTTTGTATATATTGGATATTAGCCCTCTGTCAGATGCAGGGTTGGTAAAGATCTTTTCCCAGTTAGTTGGTTGCCACTTTGGCTTTTTGACAGTGTCTTTTGCCTTGCAAAAACTTTGTAATTTAATGAGGTCCCATTTGTCAGTTCTTGATCTTAGAGCATAAGCTATTGGAGTTCTATTCAGGAAATTCTCCCCTGTGGCCATATGTTCAAGGTTCTTCCCTAGTTTCCTTTCTATTAGTTTCAGTGTGTCTGGTTTTATGTGGAGATCCTTGATCCACTTGGAATTGAGCTTAGTGCAAGGAGATAAGAATGGGTCAATTTGCATTCTTCTGCATGTTGACCTCCAGTTGAGCCAGCACCATTTGTTGAAAAGGCTATCTTTTTTCCACTGGATGGTTTTAGCTCCTTTGTCAAAGATCAAGTGACCATAGGAGTGTGGATTCATTTCTGGGTCTTCAATTCTGTTCCATTGATCGACATGCCTGTCACTGTACCAATACCATGCGGTTTTTAACACTATTGCTCTGTAGTACAGCTTGAGGTCCGGGATACTGATTCCCCCAGAGGTTCTTTTACTCTTGAGAATAGTTTTAGCTATCCTTGGTTTTCTGTTATTCCAGATGAATTTTTGAATTGCTCTTTCTAACTCTATGAAGAATTGAGTTGGGATTTTGATGGAGATTGCATTGAACCTGTATATTGCTTTTGGCAAGACGGTCATTTTTACTACATTAATCCTGCCAATCCATGAGCATGGCAGATTTTTCCATCTTCTGAGGTCTTCTTCAATTTCTTTCTTCAGAGACTTGAAGTTCTTGTCATATAGATCTTTCACTTGTTTGGTTAGAGTCACACGAAGATACTTTATATGGTTTGTGGCTATTGTGAAAGGTATTATTTCTCTTACTTCTTTCTCAGCCTGCTTATCCTTTGAGTATAGGAAGGCTATTGACTTGCTTGAGTTGATTTTATATCCAGCCACTTTGCTGAAGTTGTTTATCAGCTGTAGGAGTTCTCTGGTGGAGTTCTTTGGGTTGCTTAAGTATACTATCATATCGTCTGCAAATAGTGATAGTTTGACTTCTTCCTTTCCAATTTGTATCCATTTGGCCTCTTTTTGTTGTCTAATTGCTCTAGTTAGAACTTCAAGTACTATATTGAAAAGATATGGAGAGAGAGGGCAGCCTTGTCTAGTCCCTGATTTTAGTGGGATTGCTTCAAGTTTCTCTCCATTTAGATTGATGCTGGCTACCGGTTTGCTGTAAATTGCTTTTACTATGTTTAGATATGGGCCTCGAATTCCTGATCTTTCCAAGACCTTTAGCATGAAAGGATGCTGAATTTTGTCAAATGCTTTCTCAGCATCTAATGAGATGACCATGTGGTTTTTTTCTTTGAGATTGTTTATATAGTGGATTACATTGATGGATTTCCTTATATTGAACCATCCCTGCATCCCTGGGATGAAGCCTACTTGATCGTAGTGAATGATCGTTTTGAAGTGTTCTTGAATTCGGTTGGCAAGAATTTTATTGAGTATTTTTGCATCGATATTAATAAGAGAGATTGGCCTGAGATTCTCTTTCTTTGTCGGATCTTTGTGTGCTTTTGGTATTAGCGTAATTGTGGCTTCATAGAACGAGTTGGGTAGTGTTCCTTCTGTTTCTATTTTGTGGAACAGTTTGAAGAGTATTGGTGTTAGGTCTTCTTTGAAGGTCTGATAGAATTCTGCACTAAAACCATCTGGACCTGTGCTTTTTTGGTTGGAAGACTTTCAATGACGACTTCTATTTCTTCAGGGGTTATAGGACGGTTTAGATGCTCTATTTGATCCTGATTTAATTTTGGTATTTGGTATCTGTCAAGAAAATTGTCCATTTCCTCGAGATTTTCTAGTTGTGTAGAATACAGGCTTTTGTAGTAGGATCTGATGATTTTTTGAATTTCGTCAGTTTCTGTTGTTATCTCTCCCTTTTCATTTCTGATTTTATTAATTTGGATACTGTCTCTGTGCCCTCTGGTTAGTCTGGCTAAGGGCTTATCTATTTTGTTGATTTTCTCAAAGAACCAACTCCTCGTTTTGTTGATTCTTTGTATGGTTTTATTTGTTTCTACTTGATTGATTTCAGCCCTGAGTTTGATGATTTCCTGCCTTCTACTCCTCTTTGGTGTATTTGCTTCTTTTTGTTCCAGGGCTTTCAGGTGTGCCATTAAGCTGTTAGTGTATGCTGTCTCCCGTTTCTTTTTGGCGGCACTCAGGGCTATGAATTTTCCTCTTAGCACTGCTTTCATTGTGTCCCATAAATTAGGGTATGCTGTGCCTTCATTTTCATTAAATTTCAAAAAGTCTTTGATTTCTTTCTTTATTTCCACCTTGACCAAGTTATCATTGAGTAGAGCATTGTTCAGCCTCCATGTGTATGTGGGTTTTCTGTTGTTTTTGTTGCCATTGAAGACCACCCTTATTCCATAGTGATCTGATAGGAGGCATGGGATTAGTTCTATCTTCTTATATCTGTTGAAGTCTGTTTTGTGACCAATTATATGGTCAATTTTGGAGACGGTACCTTGAGGTGCTGAGAAGAAGGTGTATTCTTTAGCTCTAGGATGAAATGTTCTATATATATCTGTTAGTTCCATTTGGGCCAAGGCTTCAATTAGATTCACTGTGTCCCTGTTTAGTTTCTGCTTTCCTGAACAATCCATTTCAGAGAGCGGGGTGTTGAAGTCACCCACTATTATTCTGTGAGGTGCGATGTGTGCTTTGAGCTTTAGTAAAGTTTCTTTTACGAATGAGGGTGCCCTTGCATTTGGAGCATAGATATTCAGAATTGAGAGTTCTTCTTGGTGGATTTTTCCCTTGATCAGTATGTAGTGTCCTTCTGTGTCTTTTTTGATGACTTTAGGTTGAAAATCAATTTTATCTGATATTAGGATGGCTACTCCGGCTCGTTTCTTGGGGCTATTTGCTTGTAATATTGTTTTCCAGCCTTTTACTCTGAGGTAGTGTTTGTCTTTGACACTGAGGTGCATTTCCTGCATGTAGCAAAATGCTGGGTCCTGTTTACCTATCCAGTCTGTTAGTCTATGTCTTTTTATTGGGGAATTGAGACCATTGATATTAAGAGAGATTAAGGCATAGTGATTATTGCCACCTGCCATTCTTGATGCTATCTTTTATGTTTGAGTGGTTATCTACTTTTGGGTTTGAAGCAAGAAGGTTACTATCTCATTTTTTCCAGGGTGTTGTTTCTCTCCCTGTATTGGCGGTTTCCACCTATTATCCTTTGCAGGGCTGGGTTTTGGAAAGATATTGTGAAAATTTGGTTTTATCATGAAATATCTTCGTCTCTCCATCTATGGTGATTGAGAGTTTTGCTGGGTATAGTAGTCTAGGCTGGCATTTGTGTTCTCTTAGTGTCTGCATGAGATCTGCCCAGGATCTTCTGGCTTTCATAGTCTCTGGTGAGAAGTCTGATGCGATTCGGATAGGTCTTCCTTTGTATGTTACTTGGCCCTTTTCTCTTACTGCTTTTAATATTCTTTCTTTGTTTAGTACATTTGGTGTTTTGATTATTATGTGACGGGAGGTATTTCTGTTCTGGTCCAGTCTGTTTGGAGTTCTGTAGGCTTCTTGTATGTTCATCGGCATCTCTCTCTTTAGGTTAGGGAAGTTTTCCTCCATAATTTTGTTGAAGATGTTTACTGGTCCTTTAAGTTGCAAATCTTCACTCTCATCTGTACCTGTAATCCTTAGGTTTGGTCTTCTCATTGTGTCCTGGATTTCCTGGATGTTTTGGGTTACACGTTTTTTGCATTTTGCATTTTCTTTGACTGTTGAGTCGATGCTTTCTATGGTATCTTCAGCACCTGAGATTCTTTCTTCCATCTCTAGTATTCTATTGTTGATGTTTGCGTCTATGACTCCTGATTTCTTCCCAAGGTTTTCTATCTCCAAAGTTGTCTCCCTTTGTGATTTCTTAGTTGTTTCTACTTCCTTTTTTAGATCCTGGATGGATTTGCTGAGATCCTTCACTTGTTTGTTTGTATTTTCCTGTATTTCTTTAAGGTATTTTTGCATTACCTCTTTCAGGATTTCTGCCTGTTGACCCAAGTTCTCCTGTACTTCTCTAAGCGATTTTTGTGTTTCCTTCTCATGGGATTCCATCTGTTGATCCATCGTCTCCTGCATTTCTTTAAGCAGTTCTGGTGTTTCCTTTGTAAGGGCATCTATCCTTTGATTCATTTCTTTAAGGAATTTTTTTGTTGCCTCCCTATGGGCATCTGTCTGTTGACCCATATTCTTCTGCATTTCTTTATGCAATTTTTGCGATTCCTTTGAAAGTGCATCTACCCCTTGATTCATTTCTTTAAGTGATTTTTGTGTTGTCTCCTTGTGGGCCTCCATCTTTTGATCCATGTTCTCCTGCATTTCTCTAAGCGATTTTTGTGTTTCCTTTATAAGGGCTTCTAACCGTTGATTCATGGTCTCCTGTAATTCTTTTAGATTTATTTGTGTCCTTTTTGTGATCCTCTAATAGCATCATGAGAAGTGATTTTAAATCCAGATCTTGTCTTTCGGGTGTGGTGGGGTATCCAGGACTTGCTGCTATTGGAGAGTTGGGTTCGGATGGTGCCATATTACTTTGATTTCTGTTAGTAACGTTCCTACGTTTGCCTTTTGCCATCTGGTTACCTCTGGTGCTTGTTGGTCCTGCTGTCACTGGCTGTTGGTTGGACCTCCTGTGAGCCTGCAAAGCTATTTCTGGCCCTCCTGGATTACCAGGATTCCCCTGGCACTGATTTCTGGGGCCTGCCCTGCTCTTGAGTGACTTTGGAGCCCTGATGTGCTTTGCCCCAAGTGATGTTATACTGGGGAGTCCCTGCACATCCAAAGGCTCAGCGTAGTGGATTCCCGGAGCAGAGGTCGCCAAAGAGAGGCTGGTAGGCTCCTGCTCTGTGCAGGGGTGTGTGATCTCTCCCAGGGGGGGAGAGGGGGCGTCCCTCTGCAGGGCAAAAGTCCCACAGCAGAGCTGACGCGCTGATTACTGCAGATCTGCCCAGCTTTTGGGAGCAGCGTACCCACAAGCTGCCTGAGACCGAAGCAATATTATGCCTGTCTGTCTCTGAGCCTGACGGTCCCAACTACCTGGCCACTGGAGCAAAGATGGCGGAGTACACCCTGCACTCTCTTGGTGGTGCTGGTCACCCCACAGAGGGGATGGCCCACAGCAGATCTGGCGCCCAGACGACCACAGCCTGTCCCGTTCTTGGGAGCAGACGGAAGCCCCAATAGGCCGTGACCCAAGCGATGCTATATTGGGGAGAAACTGGATACCTGTCTCCTCAGTTCAGTCTATCGGAACAGAGGTCGCCAAACGGAAGCTGGTAGGCTCCCGCCCAGTGCGGGGGGGGGGGGGTACCTCTGCAAGGCAGAAGTCCCATAGCAGAGCTGGCGCGTCGATTACTGCAGACCTGCCCAGCTCTTGAGAGCAGGGTACACACAAGCTGCCTGAGACCCAAGCGATATTATGCCTGTCTGTCTCTGAGCCTGGTGGTCCCAACTACCTGACCACTGGAGCAAAGATGGTGGAGTGCTGCATTAGGAAAATTACAGCTGTTATCGCAAGCTTGCAGTCTCACAGATGGTGTCACTCAAGATGCTCAAATAGGTAATGCTTGGTTCCTACATTCAAAGAAAACTATCAAACAAAGATACTATAGGTGCAAAGCTCTCATGCCAAAAGCCCTAACAAGGACACACAACTGAGCCGACACTTCCCACAGGCTCTGAGCATTTCTAGTGAGTTGAAGAATGTGTTCTTCATAGTGCCCATTCCTTCTGGTCAGCCATTAATTTCTGACTGGGAAGCTAGGTGTATATAGTTAGTAGCAAAACATGGTATTATTAAAAAAGGGACAGGAATACTTTAACAGAGTGAGGAAGAAAGAAAACCCGAGGCATTTCCTGGGTGACCAGAAAGATCACATACACTGCTTGGAGAGCACATGTTTAACATTGCTTGTACTAGAGCTGTCTGCACCAGTACTGAACACAGACCCAAACTACTCCAACCATGTCGTCCTAAGGGTTGGCACCTCCCTGCAAGGGCAGTGCTTGTGGACCCTAGCTCCTACCTGGGGAGCTGAACCACTACACTGGTCTTCTTAAACTGTCTGCCCTCTTCTGCCCAAGCATGCTCTGCATCCTCCAAGGCAGGCAGGAAGGGACAGTTCCTTAGGCCTTGTCTATAACCAAATTCCAGAAGGGCAGAGAGTCCATAAAAATGTACCACATCTCATCAGCTGGTTCAGCCTGTCCATCCACTTCTTTATATAGCTGTCATGGGGCTCTTGCTCTAGCCAGGCCGCTCTAGGTCTTCACTCTGCTCTTCCGGGTGATCTCACTCTCACATGTTCCCCTCCCAGCCATTCACTGAAGACTTGTCAAGCCCTCTCCAGCCCAGAGATGAACTCTCCACAGGACTTCAGACCTAGCCTGCTAGTGTGCTAAGAGTGCCTTCCCCACCCTTGCCTTGGAGCCTGCCCCTCCCATGTCCTATCTATCAAACAGTTCCACAGTAGCTGCTTTTCTCAAGAGCAGCATTCCACCAGCCTCTAGGCCTTTTCTTCTCATGCCTGGAGGCCTCAGTGCTACTAGGACCATTCCTGTCTGATTTGAGAGCTGCAGCTACTCCAGGACTCTCAGGGTCCTCAGCCCATCCTAATTCCCACCACTATGACATAATCCTACCCTGGAAATTTCCACTAATTTGATGCCCTCCACCTAAAAAATCACCCCTGACCCCTATGTTATGGGCCCTCCACTGTCCTCTTGGCTCGCCCATTTTCCCACATCCTTTTCCCCACCTTCAGGGTGTTAATACAATGCCCCCACTCACCTTTCTAGACTAATCCAGTAATAACTGACTGTTAGAATATTTCCCAAACTCCAGCAATATGACTATCAGAAAAAGCAAGCTAAATGTGCACTACTGGCAATCCAATTAAAAAAGAAGAAGAAAAGAAAGAACTGTCTTAGTAAGTAAGAAGAAACACCATGGAGCTGGCAATATGGCTCAGTGGGTGAAGCCTGACAACTTTTGGCACCCCAGGTATACACACTCTCAAATAAAAGATTTTTAAAGAAAAAATGTAATAGTGTAATTTGTGTGATTCATGCATACATAAGCCAACATCACGTGTTTTCTTCAGATATGTCCAGCTCCAAGGATAAACCCATCTTAAACACATCAGGGTGGTCACTGGGGGAGGTTGGGGTTGGGGAGGTTATAATTCAATAACAAAAAGAGCAATATCTGATTTAAAGTACAGGCCAACTACTGTAGTTTCTGTCTAGGAGGGTCACACAGCGAAGGCCCAGTCCTCAGCACAGAATGCTACTTAGCAGTGCCTTTAAGAGGTAGAAGTTACTGGGAGGTCCTAGGTTGTTGGAGGTGTTTCAAGCAGAATAGTTAGACCTAGTACTTTTTTCTCTCTCTGTTTCATCTGATACACATTCCTGTCATTTTCTGCATCTCATCATAGGCCCAAAGCAACAGGCTAACTGGCCACAGAGGAAAACGTACATGACTGTGAGCTGAGCCCACAGAAATGCTTCCTCTCTACAAGCTGATGATCTCTTGGTATTTTGTTATAGAAATATAAAGCTAACAAACACACCAAAGATATGAAGAGGGAGTAGAAAGATGGGCAGCTTAAAATATATGGAAAACTGGATAAAATGATTTATCAGAAAATAGTACCTATTGAAACCACAATGTGATGACATTTCAAAGTTAACCAGGCTGAGTTGAAGCCACTCTGGGTAGCTTCCTGGGAAGTCACCTCTTTCATGAGTAAGAGTCATGCTGTGCCACTGGGGAGTAGCTGGAAGCATCGATAGTCTAACACACATGTAACTTTTAATTCACATTTATAAGTTTCTCACACTGTTGAAACAGGTCTCAAAAGGCAGATGAGGTGCAGGGAGACCTAAGGCACTATGGTCTATTCTAACAAACAAGGGAGAATAACCTGTAACCCCTGGGACTGGCTTGATAAACATGGTACACCCATCCAACAAGACATTCAACCTTTGTTTAGAAATGGTGAAATCCATGTATATATCTTGAAGGTTAATTGTTGAGAATGGCTGCTAAGTTTACAAAAAAGTACATGGTTTGAATATTATTTTTATTATCTGTAAAAGGAAAAGAGAAAAAAAGGGAAGTGAGTGTGTGCATGCAGGTGTGCACGTGTGCGTGTGTGCATGTGTGCTTGTTTACAAATAGAATATGTGTCCTAAAGAAATGGCCTTTGAGAATGAAGTCATGTTTATAGTTCAAAGATTTAGCTCACAACCTCCATGCTTCACTATATTTCTATCCTTTGCTAGAAGACTTTGCGTCTCCTAAGCCTTTGTTAATCATTTAAACTCAGAGCACAAGGCTGCTTTACCCAGAACTTCCCGAATCTCTCTTCTCCCTTTAGAGGTTTCTTCATCTTTCCTATGGATAAAAGGAGATTGAAGTCTCTATTAAGGGCTAGGAATGTGGCTCAGTTGGTAGAGTGACTGGCAACATATAAAACTGGTGATGGTGGCACATGCTTATAAATCCAGCACTTAAAAAGTGGAGGCAGGGGCTGGAGAGATGGCTCAGGGGTTAAGAGCACTGACTGCTCTTCCAGAGGTCCTGAGTTCAATTCCCAGTAACCACATGGTGGCTCACAACCATCTATAATGAGATTTGATGCCCTCTTCTGATGTGTCTGAAGACAGCTACAGTGTACTTACATATAATAAATAAATAAACAAATAAATAAATCTTTAAAAAAAAAAGAAGGCAGGAAGATCAAGAGTTCAAGACCAGTTTGAGGTTAGCCTGGGCACTTGGGTCCTGTCTCAAATAAATAAATAAATAAATAAATAAACAAATAAATAAATATTTAACGTGAGTAAATGTACTCAAAGCCCTGGTGTCTGGGTCTTTTCTCTCTCTTTTAGGTTTTAGAGACAGAGTCTCTTCATGTAGCTCAGGCTTGCCTCTGCCTCCTGGGAGTATTCTCATAATAAGAATAATAATAAATGACTATAAAGCACACATCGTCATGCTACCCCTGTGCCCTGTGTCTTTTATTACCACCTCCTATAGTCATGGTCCAAGACAACGCTTCCCTCACTGAACTGCCAGTGGCACATGCCTTCCCACCCTCCCATTCACTCCAGTATTTTGTGTGGAAGTCAACGCTTATTGCAATGCCAGTTACTGTGATCTGAAAGTGTCTCCTCCCTTCATGAGTTGGGAAGTTAATCCTCAGTCATACATAATTTTGAACCTTCAGTAGTGATTGGGTCACAAGGGCCCTCGTTCTCATGAATAAATTAATAACCTAATGAACATCACAAGAGTAACTCCATTATAAAGGCCACTCTGACTAGCTTCCTCATCCAGCTCTGTGATGCCCTCTCCTTCGTCCTAATGCAGTAAGAAAGCCCTGTCATATACCAGTCATACAGTCTTGGATTTCTTAGCCTCCAGAACGATGTTCTAAAGGAAACATCTATTTTAAACAAAACTAAAGAACTCAATGTCAGCTATTTTGTTTCAGACTAGAGTAGAGGAGGTACTGGGAATAGGTTCAGCATCTAAAGGGCTTATGGGAATAGGCTGTCAGCTGAGGGGCTGTCATTCCACAAGGAATGGAGATGGAAACTTGGGCATGGGGCTGGGCTTCTCTCTGGCCAGGACTGAACAGAACCTGACTAGCTGGTCCCGTGCTTATGTCCACTCTGTCTTTCCACAGCCCAGGACCAGTTCTTACAGGAATGAAGCCCTAGACGCTACTACTTCTGAAGAAATCTTTCTCTTCTAAGTGCCAACTCTACACTTCTATAAAGGCTGGGGCAACAGACAACTCTGTGATGGAACCTTAGCCAAGTGGGCCTAAGGCCAGGTCTCTACTATACCATGACACTTAGAGCAGATGCCTGAAAGCTTCGCCACCTGATGGCAAAGTCTGCTTCTTCCTTACCTGCCGCGGAACCTCAGTGACTTTCTCTCTCTGTCCAGGCCCCACTTTTCCCAGGGGATAACAACAGCACACACCTCAGAACCCTGCTATGGGGACTAAATATGCTATCCTTACACACAAGAGGCTAAGGGGGGCTAATATAGACCTTGCTCAGTAACATAGTTACTCTGCTGTCCAGTTAGGTGTTTTGTGTTGTTTTGTTTTGGTCAAATCTTGCTAACTGGATCATCTAATTAGTTTCAGAATCCAAAAAGATTGTTAGGAATTTCCCAGAAGGCAGCAATTTTCCTGCCGTCCTCAAATCCCAAGGCTGCTATTTTAATTCTCTTTGTGTGAGCCTGCAACACTTTGATGAGTACTGAGCATAAGTACCTCTCTTGCCAGTCGGCAGAGCTCTCAGCTCTTACTCTTTAATGGGCAGCTCAATTAGATCGAAAACCACCAATGTTCTGAGCTTGCCTGTGAAGGTGACTCCAGAAAGGTTTGTTTGTTTGTTTATATTTCATGTATACTGCTGTTTTGCCTGCATGTGTGTCTGTGTAAAGGTATTGGATCACCTGAAACTGGAGCTAGAGAGAATTGTAAGCTGTCATGTGGGTCTGGGAACTGAACATGGGTCCTCTGATGGAGAAGTCAGTGCTCTTAACTGCTGAGCTATCTCTCCAGCCCCTTTCAAATTTTTTTGTTGGTTTGCTTGGGGTTTTTTTTTTTGTTTGTTTGTTGTGTTTTGTTTTGGAGAGAGGGTTTCCTCTGTGTAGCCCTGACTTCCTGGAACTTACTCTGTAGACCAGACTGACCTCAAACTCACAGAGATCCTGCTTCTGCCTCCCAAATGCTGGGATTAAAGGTGTGGGTCACCACTGCTGGGTTAAGAAAGTTTAAGTGAAGGAAGTTTGACAGCACTGGTTAACATACGCATCTCTCCCTGACCACAGACAGTGTTATCATCTGCCTCAGGCTCCTGCCGTCATTCCCTTTTCACTGTAATGGGTACATTTCTTCAGACTGTGAGCCAAAATAACCTTTTCCTTATCCTGTTTTTGTCAGGTATTTTGTGATGGCGGGACAAAGCACCAGCATTCACCTGTTTGATGTGGACTGTCAAGTCTGGCCTTCCTAAAGGCGCTGTCTGCTTTTCTCAGAGGCTCTGGTTCCTGTCGGCCTCATGTGGCCGGCCAGAGTAGCTCTGGTCTTCTTCTATTCTGCCAACATGTTCAATGAATCACACCTTCCTCATCTCTAAGCCTTTCCACTCTCTAATCCCCTGGTGGGAATCTTCTTCCCCTGGGCAGTCACATGGCTATGCACTATCTTAAGTCCCGCCCTAGTCTAACCTCTTCTATCCAGCCTGTACTGACCTCTCTGCTGAACATAGGAGCTCCTACAGAAGCTAAGTCTGAGGCAGGATGACCAAGAGTTCAAGGCTAGCCTGTGTAACATAGCACATAAAATGACTCTCATAAATAATTTATTATTCATTTCTTTTCACCAGAAAATAACATCTACAAAGAAAAGAACTATCTTGTTTATTAATGGGTTTTAAACCTGGAAAGTATAGACTGTTGAACAAATATTTGTTAAATGAATGAGCAAATAGACAACAGGATGTGTCTTCTGGGAAAGTATAGCTCTATCTTAGATTTAAACATCCCAAAAAGAAATGTTCTTGGGCCTTCACGGAGGGCTCCTCCCCACCTCATTCCTGCAGAGCTTTCTGAGGGCTCCTCCCCACCTCATTCCGGTAGGGCTTCAAAGCCTTAGAAGAAATTTGTAACTCCCCATCACTGTTCTGTGTAGCCTTGTAGGCCTTGAAGATGGTAGCACTTCCCCACCTCACTCAGGATGTCTGCTGCATCCTTTCTAGCTGAGGGACAGTTTCTCTCATTTTCATGTCACGTCTCTCCTCACAAGGTTTTGCTTGGTTTTGTCTGACAGCATTCATCACTCTGAGATAACGCAATTCATCTGCTTGCCTTCTCTTTTCCAGCCAGCTATCCAAAGGAAAGCAAGGAGTTCATGGTGCCCAAGTGCACAGGAGCAGCTGCTGCTCAGCAAGTATCCATTGAAGAAATGGAGGAAGGAATCTTCCCGTTACTCTCCCGTGAACAGAAAACACTATGCTGGTAAGACAATGCTCACTCCATGCCCACTAACCTTAACCTTGAGGTGTTTCTCATGCAGAAGAACCATAGGCATCCAATTAGATGCTAATTCTATCCAATCAACTCAGGGCTTGGGGAGGAGGCTGGGCTAATGAGGTTTGCAGGCACAGGAGTATAGAAATGTCCAGCACTTGACTTTGAAGCTGGCCTCACGACCTAGACATGGACACAAGGGACTGGCGGATGCATGTATCAGGGCAACAAAAGCCGGCCTGTATACTGGAAAAACCCAGCATTATTCACACCCCGGTTCCCTCGTCATTCTACTGAAAGGAAGGACAAATGAGACTGAATCCTAAGTCCCGAAAGGAACCAGAGAGGAAAGTGACTTATCAGCTGAATGGATGATGTTTACTTTTCCAAGAATGTCTGCTGTTTTCTGAACAGATACAAGAAGAGCTCTGGAGAAGGCCTTTGCCGACCATGTGGTAAAGAGCTGCCCCGTCAGCGCCTTCCCCGGGTCAGCCCTTAAGCTCCCAGCAAACATGTGTCATCAGGGAGGAGCATGCCACAAAGCACCAGAGAACATTGGGAAGATTTGAAGCAAAGCCCTTCACATCTTTAAAGCCTCCTGCTTTACTGGGGACTTGGAGTGTAGAGGACCCCATACCAGAATTGATCAGTGGTGCTCAACCAAACCTTTTTTTCAGTTCGGCCTTATTCTTGGGGACCCTGCTAGCTTTCGTGCCTCCTACAGCTTCTCCCCAACTCAGACCCCTTGGCCTCGGGTGCTCACCTGCTGGTCTTGACCACTGCGCAGCCACAGTGGAGACACCGTCAGCAGGACGACAGATCGAAATCTTGCCACTGCAGCCGAGCTCTTCGCACGTGCATCTCTCCACGTCCCGCGGGGCTCCGGCAGCCCGGGCGCCCCCTTGGCTCAGCGCCTAGGAGCCGGCCGCTGCGGGGAGGCGCGGCGCGGAACCGGGTTTCCGGGAGGGCGGCGATCTGAGGGCTGGGGCGGGCCGGGCTAGAGCGAAGTTGTCCGACTGGTCTGACAGGACGCTGGGCTGGGCGGCGGGCTTGGGCCGGGCGCAACACTCGCACAGGGCCTCACTCCTCTGCCCCATTTGATTGATTTTGTCAAGCACATAAACCGGAAACTGTGGCCAGACCCACATAAGCTGCATGCCTGCAATGGGACAATAATTAAGCATCCCCACAAACCCATTATTTCTTACTCATTTAGTAGACAGGCGAAGAATGCATTATTGGAGCTCAGAGCTTCATCTGCTTGTAACTGTTGACCCATTCTGATTTGGGGGCATGCTGGCAAACAGCTGCGACTTGAAATGCAGACATTTCTCAAACTTAATCTTAGACATAGACTGACATTTTGCAAGAAGTTCTGTATTTTCAATACCCCTCTCTCTGGCGCCATCCAGAGTGTATTCCTGTCACTATTCCACATAGAGTGGAATTTTGAATTAAGTGTTTTCTTTGTATCCAGCAACATTTTAGCTGCTCTAAAAACGCACAGTTTGAAAAAACTAATTGCCTGAAACACAGTTGGCAAATTGCGCTTTAAGTATCAACCAGAGCTAATATATATGGGGCGCTGGGTTGCAAGTTATAAAGTACGTGAGTGAGTTAACACATCTAATCCTCACAACCTTCAAGTAGGAAGTGGGTAAGTGACGGCCACAAAACACACACAGAGGAGGAGGGAGGGAAGAAGGGAGGGAGGGAAGGAGGGAGGGAGGGAGAGAGGGAGAGAGAGAGAGAGAGAGAGAGAGAGAGAGAGAGAGAGAGAGAGAGAGAGAGAGAGAGAGAGAGAGACTCACTGACTTGGGACCTAAAGGCATGCTTCTGACAGCTCCTTTGCTGTTTTGAGACATGCTGATGCTAACTTATAAATTGTGACTGACGCTGAACTGTTTGGTGTGTATCTCCTACGAACATGCCAGGCTGTGAGTGACCTCTATGGGATTCGAGAAGGGAATCACACACCTCAGAAGCTGCAGCCCACCCAGCAGATAAGTTTGCCGCGTGTGTGTAGGATGCTGCTGCTGGTGGGAAGTTCTTTAAGAGTAGAAAATTCTAACAAAGGAGGAGCTCCCTAATGGAGCACATGTGCCTACAGACTCCTTTCAAGTTCCTGAGACTCCTGACTGCACAAGGGGCTGGATTAAAAGTAACTCAAAGAAAACAACCATGAGACTTGGACCGTGGTTTGTTTGAGTCCTGACAGTTCAGACAGTCCTGTAAAAGCCACTTGGGACTTCCCATTGAAATTCCATTGTAGTCACACCTAGAAGACCAAGATAGGCTTCCAATAGAGAAAAATAACAGAATTCAGAGCATCTATGAGTCATTTACAATGATCCTTACATAGCAGTCAAAGAAACAGAAAAATGGATTGCAATCAGGAAGAAAATAGCCTACAGCCAGTTAACAAAGTCACAGACAAAAAAGCTGTTGGATTTAAGGATTAAGGAAGTAAAAGTCAAAACTGTGATCGGTATGATCAAGAACCAGTGAGGGGGAAAGGACCCCATGGGCAAAGAGACATGGGATTCTAGCCAAATGGCTGTTCAGCAAAGCCCTGCGTGGAATCCAAGTAAATGTGTCCCCATGATGATGCTCTTCAATGTCAACTGTGCCCACCTCAGGCTTCCAATAGCCCAAGGATGAATGCATCCTACCCCTGGGATTCTCTCCTCTAACATACTCCTTCATGTTTTAGTAACACATGAGCTGCGGCACACACTTTGCATTAGTCATCTTTCATGCTATGACCGAGTACCTGAGATAAACCACTTATAAGGAGGAAAAAAAAACAGATTTTGACCCATGGTTGCTTAGGTTTCTGTTTCATGGTCACTTGGCCATGTTTGGTCCTGTGACATGGAAGGGAAGGTCCTGTGTCATGATAGGGAATGGCTGTTCAAAGCATGGTGGCCAGGAAACATTAGAGAGACAGGAAGGAGCAATGTCCACCCTCTACAAAGGTGTAGTCCTAATGACCTAACTTCCTTCTTCCTATTGTCCCACCCCCTAAAAGGTTCACCTCCTCTCAATGTCACTAAAGGTGGGGGACCAAGCCTGTGGTATATGTGCCTTTAAGGATATTTAAGATCTAAGCAAGAACATACAATGTTGTACACACTGGGGCTCAGGGAATCTATTTAGCAATATTGCTGTGCTGTTGCTGTAATGAATGGTTTTCTGTGAAATTATGACAGGAATATAGACTGGGAAGAATATAGACTGGGACCATTTTGTAGTTGCTCACTTAACACAGACAGACAGAGAAAAGTAAGAAGCATCCAGAGGGAAGAGTAACACAGCTTGCATATAGGACTGAGTTTGCTCTCATTAGAAGCCATCATACAGGAAGATACTGAAAAACACTTTGGTGCTGGAGAGACAGTTAAGTGACTTTAGCTTGGTTTTCAACACCAATGATTGGTAGGTCACAACTTCCTGTAACTCTGGCTCTGTGGGATCTGACATCCTCTCTGGCCTCCCTAAACACCTGTACACATGTGGTATAAACACACAAAGACACATATGCACACATACAGATACACAAAAAAATCAAATAATAAGCTGTCTCCTTGTTCTGTACCCATTAAATCTTCTTAAATAAGAAGTAAGAAGACAAAATCTGAAAAAAGTAAATAAATTGTTCAAATAAATTATAATTAGAAATAGTATATATATTTGAATTTATTATAACAAATAAATAGTACAATATAAATTTTGTTAGTATTACTCATTATCAAATATTATAATGAACAAATTATTAAAAATGAGGGGGACAATATAAAAATAACTAGAAAGTTAAATCTATGACTTTTTCTTGTTTCTATTACATTATCTAAAAGTTTATTCACTAAAATAGTGACATATTATGATGAAGTTTATTAACTGATAAAGAAGCAGAATGTATAAAAATCACAAAGTACAAAAGGGACAGTATTGTCATAGGGTGCACGCATTACATATACAATTTAAATTTAGGACAAACCAGTAAAATACATAAAAGATTACTATTAGACAAATAGGATAATAAAAAATGAATCAGTAATAATACTAAGCACCTCAATTAAAATGCAAAGCCACCAAAAGGGCTAATAAAGCATGCCCTACTTGCATTGAAACCACAAAAGACACACTCAACAAATATGTACACTTGTTGAAGTGAAAAGAATGGGGAAAATATACTGTACAATGCTTAATTTTTTGAGCATTTTTTAAAAAAAGATTTGTTTATACACATGAGCACTTTATTTGCATGTATGCCTGCATGCCAGAAGAGGACATCAGATCCCCTTACAGATGGTTGCGAGCCTCCATGTGGTTGCTGGGAATTGAACTCAGGACCTCTGGAAGAGCAGTCAGTGCTCTTAACCACTGAGCCATCTCTTCAGCCCCTGTAAGGTTCAATCTTAGATAAAATAAAATTTAATACAGAGATAATATCATTAATAAAAGGGTCAATTTAAAGTGAGAAAAGTGTCAAGTTACTAAGATGATTCTTAATATACATAAACCCAGCAATGAAATTACCAAGTACACCAGGTAAAACCTGATGGAACTAAGAGAAATGACAGAAAGAACACACTCATCACTGTGTAGTCCTAAACCCCTGTATTATAACTAGTGAATTCGGTGTACAAAACACCTGTGAGGATGTAGAAGACCTAAACTACACTGTTACCCAACTTGATCAAATTGAACTTTTGAAATTTTACACGAACATCATGGCACACATTCTTTACAGGTATGCAGGGAACATTCCACAAGGGCTACCAGAGACTACATTCCCATGTAGAAACTCATATAGCCATGTTTTCTAATCACAAGGACATAAAATAAACATCACACAACAGTATCTTATCTAGAAACCCACACCAGACATTTGGAAATTGAGCAATATACTTCTCAGCAAGATGTGGGTCAAATAATAAACCTTAAGTAATATGAGCAAATATTTCAAACTAAAATGACAGAAAAACAACAGCATTAGGATCCAAATGTAGATCCATAAACCTTGTAGCCAAGGTATCAAGGTAATGTGAAGGGAAGGAAATGCCTTTTCTGTTTCTCTCTCTCTCTCTCTCTCTCTCTCTCTCTCTCTCTCTCTCTCTCTCTCTCTCGGGTGTTTTCTTTATTTACATTTCAAATGTTATCCCCTTTCCAAGTTTCCCCCTCTCCTGGAACCCGCCAATCCCATCCTCCCTCCCCTTGCTTTTATGAGGGTGTTCCTCCACCTACCCCACTCCCACTTCCCTGCCCTCAATTCCCCTACTCCGGAGCATCTATCAAGTCTTCATAGAACCAAGGACCTCTCCTCCCATTGATGCCTGACAAGGCAATCCTCTGCAGTATATGCAGCTGGAGTCATGTGTACCCCTTGGTAGATGACTTAGTTCTTGGGAGCTCTGGGGGGGTCTGGTTGGTTGATATTGTTGCTCTTCCTATGAGGGTGCAAACCCCTTCAGCTCCTTCAGTCCTTACTCTAACTCCTCCATTGGGGACCCCACACTTAGTCCAATGGTTGGCTGCGAGACTACACCTCTGTATTTGCAAGACTCTGGCAGGGCCTCTCAGGAGACAGCCATGTCAGGCTCCTTTCAGCAAGCATTTCTTGGCATTCACAATGGTGCCAGGGTTTGGTGACTGTATATGGGATGGATCACCAGGTGGGACAGTCACTGGATGACCTTTCTTTCAGTCTCTGCTCTACACTTTATCTCCGTATTTACTCCTGTGAGTATTTTGTTCTCCTTCTCAGAAGAACCAAAGTACCCACACTTTGTTTTCCTTCTTCTTGAGCTTCATTCATGTGCTCTGTGAATTATATTTTGGGTATTCTGAGCTTTTGGGCTAATATCCACTTATCAGCAAGTGCATATTGTGTGTGTTCTTTTGTGATTAGGTTACCTCACTAAGGATGATATTTTCTAGCTCCGTCCATTTGCCTAAGATTTTCATGAATTCATTGTTTTTAATAGCTGAGTAGTACTCCACTGTGTAAATGTACCACATTTTCTGTATCCGTTCCTCTGTTAAGGGACATTTGGGTTCTTTCAAGCCTCTGGCTATTATAAATAAGGCTGCTATGAACATAATGGAGCATGTGTCCTTATTACATGTTGGAGCATCTTCAGAGTATATGCCCAGGAGTGGTATATCTGGGTCCTTAGGTAGTACTATGTCAAATTTTCTGAGGAACTGCCAAACTGATTTCCAGTGTGGTTTTGCCAGCTTGAAATCCCAACAGCAATTGAGGAGTGTTCCTCTTTCTCCACATCCTCCCCAGTATCTGCTGTCACCTGAGTTTTTGATTTTAGTCATTCTGACTGGTGTGAGGTGGAATCTCAGGGTTGTTTTTACTTGCATTTCCCTGATGATTAAGTATGTTGAACATTTCTTTAGGTGTTTCTCAGCCATCCGCTATTCCTCAGTTGAGAATTCTTTGTTTAGCTCTGTACCCCATTTTTTAATAGGGATATTTGGTTCTCTGGAGTCTAACTTCTTGAGTTATTTGTGTATATTGGATATTAGCCCTCTATTGGATGTAGGATTGGTAAAGATGTTTTCCCAGTCTGTTACTTGCCATTTTGTCCTATTGACAGTGTCCTTTGCCTTACAGAAGCTTTGCAATTTTATGAGGTCCCATTTGTCAATTCTTGATCTTAGAGTATAGGCCGTTGGTGTTCTGTTCAGGAAATTTTCCCCTGTGCCCATGTGTTCGAGGCTCTTCCTTACTTTCTCCTCTATAAGTTTCAGTGAATCTGGTTTTATGTGGAGGTCCTTGATCCACTTGTACTTGAGTTTTGTACAGGGAGATAAGAATGGGTCAATTTGCATTTTTCTACATCCTGACTGCCAGCACTATTTGTTAAAAATGCTATCTTTTTTCCACTGAATGGTTTTAGCTCCTTTGTCGAAGATCAAGTGACCATAAGTGTATGTGTTCATTTCTGGGTCTTCAATTCTATTCCATTGAGCTGCCTGCCTCTCTCTGTACCAATACCATACAGTTTTTATCACTATTGCTCTGTAATCCAGCTTGATATCAGGGATGGTGATTCTGCCAGAAGTTCTTTTATTGTTGAGAATATTCTCATTATCCTGGGTTTTTTGTTATTCCAAATGAATTTGCAAATTGCTCTTTCTAACTCTATGAAAATTGAGTTAGGATTTTGATGGGGATTGCATTGAATTTGTAGATTGTGACAAGATGTCCATTTTTACAATATTAATCCTGCCAATCCATGAGCATGGGAGATCTTTCCGTCTTCTGAGATCTTCTATTTCTTTCTTCAGAGACTTGAAGTTCTTGTCATACAGATCTTTCACTTGCTTGGTTGGAGTCACATGGAGGTATGTAATATTATTTGTGACTATTGTGAAGGTGGTTCTGGTACAAACAGGACTTATGTTTAATATCTGAGTCTTATAATTCACATAAAAAGGACAGACCAATTTTAAAAATAGGCAAAAGGCCAGGGCTTGTGTCAAAGGTCTGCAACCCCTGCTGCTTAACAAGTAGTGTAACTTACTGCGACCCTGTCTGGATATAAAAAGGACTAAGGGTGTAGTCCAGTGGTACAGTGTTTGTTTAGCATGCAAGAGGCCCTGAGTTTAATCTCCAACACTGAAAAAAAATTAGGCAAAGGACCTGAACATAATATCTGTGACTAAGATAGACAAATAGGCAAAAACTACAAAAAGATGTGTAATTTCATTGGCTATCAGGGAAATGCAAACCAAAGCCACAATAATGAATTCACATACTGGTTATAATTTTAGACGGACAGATAAAACACAGGGCCAGGGATGCAGCTCAGTGCTAGAAAGTTTAGAAAAGTTTCAAGAACAAATAATAGATAATAAATGTTAAATATGTTCTAGGAAAGTCAACGGTTCATTCAGAGCTGTGGAACTGTAAAATGCCAATAGCTTGGCAGTGTCCAAGAATACCACACATAGACTCTTAACGGATTCAGCAATTCCAATCAGTTGCATACCGAGAGCAATGACGGCATTTGCCACCACAAAATCTGCGTTTGACAGTTTGGAGCAAGGAAGCCACAGCTACATAGTATAGCATATCTATGTAAAGAATTATTATTCAGATATAAAAAATGGAATACTGCTTTTGACATTCTGTAATATGAATGAACCTTGCTAAATATTATACTGAATAAGAAAGATTATGTATTGTATAATGAAATTTATATCAAATGTTCAAAATACAGATCTAGAATGTGGATGGAAGATGTCTGCACCTAGAAAAGAGATGGGAGGTTGCTTCCAGTGAGCACAAAATTCCTCTTTCAGTGATAATTTCTTTTTAAATTTTTATTTGACATTTATGAATGTTTGTATGTATATAGGTCTACGCACCCCATTCATGTCTGGTATCTTCAGAGGTCAGAAGTGACCACGAAATTTCCTGGGACTGCAGCTACAGATGGTTGTGAGACACCATATAGGTGCTGGGAATTGAACCCAGATCCTCTGGAGGAATAGTCAGTGCTCTTAATCACTGAGCCATCTCTCTAGCCCCTACAGTGACAAAGTTTTAATAAAATCAGTTATGGCAATTATTACTCAGCTACAGAGGTTACTAAAACTGTTGAAGTATATAGCAAATGAATGAATCAGGTATCATGCATCAATACATTTGTGATTTAATAAAAGAACTGTACATAAATTTTTTTCCAAAAAAGTTATTCCTGAAATGACTCATGGGAGTAAACTCTAAACAATTATCTAATAGTTAGATAAAACAATGGGGTGAAATATTTAAAATTCACTATTATAAAAATATAAAGACATTGGCAAAAATGGAGTCTGCCTAAATCCTAACACTGGAAACTGGAAAGGAGGGCATAGAAGAAAAACAAGTTCACAAAAAAACAAAACAAAACAAAACAAAAAACAACTTCACATCAGTTAGTCTAAGCCATACAGTGGTTTGGGGGACCCTGCCAAAAGTGCAGGAAAAAGGGGGGCAGAATATTTATATGCAAACTAGAGTGTTTGGTTTTGGACCCAGACAAGGTGCAAATTTTGCATATCAAATCAGACCTGGCCTTTGGGTTCTCCCAGCATCCCCAAGTCCCTACCTGACATACACTGCCCCAACCCTGAACTTTGCAGTGCAGAGGCTGGGCAGTCCTTTCCCCACATGCTCTTCCCTATATAATCCAGACATTTTGGGCTCTCTTTCTCCTTTTCTCTCTTCACTCTCTGAGCAAGCGCCCTTTCTTTCTTTTTTAATCCATCCCTTCCCCCATGGTGACTTCCCTGGCCTTGGTCCCTGGAGCCAGTGAACTCACCATTAACAGCTTCCCAGTAAACCTGCATTTAATATAATCTAATTTGGCTTGAATTGGCTCATTTCAGTGACAGAGAAATAACCTATTATAGAGTAAAGAAGTCTTATAAATCAATAAAAGAAAATATACTTGGGGTATGGGGAGATATCTGGGTGGGTAAAGTACATTTGTGCAAAGATGAAGACCTGAGTTTAGATCCCAATACCGCTTAAAAGCTGGGCACAGTGGTACTTGCCTGTAACCCCAGGGCTGGAAGGACAGAGACAGGCTGGAGAGTCATCCAGTCCAGCTGAAATATCCAGCTTTCCATTCAGTGAGATACCCTTTCTCAAAAGCAGAGGTGGAGAGCACTGAATGAAGATGGTCCAAGTCAGATTCTGGCTTCCACACGCACAGAGGTGAGCATGTAAAGGTCCATGATTCACTGAAGAATGATATCACAGACTCAAATAGTATGTAAATGCAAAGAGTATTTTATTCTGTAGAAGTCCAGCATGCTGGGGTCTCCCACTACCACAACAGAGAGGCACATAAGTGAGCTTGCAGGCCTGATTTAAAGCCCATTAGGGAATTCTGGGATATGTGACTTCTATGTTAATCTGTTGGGTCCATCTCTGAGGACATTCCATTACCTGGGTGTGAGGGCTGGAAACTTGCTGGGGAGGTCTGGGAACTGTTACTGAGGAAGTAGCTGAGGAAATCTGGAAACTGCTGCTGACCTATTGTCCTTGCTTCAGGCCAGGTGGCTGGGATATTCCATTACTTGGGCATGAAGACTGAAGCCTGGGGTTTTTTTTCTATTAGTAATAGACATGCCTGGACTTGCCTGGTCTTGCCCAGCTTTTAGGCCTAGTCTTGTTAACTGCCAGTTTGAAGTCTGTCATGGAATCAGCCTAGCCTTCTTAAGTACAGGCACACAAAGACGCCATGTATTCACCACACAGGAAAAAAAACTGCAATAAAAATGACTCTAACTCTTGTTCAGTGGTACTTACTTCAAGATGCCCCCTAGTGAGACACTGAGATGAAGATTGATGCAAAAGCAAGAGGTTTCTTTTCCAGCGCATAGGGCCAACCCTCAATCAGTCCTGCGAGGAGAGTGGCAAGAAGGCTATTCCCCAAATGGCTATTACAAGCAGTTTTTATACTTTTTAGGGGCACAGGTTACATCATCAGGATTACAGTTCAAACTTATTGGCTAAGGATATTGATCTATACATCTATTGGTTAGCAAGTATGACACATTTTTGCACTCTACTTGGGACTTTCCAGAGGGTCAGGGAACTATTAGTACATTCTGAGAATATTTTCACTCAAGAATGATCCTATGAGGCTGGAGAGATGCCGCAGTGGTTAAGAGCACTGACTGCTTGCTCTTCCAGAGGTCCTGAGTTCAAATCCCAGCAACCACATGGTGGCTCATAACCATCTGTAATGAGATCTGATGCTCTCTTCTGGTGTGTCTGAAGACAGCTACAGTGTACTTACATATAATAAATAAATAAATAAATCTTAAAAAAAATGATCCTGTGGGTGGAGAATGGAACTTGGCTTAGCCTTGATCCCAGGTGGGAGGGGGAGCTGTAAGGAGGGTGTGGGACTGGAAAACCCCTTAGGGTCCCTCATTCCCCCTTTTTCTTAGCTCCAATCCTGGAGCTACACTCAGGGGTCTTGGGTAACTAACTCATACTCTTCAGGTCCTGTCCTCAGGGTCTCATATTGTTGGTCTAGGACCATCAGCTGCACTGTGCCTATTATCTCTTTTATGAAGACTATAATATTGTTCAATATACAGGGTCCAAAGGTCAACAATAGCAGGAGAACAATTAGGGGTCTTAGCAAGGTGGATATGAGGTGGTTAACAAAGAGAGGAGTTAAACCAAGATTCTGAACCTGCCCTGACTCTGTTCTCTTTCTCTCTTCCATTGGCCTAGCCCTTCTCTCACCTTGGCCATTGAATCTTTAACTACCCCCGGAATGGTCCCCAGTATGTGCTTCCTGATGTTTTACACCCTCAGGTAGCACAGAAAAAGTGGTTGGCCCCCCTAACACTGATGGGCCTGCTGCTGGCTTCTCCCATCTCAGGGGTACACATATATGGGGGTTTCTTGCAGGACACTCCTCAACTTCGGGTGTCCTCACCCTAAGCCCCACCCTGGGACTTAGGCTGATTCTGGGACATGGTTTAGATTTACAAGTCCTTCGTCCCCCACATATGGGTTCGATATAAAACATTTTGAGATTTGTTTCTGAGGATTAGATATTTTATATACAAGACTACAAAAATCTACACTGATTTAATATCAGTCATAGTGACATTGTTTAAACTATATGCCAAAATAGTGAGATTCCAAGGTGTCTGACACTTAAGCAGATGGACACACAAGGTGAAGAATGAAACTCTGTAAGCACTGGGTCAAAACGAAGGCAGAGACAGGTGGATCTCTGTGAGTTTGAGGAGAGCCTTGTGTACAAAGTGAGTTTCAGGACTGCCAGGGTTGTTACACAGAAAAATCCTGTCTTGAAAAATCAAACTAAACCAAATCAAACCAGTCAACCAACCAAGAAACCAACCAAGCAAGCAACCAACCAACTAATCAACCAACCAAACAACGAAAACCAAAAAACCTCCAGGGTTTGACCCCTTACAGTTTATTCTTCTTACATATTAAAGCATAATAAAACTTTTGAAAAAAGTTTCCACATGATGGTTATAATAATACAGTGTTAGGCATAGTTACATGGAAACTCCCTAGCAAGGCAGCAAAGCACCTGTGACCTTTACAATAAGAATGGATTCTATTGGGTGATAAACAGAGCTCAGCATTAGGGTGTAGGATCTGTGACAAGCATAAAGATGGATTCTATTGGTGGAGGATGCAAAGCACATGGGTCCTTGCAATAGCTTGTGTATGCTCTGCCCAGTGAGAGGCACTCCTATAAGGTGTGGTCCTGTTGAAATAGGTGTTTCACTGTGGGTGTGGGCTTTAAGACCCTCCTCCTAGCTGCCTGGAAGCCAGTATTCTGCTAGCAGCCTTCTGATGAAGATGTAGAACTCTTAGCTCTTCCTGCACCATGCCTGCCTGGATGCTGCCATGCTCCTGCCTTGATAATGGACTGAACCTCTGAACCTGTTAGGTAGCCCCGATTAAATGTTGTCCTAATAAGAGTTGTCTTGGTCATGGTGTCTGTTCACAGCAGTAAAACCCTAACTAAGACAGGCCTCTCTCATAGGAATGAGTTCTAGTCACTGTTGATAAGGCCCAGGATTAAGGCCTAAACATTTCTCAGAATAATGGGGGGATTCAGGTGGAGGTTGGTTCCTAATGGAATACCAAAAGATCACCAGATGTTTTTGACCATTTACTCCAGCATTTCGGGTGTCCAGGTGCCATTTATTTCCTTCCGTTGAAGAAAATAGCACCCCCTTTCAGCGGCCTTCCTGTGATTGACAATCCTGGTTTCTCCAATGCTTGTGCTTGTGAAACTTCTTCTTTTTTTTTTAAAGACATTTTCTTCTCCTTTTTTTTAAGGTTTATTTTTTTATTTTTATGTATGTGAGTACACTGTTGCTCTCTTCAGACACACCAGAAGAGGGCATTGAATCCCATTGCAGATGGTTGTGAGTCACCATGTGATTGTTGGGAATTGAACTCAGGACCCCTGAAAGAGCAATCAGTGCTCTTAACCACTTAGCCATCTCTTCAGCCCTCTCCCACGCTTATGCTAGATGTGTCTGTTACACCCAGCATTTAGCCAACCTTATAACTGAGACAGCAGGGAATTATCAAACCTCTCTTTCCTTAAAGTAGTCTCAGTTTGCAATCCATGTAGCGCCCAACTCACAATCCTCCTGCCTCAGCTACCCAAATGGTGATATCATACACTTCTGAAGAATCAGCAATTTTCTCATTCCTACCCATCAGAGCTGGGGCCGGAACCCAGGCCATCACACATCTCAGCCAAGTACTGTCTTTGACAGTCAGTCTAAGTGAGCACTGTGGGAGGGTATGACTGATTTAGTAAGGAGCGTTTTTCTGCAGTGAAAGGGCACCCCCAGCCTCTGTGTCAACAGATGCTGCTGGACAGGAACAACTGGGGGAACCTGACTTTGTTCCACCCCAAGTCACCTGTAGACCAAGTGAATCAGAATCTTTATGTGGAACCAGAGCTCAGGCATTGTACCTTTTGATAAGGAACTGTACAGGTCAGTCTCCTAACACAGAGAGAGTCCAGTACCCACTTCCCAAATGAGGAAATAGAAGCCTGGGATCCGGGGTCGCTTGACCAAGGCCACCACTGCAGTAAGTAGGGATCGTGAAAGCTAGAAATCCTTATAATTGCTTCTGGAGTTTTGTCTACTTAAAATCTGGTCTTGAACTCATAGTCCTCCTCCAGAGTGCTGCGGTTACAGGGGTGCACCACTCTGCCTAGCCTAGTTTTAGATTTCTGAGCCAAGTTTCTGTGGTTCTATGATATTGTAGCTGATTAGGCCTAGAAACAAAAGAAAAGACCATTTCTCTTGTAGGCACTTGTCTGGGTTCCCTCTCTGTTCTTTTCTGTATCCTGTGAGACCCTTCTGACTCTTCGTTTAATGAAAAAAAAAAAAAAAAGAAAAAGAAAAAGGAAAGGAAAGGAAAGAAAAGGAAAGGAAAGGAAAAGATGTGACTACTCCTAGCTTTTGTGGAGGAGAATCTTTATTATATATAGCTATGTGGGAGAGCACGGCCAGAGACAGACAGGGAGATTTCTGGGAGAGTCCAGAGAAGACATGACCAGGCTGAGCTGGGCCATGTTGGGAGACAGGGAGGGGAAGGGAGAAGGAAAAGAGAGGAACCAGGTGCTGTAGCCTGGAGGCCAAAGGTATAAAAAAGGTTGGGCAACCAAAATGTGTGGATTATATACAGAAGAACATCTCAGCTTGTTAGCAACGAGGCGTCCCAGCTGGCCTGCCTTTAGGGACCTAGCAGCAGCTTATGTCATCATCTTCCACCAGGTGCACTATGTGCTGTATGTAAAAGGGCCCTAGCCACCCAAATGTCTGTCTGTCTGTCTGTCTGTCTGTCTGTCTGTCTGTCTGTCTGTCTGTCTCTCTCTCTCTCTTCTCTGACTCTATCTGCCTTTTCTTGTCTCTCTCTCTCTCTCTCCCCTTTCTCTCTCTCCTCATTCCTTCTCTGTCTTTACTTTTTTTGTCTCACTTCCTCCCCCTTTCTATTATTATTACTATTATTATTATTTTCTATATTCTTTATTTACATTCCAAATGATTTCCCCTTTCCCGCTTCCCCCTCCCCTAAAGTCCCATAAGCCCTCTTCCCTCCCCCTGTTCCCCATTTGCCTAAGAATTTCATGAATTCATTGTTTTTAATTGCTGAGTAGTATTCCATTGTGTAAATATACATGGAAAATATCTCTGATAAAATTGAAGAAATATATAGAAAAAAACGTTAAGATTGACTATTTCATGGAAAAATTATACAGATAAAATGGTAGGCATAAAAATATTCCTAAGTTGATTGAAAGTGGAATTATAAACATTTTCTGATAAAATTGAATCTACAAGAAAAATATTTCTGATAAAACTCAAGAAATATATAGAAAAACACATTAAAACTATTTCATGAAAAATTATACAGATAAGATGGTAGGCATAAAAATATTCCTAAATTGATTGAAAGTAGAAGTAAAAACATTTTCTGATAAAATTGAAGATTTACATGGAAAACATCTCTGATAAAATTGAAGAAATTTATACAGATAAATTGGTAGGAATAAAAATATTCCTAAGTTGATTGAAAGTAGAATTATAAACATTTTCTGATAAAATTGAAGATTTACATGGAAAATATTTTGGAAAATATTTTTATATTTACCCATGTAAATCTTCAATTTTATCAGAAAATGTTTATAATTTCACTTTCAATCAACTTAGAAATATTTTTATGCCTACCATTTTATCTGTATAATTTTCCATGATAATCTTCAATTTTAATGTTTTTCCATATATTTTTTCAATTTTATCAGAAATATTGTCCATGTAAATCCTCCCCCTTTCTCTCCCTTTCTCTCTCCCTCTCTCTCTCTCCCTCCCTTTCTCCCAGACCTTCCTCCCTGTCTGTCTGTCTGTCTGTCTGTCTGTCTCATGTCTCTACTCTGAGATGGCCTTTTGCTCTCACCTCTCCCCCAATAAACCTCTTGCACTAAATCTGTTGCATGGCATTATTTCTCAGCTGTGCACCTTGCCACAGGCCCATCAACAGTACTCCCACCACCCTTGCCACATTTATCCAATTACAGCCCCCTGGGTTGGAGAGTTCAGGGTAAGGGGTGGGGTATGCAAGCCTGGAGAACTCTTTTTTTAATAGGTAGGGACTGAGGGATGTTGGGAGAATATGGTGGCCAGGTCTCTTTTGATATGTTGAATAAGCACCTCAGCGATTTGTCTGAGTGGGATAGGAGGGGTAGGAGTGGGGTGTTGAAACAACATCCCAGGCTTTTGGTTGATAATAAATGAATGTTAAGGGGAGGCTATGACTACTTCCTGCTGATATCAAGACATTGTTATTGGGGACCTAAAAAGCTGGAATGTTGGCCAAGTCTGGAAATAGCAGGCTGTTTCACTTGCTCTCCACGCTTCTCACAACTTGCTGACATGTATATTTGTGTGTGTGTGTGTGTGTGTGTCTGTGTCTGTGTCTGTATATATATATATATGTATGTATGTATGTATGTATACATGTGACAGAAGGTAAAGGTAAAGTTAAGGAGTTTAGGGGAACTTTTAGGCCCATGGTCCTGGTAGTTGGAGGAGGGTAGTCCCAAGACCAGGGAAGGTGGGGGAGAGATCTCACCCTCAGGAATAGACAGTAGGTGGGGAAACATAGACTGTTGGTTAATAGGACTATCTATTTGAAATCTGTTTGACCTGTGAGAGGTATATTCAAATCAATTCCCTTAAGTTTACAAGATTTTATTTTAGTTTATAAAAGAGATAAAAGTCTCAAATATGTTAGCATTTTCACTGTTTGTAATCTTTACTGAAGCCCACATTATAGGAAGAACAGTAGAGTCTTGCCTTTGCATTATAGTGAAAACTTGGGAACCCCAAAATGATTTTGGTTAAAAGCATGAACACCCTTTCCTCTGTTCAGAAGACTGGGTATATAGACATTGAAAAGATGCTTTTTAGCATAATGTGAAACAATTTTAAAGTCAATACTTATAAGACAACCAAAGGAAATTTTAATCTTAAGCTTGTCACTATGGTAGTAGTAGTCGGTGCTTACCAGAGTGTTACGGTAAGGCGGTGAAAAGCATGTTGGTGGATTGAGGCCAAGGGTGCCACTAGAAATCACAGCAATAGATCTAAGGCAAGAGGGTTATTGGGGGAGGGGAGAGGGCAAAAGACTGTCTCGGAGTAGGGACATGGGAGAGAGAGACAGGCAGACAGAGAGACCAGGAGTAATCTGGGGTGGCTGGGACCTTTTAAAGGGTCGCATAGGGAAATATGAACTCACAGTGATAGTGGCATGGTAGAGGGTGATGACATAAGCTGCTGGGGCTGAGTCACTGAAAGACAGCTGGTGAGCACCTGATTTATAACAAATAGCTCATCAGAACTCTTAGTTGTTGATATTCTGAATTTTTGAAGTCTTAGTACAACAATAGCATAGTGAGGGAAAGAAATCTGAAGTTGTTCACTTTTTATACACCTTAAGTCACTTTCTTATACCTTTGCAAGTTGCATTTACATACTTTAAAGCACCTTAGACCCTCACAACCTGATCTCTCGTGTCCTCAGACTTACACCAGTCTCACTATTTTACTGTCTTCTAATTGAAAGGAGATTTCCCTTGAATGTGCTACCTAAGCCTGGCTTCCCCAGCTGAGTTCCATTTCTGGTACATTTCAAATCCAAAGATGGATTTTGTGTATTGGCTGTTTTCTTCAGTGCAAGCCAAGAAACCTATGTGAGTAGTTCTTCAGTGCAAGCCAAGAGCTCCAAACCCCAGCCGTACCAAACTCAAATGTCTGCACATTTGTTGTTTTAAATATAGCCCAAATAAGCAGGTGTTTGTCCACTAAGGACCTACTTGCTACCAAGATACAGATCCCACTAAACCTGTTAACTTTATGCCAAGGATTTAAACCCTAGGTAAAATTGTTTCCCTTTGGAGTCTAAATCAGAGATTCCCTGATGTGTCCCTGAGACACATTCCTTAGGCATGAAAACCTCCTCTTTAACTCCCATCTACCATGAAATCCTTTTGCTCTCTTCCCCTTCTGTGTGAGACCTCCATCAGGCTTGGGCAGAGCCTGGTGGTGTGGAGCCATCTTGAATCAGTGAAAGAGCATTACTCACTAAAGCTTATGAGTGCTACTGCCATCTGGTGGTCATATTCTCTGCTTTGCTCCCCACTTTTTCCTGGTTTCTGAGCTCCTTCAAGACTTGCCTGGTCTCAATTCAGTCCACACAGGTTTGTTGGATGACCTAATCCATGAATTCCTACTGATGTGTGCAGTGGCTACTATTCACAAGATATTGATGTACATATGCATGAGACAGAGACCCTTGGATGTGTTGGACTGACATTTTTGCAGATGGTTGTGGCCTAAAGCCTTCCTTTCAGGGTATTTTAAGGAACACCTGAAGTCTAACTATAGTAATAAGAGGGGGAGGTTTTGGTATGGTCATGAGACAGAGGTTGGGGAGACAGGAGAAGATGGAATTTATATTTATGCTGTTGGTAAATGTGCTAGAACTTATACACTTCGTGGCAGTAGTTTGGGAAAGCAGTTTTCTTTCTTTTCCCTCCCTCCCTCCCTCCCTCCCTCCCTCCCTCCCTCCCTCCGTCCCTCCCTTCCTCCTTCCTTCCTCCCTTCTCCTCCTCCTCTTCCTCCTCTTCCTTTTGAAACAAAGTTTTTCTGTGTAGCCCTGGTTGTCCTAGAACTCTCTCTGTAGACCAGGGCAGGCTGGCGTCAAACTCAGAGATCCACCTGCCTCTGATTGTGAGTTCTGGGTCTAAGGGTATGCACCACTACACCTGTCGAAAGCAGTGCTTTTCAAATTTTAGCCTGTATACTTAGCCTGGAGGTCTTGTTAAGGTGAACTTCTAAGTCAGGAAGTCTGGTGTGAAGCCCAAGGATCTGGCATTTTATTCCCACATGATGGGGTTGCAAGTTGTGGGTTGTACTTGAAGCAAGGGAGCTTAGAAATAGAGTCATTGTGCACCAACTCCTCCAGGATGGATAATAGTAGCCATATTACTACTCATTAGAAAAGGGTATTGCAAACATTAGAGGCAGTGGTAGATCAGTGTTCTGTGTAAGTTGTTATTTACAAGCAGAGATGGGAAAACTGAACCCGAGAAAAATTTTAACGTGCTCATCCTGAGCACATATGACAAACAACACAAGAGAGGAACCATGTCAGCAGGGTTGCAGGATTCAGCGAATATTTGTTTTCCCTCTTTGTTGACTATTGACTTGTTACCTGGTGGTATTTGACCTGGGAGTATTTGAGCTTTAGTGATTTTTTGAATCAAGTGTTTGTTAAGATTTGTCTATTGGGTTGGGTGGAGCTGTCTGTGGCTCATTTGTTATCTTTGCCATTGTGGGGTGTTGATTTCAGTATAGATCTGATACTTGCATGTTTATTCATCCATGATAGATATTTGGGTTGCTTTTACTTGGTGGGTTCATGGTGGACAACGATACTTTATCACTTATAGGCAAGGGGTGTTTGGTATCCTGTTACCCAGAAATGAGGAAGAAGAATTTTAGAGAGGAGATAACTATTCTCTAGCCATAGAATTAAAAAAAATCTCCTGCCTTTCCTGTTTCCCAGGCACCTTTATGCCTTAGGCCTGGGCTCATGGTCACAATCAACAAAGTGGACATTTTCAGTGTTTTATTGTAAAATTAAGCCAAAGTCACAGGGAAGAATAAGAAATTTTCCATGAATACATAAAACACTTATTCTCTGAGTGCCTTCTAAGAGTCAAAGAGGGTGCTCATACTTGTAGGGACCCAACACATGCACACACACGCACGCATACACACACACACACACACACACACACACACACACACACACACACACGCACGAATCTCCCTACTCTCCAGAGTTCATAGTCTGGCAGAGGAAACAGACAGGAGCATAGCTACTTCCACACAAGTTTCAAGGTTAGAAGTAATAAAATGAATGGTCAAGAAATGATCAGTAGATTCATTCATTCACCACATCAGGAAAGGCCTGAGAACCACATTAGCACAGAGATAGTGGGGAACTTCTTCAGGCAGTTGTGGTAGGTTTGGAATGAGGATAGTGTTTGGGCTGGACAGAGGAATACAGACTATTGGAAATTTCCAAAAAAGAAAAAAAGGAGGGGTGGGGAGAGATTATGGGAATACTACAGTTCATCAAATTTTAACTTTTCAGTTTAGGGCATCACACAAAAAAGGAAAGGAGGAAAATCTACCACCTATTTTCCTATGCTTACTATCATTTTATAAATGCAGGAACATCTAATTCCAAGCTCCTCTCAGAAAGGACATAATTTCCACAAGAATCTTCTTGCCCACATGGAATAAGGCTGGCCTAATAAAATAACTATGAGATCCTTAATTTCTGTTTTCTAGAGCCTTAAAAATGTCCTCCTGCACTGGAAGCATATCATGGTGGTAGAGCACATACTGAGTATATGTGATGCCCTGGTGGTTTCATCCCAAGCATCCAAAAAAACCAAAATGAATAACAAGGAGAATTAAAAACCTTCTCCATAGACCAGCACAGGCTTATAAATCATGGTAAGGGAGCCACTTGGGGGGATATTGTCAAGTGACTTGATAGGTCTGAACTGTGGACATGCAGGACAATGGATAAAACAAAAAAAGTATGTGTGGTGGGGGTGGGGTGGGTGGGGGTGCAGACGACACCTAGGTCAAGCAAGTAGTCTAGACTTCACCCAGACGGCAGAGGCAACAAGAAAGGGCTTTGAACAAGGGCCTGCCATGATCCAATTTGAAAGATTATTCTGGAATCATCATGGGGATTAGGAAAGCCAACAGACTGAAGGCAGAGATCTGTCATCAGGACTCTTTTGTCTCCTTCTACTGTACACTCTGCAAAAGTTGTTCCTTAGACCCCAATGATGGCCAGAGTGATCAGGCAGTTGGTCATTGCTGGCCTGGGAGTGGGGAAGGACAGGCCTAGGCAGTACTATTGGTCTTCCTGGAAGTAGAACTTTGTGACTGTAAGGGGCTCTTCTGGTGTGTTGGTGAGGCTCACAGGATGGTCAGCCTCTAGTGTTGTGCAGAGGAACCATCCTGGACAGGCAGCTGACTCAAAGCTGGTGGTGGGGCCTTTCTCAGAGCGGATGAAAGTAAAGCGTTTGTCTTCTTCTTTGTTCTTGTTCAGATCAGTGATGTTAACTTCCTGGGAGTCAAGAAATGGTAAGGTAATTGCTGAGGGCTGAGAAAGTCCTGGCTGTTTATCTCCACACCTCCCATAAGGCTGCCCACCCTCTGATGGTCAAGAAATGAGTTCTTGAAGACCTGTCCAAAGAGCACAGGCTCCAGATTTCTTAAGATAGCACAAGTAGAAGGGATTGTTCCATTGTCATCCCTTGTACATCCATGCCATTGTGGCAATGGCACAGTAAGACTAACAAATATATGTTCCCATCAGCATAGATTAAGGCCATAGCAGCAGTGATCTGTCAGGATCTGATTCTTTTAAGGAAAGAAGAGCATAAATAAGGGTTAGGGTATCTCAAAGCCCATATGGTGTGTTATATGAGATACCCTGGTCATCCTTATTACATTTAGAATAAACAGTTACTCCTCTCCACTCACCTCTAAAAGGTGGTCCTGGCCATTGGTAAGAGTTAGAAAAATCTCATGGTTGTGGCTATTTGCACAGCTAGCCCTCAAGATAATGTTTGACCAGCCCATTACTAATGACTGGGTAAAGGAGTGACATAGGTCTGTGTGGGATGTAAATTAGTAGCATAGATAATGATTGGAAGTGTATAGTCTTGAGAATTGACCTTGCTAGGAGAAGGTAGGTTTAAGTGGTTTAGGAGTCACAAGACCCATGGTGATTCACGTCCAGTGACAGTGTCATAGAGGAGCTCCTCCATGAAAATATTTCCTCCTAGAGTTTAACTCCTTCTGCAGTACCTTTCTACAATGAGTCCATATCAACCATGTCACAGGCTTCTGCCAATAGACTTATATAAGCCGAAGTTTAATAAGCACTTTCACATTGAGGCCCATCTTTCTGGAACCATCTCTTATAAAAGTTGGCCACCATGGTACAAGGAAGCTCAGAGTGTCGACTGAATGCAAAGAAGTCACATAAAGGGTCATTTAGAGGGTGTGAAACCACCTTGGACACCCAATTCTAAGAACATTGTGTAAACTGTTTCAGGAGTGACCTCAAAATTGTATTCTGTAAGAAAGGAAAAGCCTCCCTCATCTTTGCACACTTGGGGTCATGAGAAACACCTGTAGTTGTCATAACCATTGGGTTTAGAATGATTTGGTAGCTAAACCAGATTCTTACCTCCAGCTGGAGCTTGATATCATCTCCAGACTTGACACAAGACAGGCACAGCTTGCCTCCGTGGATGCCCAAGAACACACTGTGAAGGTCAATAGGCACCATGTCTATCTTTTCTGGAGAAGAGTAGAGGGTGGGTTCAGAAAGAGAGAAGAGGAGGCAAAGGTAGGGGAGAGTTTGTGTGTGTTTTCTGTCTTCCTTTTCAAACTACAAGTTCAGAAGGTCAGAAAGATTCTATCTTTCTAGTTTGTCTTCAAGCAAAAGATCCAAATGAGCACATTATACCTAAGAACCAGCTACCTAGATTCTACACTGTTCCCAACTTTCCTTTACCTTCTCCAGTGAACCAGTCCTCCAGGTCAACAGATCTGCTGTTGGTAGACAGAAGCACAAAGCTCACGAGGACCATGAGTAGTTCCCATACAGTTCACCTTTCCATCCTGCTACTGGGTAGCAATAGAAAAACCTAGCCTTCTATGCTTGAATGTGTTCATGGGAGAATTACTAGAAAGACAGGAAAAGCCAGTTGTATAACTGCTGAGTGATACAGGAAAGCAGAGGGCTTGGGGAATACTAAGGAGATTCAGGTAATGCTTTGGTTCATCACAAACAGAGATGTGGGAGCTTTAAACTCCAGGGCCAAGGGACATTCAAATTCTGTCAACTAAGTGCCCTCACTTTTCTAAAACAAAAACAAAAACAAACAAACAAACAAAAAACAACAGAAGAATCTGTAATGCTCCAAGTTCATGTAACTTTCTTTGTCCTAGTTTAGATGAGTACATGATGAGGGTGGCATCCACAGTAAAAATGCTACCCAGCCCTTGTATATGTTATATTAGCCTAGGGCAAGGCTAGGATTTGAATAACATAGTGGTCTACCAGCATAGAAGTACTGAAGAGGCGCCGTGGCGCCTTCTGGCCCTTGTTCCTCTTAGCTGTGTCCCTGGGGCATTGTGACCCAGGCTCTATCTTTTATGCTTTCTTAAGGCTACTCCCATGTGTCCCCTGGTGGTCAAGTCTCTCATTTTCAACTCAACAGAAATGAGGACATCCTACCTACAGTCAGTGGAGCAGGGCAAAGGACTCCATGCCCATATTATACCAGCTTACCTGTTATCCACTTACCTTCTAGTTTGGTATTTGGTCCTTGTAAGTACCCAGCAATGAGCTGGTTGTTCCTCAGGTAGAAGATCTTCTGGTTAGTATCCCAGATTCTGAAAAGCAAAATGGCCTAGCTGGAGTAGGCAGTACAGAGCCCTTTCCAACTTCCTCAGAGTCACCTAATTTACACCTAGGTCTGCTGGAAGTGTGGTGCTTACCAAGTTCATAACACAAATGAGAAGATTCAAGTCAATACTATGTAAGAGATGGGCCCATCTCTCATAGTTGGTGAACAGAAAACCTCTTTTTCTTGTTCTTCATCCCAGAATCCCAGCACAGACATCCATGGCTTCAGCAGAATTTCCTATAGAGCATCAGCATCTGATAGAACCATAGGTGATGCAAACACATCCTATATTCATCCCACTAAATAGAGCTTCCAGGTACAGGACTTTTTTTTTTGTTTTCATGCATTTATGTGTAAATTTAGATGGTCATCTGTAGCTAGTAGCCACCACATCATAGTATTACAAGTTCAAGGGTTTGGATATATTATAACTAAGCTACTCTGGCTTGACTACTACTCTTACCTCAAGCTGCTCAACTTAGACCTGTAAGTCTGTAACTGAAAACTTTACTTCTCTTGTGGAATCGATCACCTGCTTTGGGTCTGGCAGGAACAGCTGTCCTTGGAAATAAGTCAGCTTCCTGTCTAGCTCACCCAGGGCCTGTTGTTACTCTCTGACTTCTTGGTGAAGGGCCCTCTGGCTTCCAGGAAGGCAGGCACCTGTGAGGGTGTGTTAATAGAGCCCTGGCGATATGACCTTGGAGCTATCCCTTATCTTTTTACCTAGTCAGGGGAGCTGGCAGGACTCCTTGAGTAGCTTGGGCAGCCTAAGAGCTCGGGGATGGGTAGAGGACAAACCAAGTATTCTGCGTATGAAGGAGTATTTGTGCCTTTGTGACTGGTCTCTATATCTCTGGTGAGTTTCAAACTGTAGGGATTTGATAGCCTTGCTAACAGGATTCCAGGGACCTCTCTTGGAGCTGCTAAGAGGATGTGGTGGTAAATCTCACAAAGTAGTTACTGGATCTGTGGGACAGACTTGCCTTGGGATAGATGCATAGACTCACAGTTAGAGTTCCAGACTCCAGCTGTGGATCCAAAGCAGACAGGGTCAAAGGGGAAGTGACTCAACACAGACTTCACTCTCGGGAAGGATCCAGGACAGATAGTATGCATCAATAATCTCTTTATTCATTTTAAAATCAAAATTGGGGCCTGCCATTATTACTATAAGGTTGATGGATCTCCCAAGGCTCTTGATGCAATTTTAAAACTCAGGTCATTTTTCAGGCACTTTACAGTTCTCAGAGCACAGGTCTCAGAACATGGTTACAGTATCACTCATGTATTTAGTATTCACAATCCTTTAAGGCGCACAAGAGGTTATCATCAAACCAGTATCATGTTACAGATAAGAAAACTAAGGACTCCAAAGAGAGATATCTTCCAAGTCAACACAGATACAGAGTGTAGACTGTTGGTCTGAGCCTTTGACTGTGTCCTGCTGCAGTATTCTTTTTTGATAGATCCCAAAAAAGCCTATCACTAACTGAACATCTAGGTGTCTGAAAAAGTGAGCACAATTAACTGTCCTGTTGTCCATGCATGGAATATTTTAAAACACAAGCCTTAAAGACTGCATTTAGCACGCTGTTCTCGAATCCCTGGACATATGGCATGTGTCTCTGGTCCTTGGTCTATGCAACCCTATGTCTTTGGAAGACTTACCTGAAGGCTTGCATCTTGCAGGGTCTTTTCCTAGAAGGGCGGCAAGCTGCTTCTGAATGAAACAGAAGGACGAGGAGAGAGATTAGGTGACTATAGGGTCCCCAGCAGATTTCCATCCTAAGGCTGCAGCGCAGCAAGGCAATAGAGACTAGCAACTGCCATTTCAGGCTCAAGGTGGTTGTTTATAAAGAAGGTAGTCATTCACCAGCCTGCGCTGCTGTCATTCTGTTCCACTGTCAGAAGCGGAAAAACCCTCATATTTCCAAAAAGAGAAACCTTTAGTGTTGTCACTGTCAACCCTGAGAGTGTCGCAATAGTGTGTTGTAACTGATCTCCTCCCCCTTACCCTGTGTAATTTCCCCAAAATTGAGCTCTCTGTTTCCCCTTCATGGTGTTCCTGGGAAGACACAATGAAAACCAGATCCCCTCATTTGCATAACAGGTACTCTGAGTCTATTTACTGATCCCCAGCTCTGCTCCCCCCCAAAAAAAACACATCTGAGTAGAAATGTCTCCTTTTCATCTGAGGGCAAACGATAGGGCCTGGTGAACAAAGGACAGTGTCATGTCACTGTTACTGTGTTCTTTGGAGAAGGGCAGTTGACTAGACTCTGGATAAACATTCTATCCAGAACTGGATGGTAAATATTTGGTATTTTGTGAACTATCCAATCTAACATAATACTCAGCTCAGCTGTCATGGTACAAAAGCACCCACAAACAATTTGTAAGCCAGAAAAGTTAACTCTGCTCCAACAGGCTTTGTTTACAAAACATAGGACAGGTCACACATAGTGCAGAAGTTGGCTGACCTCTGCTCTAGAGAAATGAATCCTCCTAAGAAGTGTGTTAAAATCCACCATCTTTCCCAATTCTGCATCTGGAAAGTTGAAGTCTTTTTAAAAATTTATTTATTTATTTATTTATTTTATTTATATCCCATATGCACCCTACTCCACCCAAAAAACTTTTGGTTCAAAATTTGTCTCCCCTAAAAATGCAGGACAAAGATGGAGCAGAGACTGAAGGAATAGCCAACCAATGACTGGCCCAACTTGAGACCATCCCACGGGGCAACCGTCAATCCCTGACATCATTAATGATACTCTGCTATGCTTGTAGGCAGGAGCCTAGTGTGGTGGTTCACTTCCTCTGTGAAGTTAGAGTCTTTTAGAGGTGACTTCATTTCCAAATAATGGAAAAGTGGATAAAGTGTGTGGGCAGCAACAGGTCCAGACTCTGTCTTTGCCACTTGTCACTATCATCTATGTGGCCTTGAAAAAGTGACTTATTTTATTTGCGTCTCTGCCTCTTCATTCTCAGAATGAGGAGGATCATGTCTTCCTTGAGGGTAGTAGGAAAGAAGGGAGTTAAGTTTTGGTCCCAAGTGAGCATTAAAAAATATTAAGTTCCTTTCATGCAATTTTCTGGACAGTGGGGAAAGGTAAGTATCTTCCTATTTTATGTTATCAAAAAGTGAAGAGAGTTGTTGTGTGCTTCCTCAAGGGAGAGTGCTGTCAGGGACACAAGCATAGCATTTTCAGAACTGGATTGGAGCATAGTGGTCACCTTATCTCAATCTCTCACTACTTTAAAAAGACTCAGAAAGAGACACTAAGAAAGGTTGTAGGGATTGTTAATGCCAGAGGGCCACACCCCAGGTCTTATGGCCAGATTATCCGACTACACTCATTGATCTTGATGACCTTATTTTCTTTTTACTTTTGGCTTTTGAGACAGGGTTTCTCTGTGTAGCCCTGAGTGTCCTGGAACTTGCTTTGTAAACCAGGCTGACGTTGAACTCAGAGATTCTCCTGTCTCTGCCTCCCTCATGCTAGGATTAAAGGTGTGCCCAACCCTGCTCAACAGATACATCTGACCTTATTTCAACCCAAGAAACCAGAGTATGTTCAAAGGAGAGTTAAATTCTTTCATAGAGAAGCTAAATAACTAACTATCAAGTCTTTAAAGAGTTCTTTCCCCCCCCCAACAAATAGGACATGCCTGCTATTATAATGCTGGATGATAATTTTGAGAGCCAAATGGCAAATACATATCTTTCTTGAGTTATTGTAGAAAATGCTATATCTACCTGTGACAGTCAAAGGAATGTTCTGTTTGCTCATTTCTTTGTTTTGAAAATCTTTTGTGAAGCTGACTGAAGGAGGGGTTGTGCATGAACTTGCCTAGTTACTTACAACATCCAGAAACTATTGAGTTAATTAAGCTTTAAAGTTTCTGAAAGTTTTATTAGTCACCAGGTACAAACTGTTGTTATACACCTGCTGAAAGGAGAAGTAGCTGCCGTCCAACTCCCATAAGCTCCCTCATGCTTGTTTAATGTGCTTCTAAAACCACCTTGGACTCTTTTATTACTTATTTGTTACTACATCTTACATATCAATAAAACTTACATTAAAACTTAGAAATAGGCAATAGGTTGATGGTTGCCAGAGGTAGAAGATGGCAAGGAATGCATAGAGTTAAACACACAGATAAGGATAAGTGCCTCAGTTGTGTATAGCAGGATTCCGAAGAGAGCGCAGATGACTTAGCTCAACTGTTACCAGTGGCCCAGGAAAGGACAGCCTGTCTGGCTTTGAGCCAACAATTTCAGAAAGCAGAGATGTGTAGGCCACTACAGCAGGAACAATTTCCTCAGTCCCAAGCTCCTCACCCCACCCCTACAAAGGGTGGCAGTATCTTTGCATCCTGGTAGACCCTTCAGTTCTCTGAGGGAGAGAGGCTACCCCATCAGTTGAAGATCAGACACCTGTCTGCTGCCTCTATGCTGCTTTATAGATCTAACTTATGCCAAGTTGCTAAGATGAGCAAGTTCTTGATATCCGGGGATCATACGGCAGTAATAGCACGGTTTACTACACACTGAAAACTTTTGAGAGTGGTTGCTGAGTAGCCTCCCTACCTCTCCCCTCTAAAAGGAAAGGAGAAGGGAAATGAGAGGGACAGAAGGAGAAAGGGAGGGAGGAAAAAGGAAGGAGAAAGAAAATGGGATTTATGTGAGGAGGGAGATGTGTTAATTAGCCTGATTATGGTAAAAATTCTACAATTTATATCAAGATGTTAAGTTTATGCCTTAAATGTATTCAACTTCTTATTAATTATGCATTCATAGGAAGACAAAACTAACACAAGAAATACAAGATAATTTAACAGTAGTTGAAATAAAGCACAAATATTTGTATCACATTGTCCTGTAAATATGATATTTACAAATGATGTGATTTCTATATGTAGTGTACAAGAATGTCATTAAGTTATACATGCTTTGTCCATTTCTTACTATGTAATTTTCTGTATTATTATTCTTTTCATTCCATTTTCAGATTTTTATAGAATGTTGATTTTTGAAAACTAAAGTTTTGGTAGCTACTGACATAGCGATGAACAAAAAACTAGAGACTTCTTAATGAGGATATATATCTAAAGAAGTCAAACTGAGCAAACCGGTGAAACTTTGCTAGAACATCAGATCAGTATCATCATCTCAAACATCCTTGAAGATTGAGGAAGAGAAGTGATTTGCCAGGTGAATAGTGGGGCTCCATAGCTGCCCTCAGACAGCTGTCCAAGCAAAATCCTCCCCCCGCCCCCACATGATAGCTGCTGAGTAATGTTTCTCTGACCTCAGCTCAAATTCAAGTGGGAAGAGATTATTCCTAGAGGTTGGAAACATTAGGCTCCCACACTCCCTTGGTCTGTGCCTTTTCCCCCTGACCACTCTCACCTCCACAAAAGCCAGCAGTATGTTCTTTCTGAGTGTGCAGGAAAGGAGGTTCTGGGCTGACCCCACATTTCAATCCTCTTACATCATTCTAAGCTGTACTGCCTCAGACAAGGTGCCCAGACTCTCTAGATCTCAGTTTCATTACCCATTAACCAGGTTTAATACTGGAAACCACAATGTGGGCTGCTATGAGATGATGTGCTGGCACGTGGGAATTACTCAAATAGTAGTGATTGTGCATAGTTCCTTACTTCAGGCAAAATGGGAGGGATGAGTCACAGTGTCCACCACCCCTACAATCCTGGCCCACATGTGCAGATTGTACAACTCTTCCTCTCCATGCTACTGATCCACGCTCCTTCCTGGATTTTCTGTGGTGAGCCTAAGCATAACTCCCTACTAGAGGAGCAAGAAGAGGAAGGAAAAAGTCCTCTTTCCTTCCTCATCTTCTGGCCTCAGTTCCACTCTTAATTTTTTTCTTGTGGTGTTACTGTTGGTGATCTTGGCAATACTGCTCACCAATTCTGGGGGGTTCAACCCAAACTCTACTTTCTGAAATAAGCTTAAGGATCTTAACACGAATAGAACCCTGTGACTTCCTTCTATTCTATTCTATTCTATTGAGGCTGAGGGATAGAAAACCTGAACTATCCACACACTAGGAGAGGCAATAGGCAATAACAGGAGATTCAGGGACACAACAGGGTATAAACAAAAGTGCTCTCATACATGGATCAGGGGCATTGATTCCTTTGTATCAGGTTGCAATTGCAAGGAGGGACCACCTTTACAATTGTCTTATGTTGAAGCCTTTCATATATTAAACACAGCATTGACCCTGTGGAAAGTTCCTGGTAGCTCTTTACTGGTTCTTAATTTCAGCTGATTAGATCTTTCAGTTCTAGAATTTCCATTTGATTTCTTTTATATCTATCTATCTATCTATCTATCTATATACTTGTGTGTGTGTATGAGTGCATGTACAAGTATGTGTGTGTGTTCATGTGTGTGTAAGACAGAGAGAGAGAGAGAGAGAGAGAGAGAGAGAGAGAGAGAGAGAGAGAGAGAGAGAGAGAACCAAACCTACCTCATCTTGGGACTAGACTCCATCTTAAAAGAAAAAAAATGAGACCTTGACCTGTAACAGAACCCAAGTTTCATTTAAGAACCAGAAAGGACCCCATGGCTTGTCCTTAGCTTATACCCCAGAGTTACTCCCCAGCTACTTGCAACAGTTGATCAAAGATTAGTCTGATTGTTTCAGATGTACTTTCAGATCATTTGTGATTGTTCATGGTCTTGCTTCAGAACACCCACCTGCTGGCTTACAATAGTCATTCTATTAGATGCTTGCCAGGCTAGATACCCCTCATTTGCTTCCATTCTCCTATAAAACCCTGCCGCAATTAGGGTTTGGGGCCACTTTACCAAACCATTCCATGGGTTGATGGTGAATAAGCCCGAACACAAGTTTGTAATAAAGAGAACCTAATGTGATTACGTCGGAGCTGGCTCCTCGGTGGTCTTTTGGGTTCATGAACACTTCCTAGCACATGTGTAATGGTAGGTGTCTTCATTCACTACTCTTCACCTTAATTTTTTTGAGGCAGGGTCTCTCACTGAATGGATTCAGCTACATTAGTGAGCCCCAGAGACCCTCTATCTGCCACCTACCCAGTGCTAGTATTACAGGCTCACATGGTGATGCCCAGTTTTAACATGGATAGTGGGAATCTGAAATTAGTTCCTCATGCTTGTGCAGCCAACATTTTGTCAACTGAGCCATCTTCTCATTCCTACATGTGCTTTTAAAAGGCTGTCTCTAATAACTCCATTATTGGAGTTCCTTCCGGGTCTCCTCCTATTGTCTGTTTTCCTTTAGTGCACAAACTGCTTTGAATATATATTATGGTTCCTGGAATGGCCTTAGTGAGGTTATGGTAGACCCTGCACAGGAGAGAGAGAGCCTTAGGTCAGTGGAGACACACCTTTGAAGGGATTTCTCTGCCTTTTTCTTGTTCTTTACTTCCTGGGTGATGAGGTTATGTACTCTGCAGGACTGATATCTGGTTTTATACCCATAAAACCCTAAGCAATGAGCCCACCTAATTTTGGACCAGAGGCTCGAAGCTGTGACCCAGTTAAAAGTCCCTTCTCTTGGTACGTTAATTATATCAGCTATTTTATTGTATGTACACAAAGCTGACTAACACAGCATGTCTGGTTACTTTATATTTGCTTAGGGACACTGTATGTTTAACATGTAGAGATTTTTTTAAAGGATGTGAATGATGCTATCTTCATCCTTAGGTGGGTCTTTTTGCTCTTGCTGGGCAACTGGCCCAGAGCCATGAGGTCCCAGATAACATTTATCCAAATAAGACTTGAGCTCATTTGTAAGTGGGCTTGGGTACTTGAGAGGGCTGTTATAACTCTTTAGGAGTCTCTCTCAGATTGCACCGACCCCTTTTCCTAAATGGAATATAATGTATACATTTTAGCCAGTTTGTTTTGAGTTTTCCAAACCAAGGTCATTGATCCTCAAAAATCTTAGCTTAGGGAGAGATTCCTCAGGGATTGAACCAAGATGGAGATGGGTGTTACCCCCATTTTTAAAACATTACTTCTCTTCTCATTTCTGCCATTAAACACTGACTAAAGCAAAAGGAAGGAAGGTTTGTTTTGGCTCATTGTTTGAATGTTGATCATGATGGAGAAAGCATCTGGTCACAGCATCAGTGACTGCTAGTGCTCAGCTGGTCACAGTGTCTGCAGTTAGGAAGCAGAGAGCAATGATTGCTAGTGTTCAGCTGGTCATTTTCCTTTATTCAGTCCTGGGCCAAACATAGGCTGATGAAGGTCACAAATCGGTACATTTTCCCATCCAGCTAATTCAGTCTACAAACTACCATATAGACACACCCAGAGGGTTTTCTTCTAGGTGATTCTAGATCTTATCAAAGTGACAATATTAACACTCAAACTCATTATGCTTGAGGGTAGAGTCAGAAGGGGTAATGGGAGACTCCCATCTGCATGGGAGTCAGAAGAAGAAAGCCCACTAATGCTACCCCAAGGACATAGGGCCCATCTTAAGGAAAATTACCTTGGAGAGTGTTGTCAGCCTTGTTTTATTCAAATAGTTCTGGGATCAGAAAATAGACTACATTTAGAATACTGCTAGAAGATAGAAGTGAACCTGAAGGCTGAACTGGAAGTATGCTGTGTTTAACCACTCTGTAAATTTTATTTACAGCATTCCCCAGTTGCTGCAGCTTAAATACTCCCACCAAGGAAGATTTAAAGCAATCAACTTTGTGTCTGTGAGTGAGAACTTGGCAACTGGGTGTTGCCAGCTCCAGAGCTCCACAAAAGTAGGAACATTTGGCTGATTTTCCTTCTTTCTGGAGAGAAACCATCTTTGTTCCAGTACCAAACTCCTCTAAGCCTCAAATAGTTCACATGCAGGTCTCTCACCCCTTGTATTATTACTGATAAATACACATTACCAGAAAACTTTAGTGAATCCTGATGTGAGCATTGCCCCTGCCTGTTGGAGCTGAGCTTGTGCCACTAAGCACCATTTGTGAGATGCGTGCATTTGACCTTGGATGAATAAGTATGCACCCTGAGTTGTAACAAAATCATCTCATAGCCTCTAGTCAACACTCTAATAGCTGAGTTGTGTGGTATGACCACATGGTTGTGGCAATATTATCCTAACTTTCTAATTCTTACTAAAACAGCGAGCCAAAGTTGTTCCTTCCAAGTCATGTATTAATATACTGGTATGAGAGGAAGTAAGGCAGGGGGAGGGGGAGGAAGGAACTCCTGACGGTATAGCCTTTTTTTTGGTCCATCTGCTCCTAGCTACCCATGTCAGGTATTTGAGCTCATCTTAATATCATACCTTGTTGGAAGCTCCTTAGGGAAATAGGTCTGGCTTGGAGACAGCTCTGCTCCTGGCACTCTCTACCCAAGCTTTAGCCCTCTAGCTTTCTGATGTTAAGGTGATCATGTGTACGGTCATGGCTACTAAAGATCATTCAGGAGACAGGGCATAAACCAACAACTGTAGATCAGTGCTTTCCAAGAGGTTCAATTTCTTGGTCCAGATAGAAAGCCTTCCCTGAATCATTTCTGAGGTTGTCTTTCAAGATGGCTTTTAGTTCCATGGTGTGTGGGTGTGATATGGATTGGCTCTGAATGTCCTCATTTTTACAGTTATCATGTCTTCAGAGGTACATGCTGACTCTTTTCTCTGATGGTTAACTTCATAAGGCATGAGAAGACAGAGATGGACAGGAATTCTGAGAGAGGGCACAGCTGTGCTGTCGTTTGCTGTGCCCACCTCTGTTCTACATTCACTACTTTTACGTTGCACTGATAAAAACACCATAATCAGAAGCAACTTATAGAAAAAAAGAGTTTATGTGGCTCAAGAAGGGTTAAGAGTCTACCACGTAGGGAAAGCATGGTGACTGGAGCAGGCAGTTGGGAGCTCACATCTTCAACTACAGACACAAAGCAGAAATGAACGGGAAGTGTACTGAGGCTTTAACCCCTCCCCCCCTCGCCCTCTGCCACTGTAATGTTCTCCTCAAGCAAGGCTCACCTCCTAAATTCCCCAGACAGCCCTCCAAACAGGCACCAAATGGTCAAATGCCATAACATTTATAGAGAACATTTCTCATTCAAATTACCACAGGTATTATAGTCTGCCACTGAGTGATACCCATCTTGTACTACACTGTTCATACCAATCTACTCTGTATAAGGTGAACATCATAGAACACACTTTCATAATGGGAATGCACCTAGATAACCTGCAGAAAAAAACCTCAAGGCCCAGGAAGATTGCACTTCCTCTGGATTTTAAACCTTTGTATAGGCTATAATGAAAGCCATTTTACTTGATTATGGACTAGGATGGCAAACTGCCTTGGTTTGTCAAAGATTATTTTGACTTCATTACTGAATATTCTGTATCTCAGTGAGTTTCTCAGTCTTTGAAAACCTAGCATGATTGATCACTCTAAATTGTGAATCCTGGTGGATGGTGCCACAAATTGCAAACACATTAACTTAATGGCTGTCCCTTGCTACTTATCTTGTTCTTATTGGCAAAGATAAGATCCATTTGGATAGATGGTATGCAATTTAGACGATAGACGAGTTCATAGATGATAAATAAGACATACATATGTATAGACAGACTAATAGATAATTGAAATATATACAAAAGCCAAAAATGAACTTCTCACCCAGGAAGAGGTCATAGTAAATAAAAGAATGATCACATCTACCATTCATTCATTTCAAATCAAGCCATTTATCTTTAGATGGTGTCAGCAGCTAGAATTCTTAAACTGCCTTCAGATGTGGGTCCTAAACAGGATTGATCCTTCCCATCACCATTGTTTCTCTCTCTTCCTCCTTCTTTCTTTACCAGCATCATCTGTGAGGTAAGAAGCCAGACTCCATGGACAGAGAAAGTAAAAACCCAGGGTGGCACATGGTAGACCCTTGCTCCTGTCCTCATTCTGCAAGCCCCCCATCAAATCACATGTTTGACGTCTCGATTCCTAGAGCCATGGTTTCTGCTTGGCCACAATTGGAAGCGCCCATCTCTTTGGCTTTTGATGGTGTTTCTGATTCCTTCTTTCAGAGACTGTGGGATCTATATTGTGCTTGTTTGCACTGGTTCCTGAATTCAACCCAATTCATGCTCACCAGCACGTAACACTTATGTGTCTGCCAGTTCTATATATTTTGGAATAAGCTATTTTAAAATAAAATTCTGTCTGGTTCTGGGAGTACCAGATAGTACCACAGATAATATTTGTTTTTTTCTCTAAGAATGTCTACCTGAGCCTTTATTCTCTATGGCAAACATGTTGCCAGTGTCAATCTGTTAATCCTTTGCAGACTCTGCCCTTCTCTATCATGCTTCTACTTTGGACACAGACTACTTTCTGTCAGCAGTTCTCATTACTATTTTATTTACTATGACCATCTTACAGAGACATTTCATCTATTTCTTGTTTCCATAAACAGTGGAGAATGGCCAAGACCTCTGGTGACTTCTCATATCAGGCACATCCCCTCTGCCCCAGCATATCTAGGTAGTTTCCTGGGATGCTGTGGCTTCCCATTGGCCAGATTTTCCTGATAGCCTAGTGCTCCATGCATCTGGCATTGAGCATTGGGTCAACACTAGTGGTGGACAGTTCCTCCCTTACTTTTCATATGACTTCAAAGAGCTTACCTGAAGCCATGGGGGAGCCAAACAGGACACGAGGTCTTCCACTACCTTCCAACGTCACACTCCAGAACAACTTGCTGTGTATAAAGGAGCACCTAGGCAGCGTCTATGGCACAGACCTTCTTAGGGTGGAACTGCCCCTCCTTCCCAGCTACCTAAGCAGAATAAGAGAGGGGAGCTGACCACACCCATACTCCTACACAGGCCAGTCAGCCCTAGGAGGTGGGTTGCTGATGACTGAAGCCAAGCCAGGCCCAGCTTCCACAGGGGTGACTCAGGCTAGCAGAAGCCAAACTGGTTCTTATCTACATAAAACTGGAGGTCACATGTGGGAAAGGAGCTGGATTTATGAGGTGGGACCTTTGTATCACCTCAAACCCAGCTGTTACGAGATCAGCATGCATGCATACATTTATTCAAAACACATCCTGACCTAGTCCTGCCTATGGTACTTACAAGTCCTCTCACAAGCACTGGTTGCCAGCCAAACAAGGCCACTTGTATTCTAATGAAAGAAATTGGAGAGGGAAAGAGTAAAATAAGCTAATTACTTATGGGGGTCACAGGAGAAATCAAATGCATGACATGTCTATGAGGCACCTAGGCAGATATCTTAGAAGGTGACCAGGGAAGCCTCTTTGAGAATGGAGGCATTTGAGTTGGGTAAGGGAAAGAATATTACAACCACAGGAAACAGAAAGGAAGAGGACTTGGGATGGGATATTTGTGATCTGAGCATTATGCTCACAACCATATGCGGTCACAGCATCACTTAGAGGTTTACCCTGTTTTCTAAGTATGCTTGCATTTCACTGTTGTACCATTGTCAAGACTAACTCTAGAAGGCCAGATGCATTTTTTCAACTTTCTCTGGAAATTATCAATTCTCTGACTCCTCTTCCTCTGAATTTCAGAACCAACTTGCTCTGGCTTCCTACTTCTGTGTCTTTCCACCCAGGATGAATAACCATCATGCTGACAGGTGGGTAACAGCAGCCTGTGATCCCTGAGGTTGAGCCTCAGGACGGCAGGAACTCGTTGAGAGAGTCTGGACATGTCATTTTCCCTTCTAGGCCTTACTTTGATGGAAGTAAAAAAGTCTGACACTCCCTTCCCAGTCTTAGACTGATATGCAGATCATAAAATGGTTCATAAATTGTGTGCACTTAAAACTAGGCCTTGTTCTAGGCAATGCCTTAATATGAAGATGAAGCAGAAGGCAGGCAAACATAATGCTGCTTGCAATCTTGCCACCTGCAAGTCTGTCTCTACTGATAGGACAGGACAGCTCACCCTCACTTGAGTGACTTGGCCAAAGTCCCTTGCTTTCCTTCTAGCTGTTCGTTCATCTGGACTCATTCCCAAGTTCTCTCTATTGGGCCTGACATGGGTGTGGGAGGCACTGGGGCCCTGATGTGAAAAAGGATCCCTGCCTGGCACTCTGAACCGCAGGGACTTCCCATGGGGCCCTAACTTCCTGCTCTTGTTAGCTTGGGTTTACCAAGCTAGACTATCTAGGTCTTTTAGCCTTAACTAGGAATTAGAAAGGAGCTTTTGTAGAGAAGTATTTGTGAAGAATCAGGAACTAGCTTTGAAAATCTGGAAACTACAAACTCCAGCTTTGCAAACCTGGGAAGCTGCTCTGGGAGGGAAGACTGGAAGTTGCTGGTAGAGTCTGTCTAGTGTGCATATCTGATATGGCAAGAGGTGGTCACATGGTTCTGCAGGGTCTGGCATTCAGAGGTTCAAATCTCAGCCTCATAAACTGTATCTTGGTGACTTTGGAAACATTTGTTGAATGAGGGTCAGGCTCTTGTCACCTTATTTTGGGGGTGACTTGTGAGGGGGATTGAAGTAACACATATAAGATGTTTAGTAGCTACAACTGACCCTGGTTTCTGTGGATACAGGATCTGCACTTGTAGATTTAACCAACTATGGATCAGAAATATTTTTTTTAATTGTCTCTTGGGGCTAGAGAGATGACTCAGCCAGTAAAGTGCTTGATGTGAAAGTGTGTGAACCTGAGTTTGGATACCCAGAACTCTAATAGAACTAGGTACAGTAATATACATCTATAACCCCAGCATACTTCTATTATAAATGGGAGTCAGAGATAGGAGAATCACTCAAAATCTTGCTGGCTAGCTGGCCCTGCATATACCATGGCAAATGCAAGATATACTCTCTCAAAAAATGGGGTGGAAGACAAGTACCATTACCTGAGATTGTCCTCTGACCTCTACAAGTGTGCCATTGTGAACTCACACAAATAAACACACACACACACATACATACACACACACACACACCTTCATATTGACTTTTTTGTCATTATTCCCTAATTAATACAATGTAACTATTCACATAATACTTACATTGAATTAAGTATTATGTATTTAGGGAGAAGTTAAAGTATACAGGAAGATGTACCTAAGCTTTATGGAACTTTGTAATTTTTATATAGGAGGCTTGGTATCCATGGATTATGATATCCACAGAGATTTCTAGAACCAGTTCTCTGAAGATACAGAAGGATTAGACTGTTTTAGCTAAAATTATCACAGGTTTGAACTGAAGAGTGAGCCTACATCAGCAGAAAGCTGAACCCTGGTGCATGCTCAGTCCAGACAAAAGAATGAACTAGGCTTTCAGCCATATCCAGAGGATTACAGTTTGATCAGCACCCAAGACTGAAGAGTTCTCTGGTGACCTAATCCTCAGGGAAGAATGTCGTATGGGAACCTCAGTCTCCCACTGCCCACCTAGAACTCTCTCCCAGGCTCATGACCCAAAGCTCTGAAGAGTTCAGTGCTCTGGCACAGGATGTTAAGAAAACCTAAGAAGCCTGAAGTCCAGGGTCTAAAACTGGCAAGGGTGCAGATAACTGGTGCTGATAATCTTGGGACTCTAGATATCTGGGTACCCGTGGCTATGGGGAAACATTTCTAAAGAACACTGAGGACCCTAGGTAGGCGATCTTACATACTAGCTTGCTGTGTGGAAAGGGAAAGAGGGAGCAATAGGAGGTGTCTTACCAAGGCAACTCTTATAAGGACAACATTTAATTGGGGCTGGCTTATAGGTTCAGAAGTTCACTCCATTATCAAGGCAGGAGCATGGCAGCATCCAGATAGGTATGGTGCAGGTGGAGCTGAGGGTTCTACATCTTCATCTGAAGGCTGTTAGCAGAATACTGACTTCCAGGCAGCTAGGATAAAGGTCTTAAGCTCATGCCCACAGTGACTCACCTACTCCAACAATGCCATACATCTTAATAGTGCCACTCCCTGGACAAGCATATACAAACTATCACAGGAGGGAAGGTGGAGACAAGAGGTATCAAGGGGAGAAGCATCAGGAAAGTCGAGGGAGCTACTGAGGTTTAGGTGTTACAACCCCTCTCTTGGTTTGAGACAATTTCAGATGAGGTCCCTTCTGATACCAGAGGTCCTAAAGCTTCCAAAGAGAAGCTTTCTAGATTTCCCCCAAAGGAAGTCTGGAAATGGCTGGGCTCAGCAGCAGAGACCCCATGTGACATGGAGACCCTTCTTTGCAGCCAAGGGTAAGAAGTCCCAAGAGCACCTTGCTTCCTGCTATGGTGTGCATAGCTTTGGGAAGAGATGAATTCATTTCATAATTCTGATGACTGCACTCTTGAGTATTTTCCCTTGGGTGGAGGTAAGTCCATGGAGTCTGCACAGCCTGCTACAGCCATCAGTCATTATTCTTCTCTGAACTCTAGTCATACAGGCCTTCTTCTAGTTTTTCAGTTGCCTCATTTTCTTGCCTCAGATCCTCAACTTAGTATAAGTATGTGACCGTTACATCCTTCCCTTCCTAACCCTCAATTCCTCAACTCAGATGTCTCATATGTGTTATTCTTTGCATCATATCTGCCTAGTTGGACAAGATGTGATTAGTGACACATCTGGTTAGTTCATTCCCAGGTCAGAGTATGAAGCCACAGGGTCCAGCACATGTGGAAGGGTACCCAGATGTACAAGGACATCTTTCTCTCCTGACTACCTCAGCTTCCCTGTCTGCTAACACACAGGCTCATCTATCTTGGGAGCAGCATTCATAAATGGTCACATGCTGAAATATACATATCTACATCAATTGAGATTATTGTAGTTCAGGTATGAAGTGTCTCCTCATGGGTTCATAGCTGCTAATATAGATGGTTTCTTTTCTTCTCTAGTAGTGTGTACAGCACCTCAAAGCACCATGAAAGCTAACCAGTAGGGATAAAACATTGAGTTCAGTATCGGCTTGATTTCTCCATGTTTTATGATTCAATATGTAGTGTTTTCAGCAACAGGATCCATCAAATTCTACAGGAACCAAGTACTTTGGCAATAGCCTGTAACATTTGGGGCTTATGGGGACCTCACTGGCTAAGAACATTTTCAATATTCATTCATCAGTTGATGGACATCTAGGCTGTCTTAATTTCCTGGACATTAAAAACAGATTAACAACAAACAAGGATGAGTAACTATCTTCAAAGTAGGATATAGAATCCTTTGGGGGATATTTGAAGAGTGGTGTGGCTTGAACATGTGGTAAGTCTAGTTTTAGCTTTTTGAAGAACCTCCACAAGAATTTCTGTAGTAGCTGCACCAGTTTGCACTACCCCCAGCGTTGAGTAAGTGTCCTCTTTCCCACATCCTTACCAACACTGGTTGTCATTTACTCCTTTGATCTCAGCTATTCTGACTTCAGTGAGATGGAATCTCAGTGTAGCTTTGATTTTTAATTCCTTGGTGGCTATGGATTTTGAATAGAAAAACAAACAACTGTTTCTCAGCCATTTTTATTTTATTTTTTGAGAACGTTTAGTTACATGCCCCATTTTTAAATTGGATTATCTGCTTCCTAGCTATTTAGCCATTTGAATTCTGATGTATTCTAGACACTAACCCTCTTTCTGATGTGTAGTAGGTAAATATATTTTCCCATTCTGTAGGCTGCCTCTTCACTAGAATGAAAGTGCCCTTTGTTCCACTGCATAGTTTCAGCTCCTTTGTCAAAGATCAAGTCACCATAGGAGTGTGGATTCATTTCTGGGTCTTCAATTCTGTTCCATTGATCTACATGCCTGTCACTGTACCAATACCATGCAGTTTTTAACACTATTGCTCTGTAGTACAGCTTGAGGTCTGGGATACTGATTCCCCTAAAAGTTCTTTTACTTTTGAGAATAGTTTTAGCTATCCTGGGTTTGCTGTTACTCCAGATGAATTTTTGAATTGCTCTTTCTAACTATATGAAGAATTGAGTTGGGATTTTGATGGGGATTGCATTGAATCTGTATATTGCTCTTGGCAAGATGGTCATTTTTACTATATTAATCCTGCCAATCCATGAGCATGGAAGATTTTTCCATCTTCTGAGGTCTTCTTCAATTTCTTTCTTCAGAGACTTGAAGTTCTTGTCATACAGATCTTTCACTTGTTTGGTTAGAGTCACACCAAGATACTTTATATTGTTTGTGGCTATCGTGAAGGGTATCATTTCTCTTATTTCTTTCTCAGCCTGCTTATCCTTTGAGTATAGGAAGGCTACTGACTTGCTTGAGTTGATTTTCTATCTGGCCACTTTGCTGAAGTTGTTTATCAGCTGTAGGATTTCTCTGGTGGAGTTCTTTGGGTCGCTTAAGTATACTATCATATCGTCTGCAAATAGTGATAGTTTGACTTCTTCCTTTCCAATTTGTATCCCTTTGACCTCCTTTTGTTGTCTAATTGCTCTAGCTAGAACTTCAAGTACTATATTGAAAAGATATGGAGAGAGAGGGCAGCCTTGTCTAGTCCCTGATTTTAGTGGAATTGCTTCAAGTTTCTCTCCATTTAGATTGATGTTGGCTACTGGTTTGCTGTAAATTGCTTTTACTATGTTTAGATATGGGCCTCGAATTCCTGATCTTTCCAACAAATGGTGCTGATTTAACTGGAGGTCATGCAGAAGAATGCAAATCGATCCATTCTTATCTCCTTGCACTAAGCTCAATTCCAAGTGGATCAAGGACCTTTACATAAAACCAGACACACTGAAACTAATAGAAAGGAAACTAGGGAGGAACCTTGAACATATGGGCACAGGGGAAAATTTCCTGAATGGAACACCAATAGCTTATGCTCTAAGGTCAAGAATTGACAAATGGGACCCCATAAAATTACAAAGTTTCTGAAGACAAAGGACACTGTCAAAAAGGACAAAGCGGCAACCAACAAACTGGGAAAAGATCTTTACCAACCCTACATCTGACAGAGGGCTAATATCCAATATATACAAAGAACTCAAGAAGTTAGACTCCAGAGAGCCAAATAACCCTATTAAAAAAATGGGGTACAGAGCTAAACAAAGAATTCTCACCTGAAGAATATCTAGTGGCCGAGAAGCACCTAAAGAAATGTTCAACATCCTTAGTCATTAGAAAAATGCAAATCAAACAACCCTGAGATTCCACCTCACACCAGTCAGAATGGCTAAAATCAAAAACACAGGAGACAGCAGGTGTTGGCGAGGATGTGGAGAAAGAGGAACACTCCTCCGCTGCTGGTGGGATTGCAAGATGGTACAACCACTCTGGAAAGCAGTCTGGCGGTTCCTCAGAAAACTGGGCATGACACTCCCAGAGGATCCTGTTATACCACTCCTGGGCATATACCCAGAGGCTTCCCCTGCATGCAATAAGGACACATGCTTCACTATGTTCATAGCAGCCTTATTTATAATAGCCAGAATCTGGAAAGAACCCAGATGTCCCTCAATGAAGGAATGGATTCAGAAGATGTGGTATATTTACACAATGGAATACTACTCTGCAATTAAAAACAATGAATTCACGAAATTCTTAGGCAAATGGTCAGAACTTGAAAATATCATCCTTAGTGAGGTAACCCAATCACAAAAGAACACACATGGTATGCAGTCACTGATAAGGGGATATTAACCCAGAATCTCGGAATACCCAAGACACAATTCACATATCAATAGATTTCCAAGAAGATGGCAGGAGAGACCCCTGGTCCTGGAAAGACTGGATGTAGGGGAATACCAGGACAGAGAAGTGAGAGGGGATTGAATGGGGAACAGGGGGAGGGAAGGAGTCTTATGGGACTTTCGGGAGGGAGGAAACCGGATAGAGGAAAACATTTGGAATATAAATAAAAAAATATAGAAAATAAATAAAAAAGAAAACAAAAGAAAAAAAAGATAGTGCCCTTTGCTGTAAGAAACTTTTTAGTTTAATGAAATCCCATTTACTCATTATTGATATCAGTGCCTACATTATCAGAATCCTGTTTAGAAAGTTCGTTCCTGTGCCAATGAGTTCAAACATCTTTTATATATTCCTGATGAATCAGATTCAAGGTATCAGATCTTATGTTGATATCCTGGACCCATCTGGAGTTGAGTTTTGTGTAGATTGAGAGATGAGAAATGACTTTCATTTTTCTATGAATTTTTCTGACCAGCACTATTTGTTGAAAGCCCTCCTTTCTCCAGTGTGTAGTTATGATCTCTTTGTCAGAAACCAGGTGATTTTTACATTGTAAATATGTGTATCCTCAGTTCTATTCCAATGATCAATGTATGCCAGTACCATTCTGTTTTTATTATTATAACTATGTAGTATAATTTGAAATCTGGCGTGATAATTTCAAAATCAGACTAAGAAAGTTTCTTATTGTTCAGAATTTTTAAAAACTGTACTGAGTTCTTTATGTTATTTAACTTTATTTTTTCAAATTTGTGAAGAATTATATTGTAATTTTGATAAGATTCACATTGAATCTGCAGCTTGCTTTTTATAGAATAGAAATTTTAAAAATTTCAAGCATTTATCGCTTAATAGTATTAGTTAATGACATTTTAGGTCTTTAATTTTTCTTACCTCATACTTATACATTTTTCTTTTAACATAAGACAATCTGTGCCATTCTCCCACATGTTTACTGATGTTGTTTCCCGTTCCCTTACTTACAACCCAGATCTGTGGTAAGTAGCAAAATATAGTTCTCCCCTGTCTTAGTTATTTTTTGATTGCTGTGATGACACCATGATCAAAGCACTTTATAAAAGAAGCATTTTGGAGCTCACAGTTTCAAAAAGCCAGAGAGAGAGAGAGAGAGAGAGAGAGAGAGAGAGAGAGAGAGAGAGAGAGAGAGAGAGAGAGAGAGAGAACATTAATTAGGAATAGTGTGGGACTTTGAACCCTCAAAGCTAAACCCCAGTGACACACCTCTAACAAAGTCATACCTTATAACCCTTCCTAAACAGTTCCACCAACTGGTGGGCCAAACATTCAAATATATGAGCCTATAGGAATCATTATCAAGTCATCCAAACCATTTTCCACCTTCAGTATGTCCACATACTGTTTCTGGGTTTATGGCCATGTTAGGTCACATGGTAAAGGAAGAATTAAATTTTACACAGTTGGCTTTAAAATAGGGAGGTTGTCTTAGAATACCTGTGTGTCCCTGACTTAATAGTGATGATCTACAGTGGGAAACAAGAGCAGAAGAGTCCACAGAGAAGTCATGAAGATGATTAAAGAACCATGATTGATATTAAAGATGATGGAATGGTCCACAAACTAAGGAATGCAGGTTTCCTCTGGAGGGTAAAAAAGGTGGACAGTCTCTTATAGCCTCCAAGAGCACTGTTGATGATTCTGTCAAACTGGGGTATGGGTGTGTGTGCTGTGTGTGTGTGTGTGTTTGTGTGTGTGTGTGTGTGTGTGTGTGTGCGTGTGCGTGTGTGTGTGTGTGCGTGTGTGTGTGTGTGCGTGTGTGTGTGTGTGCGTGTGTTTGCATACAACTCAGAGGGCAACATTCAGGAGTTGGTTCTCTCCTTTTTTCGAGGGTCATAGGGACTGAACTCAGGAAGCAAGAGCTTTGACTCACTGCATCATGCCAGCCCATTTTACATTGTTTTAAGCCACCAAGTCTGTGGCACAGCTAACAAAGAACTAACATTTGGGGATCATGTATTTTCTAAAAATATACTTTATGTATTTTTTTGGAAGGAAAACTCATGTGTTATCTACCTAAAAATATATTTATTGCACTTCTTAAAAGATCATTTTACTATTATTGTTCTGCTAATCACAGCTAATTTTTCTTGAAGCATTTTGAAGATGGCCTTCAATGATCTCCTGGCTTCCATTACTGTGGGGGGAAAGTCTTCTTTCAGCATACTGTATATCAAGCAATCTCTTTAACTTTGATATTTTACAGATTAAGTCTAAGGTATCTATGAACAAATTTGTTCTTGCTTATTCTTCTCAGTATAAATTTTGCACAATTCTAGGATCTTTGAATTGATTTTGCATTCTGTGGGTTTTTAAATTCTTCTAATGTAGCAGTTTTTTTTTTAAATTATGCTACTGCTTAAGCCATTGTATTTAAGTTTCAATTTCAGCAATTTATTTATTTATACACATTTAATTTTTTCTTTTTATTATGCTGTTTTACTTTAAATATTTCAAATGTAGTTATCTTAATTTTGAATCTGATAAATATGGAGTTTGTGAGAGATCACTTCAAGCTCGAATTTGAAGGTCTGAGTCAGGCAGGCTAGAAGACAGGAAAAATGGTGGTGCCACGGAGAGCAAAGCAAGTCTCTCACTGCAGAGTCTGGCTGAAGTTCCAAACAGCTGAATCCCAGGACTGGGAGCTGGAGAGAAGGCTCAGTGCAAGCTCAGTTCCCAGCCCCCATACTGAGTCACAGCTACCTGTAACACCAACTCCTAGGGATCTAATGGACCCTACAGGCACCTCCACCTACATGTGCAGAACCTGCTCTACATATATACTCATTAAAAGTAAACCCTAAAGAAAGAATTCCAGCACAGTTAACAATGGTTTAAGGCCTTTATCCTTTCATAGATAAAAACTTTCAGTTTTCTAGGATTTTCACCAGACAGTCCTTTAGCTGGGAATGGGCATGGATTAGCCCCGTGTATAACAACCCTGGTGACTCCTGGTTTTGCCTTATGGGATTAAAGTCTCATCCAAGACACCTCCAAAGTCATTCATAGTCTCATTTCTCAAAGAGAGAGAGAGAGAGAGAGAGAGAGAGAGAGAGAGAGAGAGAGAGAGAGAGAGAGAGAGAGAGAAGAAAAGTATGTCTTTTAGCAACCCTTTGAGACATAAGTTGAAATCTCTCAATGGTTATGTTTACTGCTAAGATCCTTCCTTTTGTCTGCAGCTCTTACCCACTTGGACATGTCTCACTCATTTTCCTGAGTAGCTCTCTCTGAACCCCCATGTTTAAAACTCTGCCTTCCAATAAGGTATGACTCTTCTTGTGAGGCCACACCCATGATTGTGGATGTGCTTTTATTCTTTTCCCGAGTGTCTTTCTTTCTGCTTCTAGTAAGATCCCAACTCTGCTTCACATTGGTTCACTGTGAACGCTTCAAAAAAGAAAAAAAGGAAAAAAGATATGTCACATTAAATTATTATTAACAGTAACTTTCTAATACAAGGTCTTTGTTAAGATAAGTAAATAAAAAATGTTTAAACAAACATTTTGGCTAACAATGTTAATACAGAAAAGATTCTTAGTTTGAGAGGTAGAACTATTTCAGAACCCAGAACCTTGTATTTCTATCTCATTCTGAGGATAAGAAGCCATATTACAAAAGTATGTATTATCTCAAAAGGGGTTAAAAGCCAGTTCTTTGTAGGAGCTTCATAAACATAATTGAAATGTAAATAATTGATACATATTTTTGTACCTTTCTTCATTATTCCTCACTGCTTTTATTTCTAGCCTCCACTTTATATGGATTTGAAGAAAGAACCATTTTACATATAATTTTGATATCTCAAATTGGAATGAAAAGGATCCTGGACTTTTAGTAACTGAACAAAAGAGGGTGTGCAAAAGGTAGAAGTTGAATGAAACTAGAATTATGGAAAATGCTACCACAAACAGGAGAATGACAGTTGAAATACTCATACCTAATAAATTAGCAAAAGTGAAGAAGAGCATTCTTCCTAGTGTTGTTGCGATTCCAGTAAGATTTATGCTGTCATTGTTCCAGCTTCTTCCAATGGTGATTTATGACATGTAAAAACATGGATTAAAGTACATCTCATTTTAATAACAAAAGAAGGCTAAAATAACAATTCATTTTTAACATAATCCCATTTTCAGGAATGTTTCCATAGAAAATAATGCAAAAGGCAAAACATACATGATTGCTTCACCACAGAGGATTATAGCAAAACATTAAAGGGGAACTCAGTGTACAAAATCAGAATGGCTAATTATCAGGTTACATCTGTGGAAGAACACACACTTATTTGAAATGTTCGGTTATGGAGTTCATGGTGAGTATAGAACAATGCATCCAATAGAGGTTTTAAAGAGGGAGGATTTCTGAGGTGCACAGTTCTTAGAGGCTATGGAAGTGGCATTCAGCACTTCGCCTATTTAAAACTATTCTGAGCACATTATGAAAGGATGATAGTATTGTTTGGGTGGTACATTGTAGGGTCTTGACTACCTGCATACAGTTTACATTTTTGAGGAAATGATCATTGCTGACAAAGCTACCCTGGTGTGAAGTTAATGAGCAGCATGATTACTGAGCACTATGAGAAGTTCTGAATGTCTGTGAACAACTGTACTTTTCAGTGTGGCTCCAAGGCTCATATGAAATATAAAGGTTTTATTTTCATGGAATCTGAAGTCATCATCTGTGTCAACAGTGACTCTTGATGTCATAAGCTCTTGACTCATTGCTGTTGCTTCCCAAATGTATCCACCAAATCCTTCTATTAGGAATAGTCTGCTAGTCACCCACCTCAGCTTTAAGGTCATCTTCTCAGAGAAGTCTTCCTTACACATTTCCCCTTATTGACCTGCCAGAGTTCCCACACCCTGGCTTCTCATGTTCCTTTTGCTTTTAATTTTTGCTGTATTTTCCTTTTAACCTATCTGTTTGAGAAAAAGAGTTTCTGTATATCAGAACCATGCTTAGTACATGATAAAACCGAATCAAGTGGTTGTACCAGCTGGCAATCCCACCAGCAGTGGAGGAGTGTTCCTCTTTCTCCACATCCTCGCCAACAACTGCTGTCTCCTGTGTTTTTGATTTTAGCCATTCTGACTGGTGTGAGGTGGAATCTCAGGGTTGTTTTGATTTGCATTTCCCTAATGACTAAGGATGTTGAACATTTCTTTAGGTGCTTCTTAGCCATTAGATATTCTTCAGGTGAGAATTCTTTGTTTAGCTCTGTACCCCATTTTTTAATAGGGTTATTTGGCTCTCTGGATTCTAACTTCTTGAGTTCTTTGGATATTAGCCCTCTGTCAGATGTAGGGTTGGTAAAGATTTTTTCCCAGTTTGTTGGTTGCTGCTTTGTCCTTTTGACAGTGTCCTTTGCCTTACAGAAAATTTGTAATTTTATGGGGTCCCATTTGTTAATTCTTGATCTTAGAGCAGTCTGGCGGTTCCTCAGAAAACTGGGCATGACACTCCCAGAGGATCCTATTATATCACTCCTGGGCATATTCCCCTGCATGCAATAAGGACACATGCTCCACTATGTTCATAGCAGCCTTATTTATAATAGCCAGAATCTGGAAAGAACACAGATGTCCCTCAACAAAGGAATGGATTCAGAAGATGTGGTATATTTGCACAATGGAATACTACTCTGCAATTAAAAACAATGAATTCACGAAATTCTTAGGCAAATGGTCAGAACTGGAAAATATCATCCTTAGTGAGGTAACCCAATCACAAAAGAACACACATGGTATGCAGTCACTGATAAGGGGGTATTAACCCAGAATCTCGGAATACCCAAGACACAATTCACATATCAATAGATTTCCAAGAAGATGGCAGGAGAGACCCCTGGTCCTGGAAAGACTGGATGTAGGGGAATACCAGGACAGAGAAGTGAGAGGGGGTTGAATGGGGAACAGGGGGAGGGAAGGGGCCTTATGGGACTTTCAGGGAGGGAGGAAATGGGAAAGGGGAAATCATTTGGAATGTAAATAAAATGTATAGAAAAAAACTGAATCAAGTATAGGTTTTCAAGTTAAGTAATATTGACTCCAAATTCTAACTGTTACACACACACACACACACACACACACACACGCTCACACACACTCTCTCACACACACACTCTCACACACACACACACACACACACACACACACACACACACGTCATGGTTCGAATATGCTTGGCCCAGGAAGTAGCACTATTTGGAGAGGTGTGGCCTTGTTGGAGTAGATGTGTCTTTGTGGGCATGAGCTTAAGTCCCTCACCCTAGCTGCCTGGAAGTGAGTCTTCCACTAGAAGACTTCAGATGAAGATGTAGAACCCTTAGCTTCTCCTGTACCATGCCTGTCTGGATGATGCCATACCCTGCTTGATGATACTGGACTGAACCTCTGAATGTGTAAGCCAGCCCCAATTAAATATTGTCTTCTATAAGACTTGCATTGGTCATGGTGTCTGTTCACAGCAGTAAAACCCTAACTAACTAAACACGACCTGAACATGCTACTGAGTCTCTCTGGACTTCACCAGCACAAAGAAGTCAGAAAGAGCATGTTTCAAAAGGCCACTGGCCAATGTTAAGAATCTACGAATTGTGCAGGCTTCCAGGTTTGAGAGCCACTGGAGTAGAATAATTCCAAATCTTCTGGCTATTCATTCAGTCTTACAATACAATACAAAGATCATGCAGAAAATCCAGAGAACCTCAGCCCTATAAGCAAGCTTGACTCTTAAGTCTGGAAAGTAGCCATTGCTTTTCCTGTTTTCTTGGAGACTCCAGACATTAGAGCAATCCCTTTGCACACCACCTGCCCCACACGTGAGGAAACTCAGGAATGGACACTGTGGGAGTGAAGGAGTCAGATCCCCTATCAGCCCAACCTGTCACTCCCTTCTCTGACCTCGATAATGAGTCATTGCTCACATCACACTGTTGCTCTTGAAGAAGCTGGTGACCTGAGAACATGAAGAATTTTTCCTTCTGAGAAGCATCTCCAGTTAAAGGAGACTCATCTCCTTTCCAGCTGCCATTGTTTGAACTTCACCTCTGACCCTTCATAGTGGTACCTTTTCTCTAACACCTATGTGATACTTCTCCTGTCTTCCATGTGTTCAAAGAGATCTGGGTCATGGGTCGATACTCTCTTCACTTCCTTCCTTGATGTGCAATAAATGCAGTTGAACCACATAATGATGAAAATTGCTGTCTAGAATCAGTCAGGATTGGGTGAGTCCAGAGCATATATACTACTGGCTGTGGCTTTATTGTCAATTTTCTTAACTACTGTCTTCTTACTCAGGCCACCTAAATAAAACTAGCCACTTCTTAAATGTCATAAGAATCAAAGAAGACAGCCTGGTAGAGAACAGGCCTTGTAGGTGCTTGCCATAAGTCACCTACCTCCTTTCCTTTTAAAGTGTTGTTTATTACTCACTGTTCTCAAAAGTTCCAAGTGTTGGACACTTGACAGGCAGAATGCAAAAGAGTTTCCAGCCAGTATCCCCCAAAAACCCTTTCTGCCTACTGCTCTATTGTCATGCATAATAACTCTTCTTGTGCTCATTTCCATTGCTGCTATTAATGTATTTACACAATAGTAATGTCTTCAACAATAGGCCTATTTGCAGTTCTGTAGGTTAGAAGTTTGATACAGGTGATAGTGAGCTCAAATCAAGTGTCATAATGAATATGCTCCTTCTAGACTCTCAGAGAAGTTCATTACTTTGCCTTTTCCAGTGAAGGAGTGCTCAAAAAGCAATACCTCAACAGGCAGGTCCTCTCTGGGATTCTACTGTCCTCCTTGATCTACTTTCTTCCCCCTCAAGGCAAGCCCAAACACCTAAAAAAATTCTTGTAAGATGAGACAGAGTAATGCAAATGAGAACTCATTTCCTCCCAAATAAGCCGTAAAGCTTAAAGTATAATCCCCTTCCCTTCTAGTTTTCCAACTTAACATTGACCACAGAAAAAACTCTTACCCACCTTAATCAACTCTAGTTCGAAGGATCCCTTTCCTGTCATCTAACTCTAGGTCATACGTAGTGCTTTATCTTGTGAAGAAGGAATTCTGCACAGAGGCCATGTAGAATCATGAGGCAGCTGGTCTTCCTGCTTAGTGCAGCATCATTAGGTCATGCACATATCATCCAGCCACATTTTCTTTATGACTAGTTACACTTCCTATAACATCAGTGAAAAGATGGACAGTTCACTTTATCCCCATTAATGGAAGTGCAAACTAGGACAGCTACTATGGAAATCAGTGTCGAGGTTTATCAAAAAGCTGATAAACAGAACGTCCATGACACAGTAGATCACATGCAGAGGACTATGTTAGAGATACTTGTTCATCCATGTTTATTGTTGGACTGTTCACTATAGCCAGGAAATGGAATCATCCTAGCTGTGAATAGATGATGAAAATGCACATATACACACAGTGAAATTTCCCCAGCTGTAAAGAAAAAATTAGGGAAAATGAGTGAAATTAGAAAACACCAGACTAAGCTTACCCAGGCACAGAAAGACAAACATATTAGGATTCTTTGGCGGAACAGAACCGATAGAAAAACTAAATATGGGAGATTTATTAGAATGATTTACAGGCTGAGTAGTTCAACAATAACTATCTCCTTATAGGGCCAAGAATCCAATAGTTATTCCATTCACAAGACTGGGTGTGAGGCAATCAAGCAAAGACTTCCTTCTTTCCTGTCTTTTATGTGGACTACCACAAGAAGGTGTGGCCCAGTTTTACAGTAGGCCTCCAGATCTCAAATCAGTCAGGTTTAGGGTAGGTTTTCCCACCTCAAGTGATCCAATCAAGAAGAATCCCTCACAAGTGTGTCCAGCTGTTTAGAGCTCAGTAGTAGTCAAGTTGACAACCTCAGTAAGTCAATCATTGTGCACATCTTAGCTTTTATATTTTTAGGTTTGGGTATTTGAGTTTGGGTGTGTGTATATAGAGCCAAGAAAGTTATAAAGGAAGCCAGGAGGGGGTGCACTAAGTGGGGGGTGCAGAACACATGCTATAAGAAAGTACAGAGAGGGAATATGGAGGTGGAAAATTTAAATGGAGGTGGGAAAGCCAAGGGGAGGTGGGATTTGGAAGACTAACCAAAACTAAGGATATATGAAAAAGTCTTATGGAAAACTATTATGTAACTAATTTAAAAAATGGGCAGTTTATTCTGAGATTGAGGTTTGATCTTCAATTTTGACCAAATAGATTTATTATACTTTTGCCTTTTTAATTCTTTTGGCCCCTATGTTGTGAGCAGAAAAGGACCACTCCCTTTTGTGTCTCTGTACAGCTTCTAGTAAGCTCACCTTATTTTTGGTTTATGGCTGAGTTACGCACCCCCTCCTATAGTCTATGTGCCTTATCAGCTCCTGTCTTACTGTGAGGACCCTTGTGGTATGAATATGAACATAACTATTTTCAATGCAGTCTCATTTTCTGGCTGTTAAGGAAGAACAGAATGTCTTTGTGAGTCAGAAGTCGCATGAGTACTAACTATACCCAAATACACTGATGCTAAGCTACAAAGTAGAAATGAAGAAAAAAGTACACAGGCTTCCTTAGAAAGGGATGTAAAATGTCTCGGCTTGACTTTTTACTATGAGCATAGCCATGTCTAGCAAATCATGCACAGTCAATTATGCAAGGGGAGAAATGACCTGGAATACCATTGCAGAATTCTACTTTTACAGACAGGTTATCTCTTCTTACACTACATCAAATGTGGGAAAAGACTAAAAAGAGTAGCTTGCTACCTCATCATGTCTTTCAGCAGCTTTTCAGTTTGTACCCGTAGTGTCAAAAAAAAAATCAACCATTATTCTTGCATCATTTGTGTTGTTACAAAAAATCCTGAAAGGGTCCAAAAACCACTGAAGGGAGACCCCAAACTCAGGTAGTATGCAAAAACAAAGAGTGTTTATTCTGCAGAAACATCCAGCATGCGGGGTCAACCATTCTCTAAAATGGCAACCCCAGACAAAAGCACAAGGGCCTTCTTATAAGGAACTGGGGGAAACTCTCTGGAAGGATTATGTAATCTTAAATTTCACTGGTGGGTGCTAGGGGGTCACAGGCAGTCAGTGGTCTGCATCCCTATATTATGGGCCATTTAACCATATGATGAAATAGGGCTGCCCAGCACAGATGGCTCATTCTGAGATAAGATATTTCCCCATTCTTGTTGTTATCCCCAGGTTGTTCTTTGGTAGGGGGTTTTATGATCTTGCTCTGGATTTTATGGCCTGTCCCTGAAGCTGGTATCTTATGGCCTAGTTTCTGGGACTTACAGTCTGTTTTTGGAGCTATAAAAGCCTTTTCTCAAAATCAGGTCCTTAAATGGAGATAAATGAGGTTTATGTTATCCTTTCATATTTATGTCTGGATACTTTATAAAGAACATAAATTGATATTACTCATAGTTCCAGAGGTGCAAGATGGTAGTGCTAGCTTCTGTTCCGTTCCAGTGAGGGATTCACAGTACATGGAATCAGCACCATGAGAACATGTGTGAGGAGAAGCCAGTGCAGAAAAAGGGGTCTTGGAAGGGGTCAGGCTTACTTATGGACAACTCAGTCTCACACCAATGAATCCAGTCCCAAGAGATAAACCTATTCCAGTCAGATATCACTTAAACTATCTCTGAGAGGTGAGATCCTAAAATCTACCTTTTAAGGTTCCATTCCCTCAACACCTTCTCCCTAGGGCCCAAAGTTCCAACATACAAAACTTTAGGAGATAAGCCACATCTAGGCCACACAAGCACATTTCGCTCAGAGTCTTTTACAACTACAGTTCCAGCTGTAATTTCAGCTCTACCAAGAAGAAACATTCATGAGACACCTCAATGTGTCTATAGAATGCACTATCGGTGGAGGATCATTCATTTTTCTTAATGCAGATTTTAGTTACTATGGAGTGCTTTTAGAGGTGGCTTTTTGATATCTGATGCATCTTTATGGAGTCAACATCTGTGTGAGTGAAGCACAAGGCTCTAGTAGAAGGTAGCTGGAGTCTGAAGTGTAATAGCATCTTCCCAATGCTGAAGTAATAGATGACAGTGAGCCAGTTCTGGAGGACTCCACTGGGAACCATTCTTTATGGCCATTCCTGTGGTTCTCCAACAGACTCTCTGAGTATTGATATAGTCACATGAAAATATTTCCTTTTCAGACCTTCTATAGTACTTTCTATTACCTCTCATGGAATCATGACAAGTAAACCAATGTTTCACCATTTTTTCTTATTTCTGTGGTTCAGCATGTTTTCTTGCCTCTGTCTAAAAACTCCCCTGCTATAACTGCCTGGATAATGAACCCCTCCTTTACCAAAATATTTCACTCAACCTTTATCACCTCTTCCTTGACACTTTTATTTCCTATTTCTGCTTTGCTTTATTCCCACACATAGTACATGCTTAAACATTTCTTTTTTTCCTTCTCCCTCCCTCCCTCCTTCCTTCCCTCTTTCCCTTCCTCTCTCCCTCCTTCTCTCCTCCCTCCTTCCCTCCCTCCCTCCCTCCCTCCCTCCCTCCCTCCCTCCCTCCCTCCCTCCTTGTCTTCCTTCTATTTTATTTATTCATTTATCATACTTTTATTGTATATCTACTGGCAAAGAACCTACTGTGGCTACAAAACAACATAGGGCACATTTTCTTACCATTAGGTGGAAGGGGTTCAAAAATTGATCTGTGCTGGGAGTGAGCCAGTGCCCTACAGTTGTATAGAAAAATGGGCAATATAAGCTGGATGTAGAGGGTGTTCTAGTGGGCTTGATTCCTTGATTTAGCTCAGAAATATGAGTATGACTATCCTACAAATAGAAGAGAAATGATTTTCTGCAACAAAGGGCAGCAAGGGGCAGGAGAGACCCTGGGGGACCTCCCAGTGTTTTGTGGTGGTTGTTCTTAAATACCATGTGAGTATAGGGAGATGCAAGGACAACTGAGAGATGATCTGATGTATATGCCAGTACTAAAAGTATATGCTGAGCCACTGAAGAAAAGACATCAATCCATCCAGGTGGGAGGCAGTGTGGGCTAATGTTTAGAACAAGAACAGACTTTGTAGTAAGGAGCTTGGTAGGAATTTGCTTTAGTGACCCACAGATTAGGAGACAGAATCTATATAATGATGCTGACTACTAGGATAGAGAAGCTGGTAGAAATATTGTGGTGGTAGATTTGATAAGACCCAGTAACTGTTTAAGGCAAGAAGTATTATTGAAGGGACCAAGGATATTCTTATTTTGCAGCCTGGATATATGATATATTAGAATGGTAAGCACTTCTGAGAAAGAAGACACATTGGAAAGGAGCAGGATGAGATATCAAATGCAGATGTTTAGTTAGCAGCTGCCCACACAGATCTAGAAGCTAAAAGACAGTCCCATAAGGACGAAGACCTACTAATGGGTCATGTCTGAAGCCTCGAAGCAGAAGAAAGAATGTGGAATGAAGGGTACACCAACATTCATATTACTTTACAATGTCAATCAAACTTTCTGTACCCTCTGGCAGCTTAAAGTTACAATTTTATATATTTAAGTCCTTATATTTTTAAAATGGTATCTTGAATGTAAGTGCTCAGCAGGTAGAAATGAGTGAATAGATAACGAATTCATTTGGTCGTTTACTTTAAAGGGAGGGGCTTAAGCTAGAGAGGTCTATCTTTTCTATGATCTTAATGGAAGGCAGGGAGTTAGAGACCATTAGGAAAGACAGGCTTTGGATTTTATTTTAAAGGCAAATGAAACAAGGGAGCAAGGATTGAAGCCTGGGTGGCACTTCCAACATCTTGGCCAACTAAGGCACCAAGGAGTACCACCTATAGTAGAGACATATTTTCAAATACCCCTACCTCTCACCCCTGATCTGGCCTGGCTCAGGGTACTAGGCATGCTTCAGATCTGCCTTCACCTTTGTTTATTCTTCTATTAAGAAAGTAAGTTTCTTATGTCACTTAGTGCCTGGTGAAGCAAAACTTCCTTTTCTTTTGCCCTAAAAAGGTCTCCTCCAAGCTTCACTGGGTGTCATGTCTGAAGAGCTAGCCACTTCCCTTTGCTCAACTCCCAAGAGTACCATTACTTCCTGCTTTGCGTGCAAACTGCCTCGCATGCTGGTTCCCACCCCCACACTGTGAATGTCTGCTCTGTTCTCCAGTGTTTCTGTGACCTATGTGGCCTGTGGGCAGGTATTGCAATTGTCTGACCTTTGTCTTTGGGCTCAGCAAGTAGGGCAGACAGAGCTGACCACAGCTTCTCTCAGTGGGCCACAATGGAGGAAGAGTTCTGAGAATCCTGGTAATGACTCTGCAGAATCATCAGTCCCACAGCAATGATTAGTAAACTTTAATGCTTTTTTCTCTATCTGCGACTCAGTCAAGCTATTTACTCTAGCCAGCATTAAACCAACATGATCTCTCTGGGCTTACTATTTACACAACTCCCAGGACATCCTCCATTCCCTTTGGAGAACATAATTTGTGACAAAAAAGTTTCACTTCCTGAACACATTCTTCAGCCTCCATTTAACAGCCTTATTGTTTCTTTATCAGCTGCATCACTTTCTGAAATAACGCTGAGTATGTATTTACTCAGGAATTTGTTGCCTGTTCTGGGCAATGGAATGTAGGTTCCTTTAGTGCATTATATTCACAGATGTGTCTTAGTGCCCGGAACCTATCACACCACAGAAATTTTAAATGAGTGAATCACACTTTCCATTTTCTTTTCTGAATGTTTCTCTAGCTCTTGCCTTAGCTGAAATCTGCCTTCTCTCCAGGACTGTTTGTGTCCCCTCACCCCCCGTAGTTTTCTTAGGAAAGAGAAGAAAGATCTGGTGGTCTATCCTCTAGATATTTCAGGCTGTGGAAGATGGGCGAGAGCAAGTAGACTTCTGTCTGCTGACATTAGCAGATTAGACTTCTCTGATGTTTATAAAATGCAAAGCCAACTCAAGCAAACAAAAGCCCCAGTTCCATGAAGCTGACACTCCCTGGTGTCTCATTTGGCTATCAATTTCCTGGACTTTCCCTTAGTCATCAAACATTTGGTACTTTGAACCAATACTTTCTTTTCATCTTAAAGCCCATAGGTCTTTGATGTTTACCTGAATGACCAACTCGAGGACGCTAGGCGGATTGACTTTCTCACCCTCAGGGACTTGCACTGTCACTGCGCTTCCTACATTCACTTCCAGAGCGTTGCAATGTGCTCATCATGCTTGTGGCTCATCTGGACTCTTCGACTATAGCAAGCTCTATTCCAAGAGTCGCTATGGCAGGCTCCCCTGCTTTTCCTTCATCCCTCATTAGTACCACCACTCATGCATTTAAACAGCCTAGAGACCTGTTGTCCTTTGACCTACCCACCTTCTCCTTCAAGGTTTTCACTTTCTTCCAGCTACTTACCTGGACCATTCTTCTGTCATATTTCCCATGGCTTGGTTCCTCTTCCCTTACATTGTATAATAGGCAGAGGTTTGACGCTTGATATCTACCCTCTTGAATTTTTAATGAAGCCTCTGAGTACCACAGGAGAATGTGAAAGATCAGCCTTATGTACAGTGGTAATATTCAAGCTTTGTGGTTGCTTTAGCAATGTTTCTATGGTTCTACAACTGGTTGGCTCCCACATCTTCACAGAAAATACTTAAAATCGTCTTCTTGTCAATATCCTATTCTACCCCATCTCCCTTTAGTTAGAGAAAAATGACATAAGCAAAAGACTTAAGACATTCTTCCATCTGTCTGTATTAAATATGATGGATCTCTCCCCTTTCCCTTTCCTTCATCTCATCCAATGGGACCCGGAAGCAACTATTCTCCAAGGTAAGTCCTCTACCCTTTGGTCTTGTACCCTTTGGTCCTATATAACCCCCCCTAACTCACTTAGCATCAATAGCCATTTTAGTAAGCACCTTGAAGTGCTCAGCCTATGTGAGTTTACTCAGCTTCTTCCTAAAGCCTGTAATATTTTTGCTTCTACTTGTTCAAATAATGCAAGGTAGAAGAAAACTGTACTATGTTATTTATCTCACTATTACTGAATAAGACTCTATTTCATCCTTATTTCAAAGTCCAAAGCCCTGCTTGTTTGCTTGTCATACAGATGATGATGCTCATAGTGGTAGCGCTGGAAATTAACAAGAAGAAAAAAAGTCTCAGCAGCTCAGGGAGTACCTTTCTCCCTCATGGCTTTAGTAGGAGAGATGAGATTCTGCAACATAAACTTGTTCAAAGCCTCCATTTGAGAGCCACTGAACTGAGAACAGCCACAAGCTAGCACTTTCTCTCTGCACATTGTAAGGAGTGTAATGAATGCATAGTACCATCATCAATTCTGATCTTGACCAAAAGAAATATGTCCTGCAAGTAGAAGGACAAAGGGGTCTTATTATAAGTAGAGGCTAAAGAAATTGATGTTATATCCCATAGAAATTATCACTCTCCCTGAAAAAAGAAATCTATCATTTTGATCTGTTGTCTTAATTGAAAATATAATCTTGAAGTTTTAAAATATTATCAAAAACAAATTTGAAACTTTTCTCAGTGAAAGGTAGGTCTAACCCCTTCCTCCATGTCAGCTGGCATTAGCAAACAGAAATGAAGGGGAAGTTATACTTAATGAGTTCTGAAGATAGGGTGTCAGAAGCTACACAGTGTTGTCTGTTGCTTTTTCCAGACACTTGCTTCTGAAAGCCAGTCACCATATTGCGGGGAACATTAAGTGGCATGAAAAGGTCACCTGAAGGTATTCTGGCTCTCTCACTAAGGTTCCTATGGACAGCCACTATCGACTTCCAGACATGTGAGGAGGAAATTGTTAAACTATTCCCAGGCCCACCCTTTGAGCCCACTCAGCACATGCTCCACAGCCTTCTGTGCATGGCCTACCAGGAAAGAATGATCTCCCAGCAGCACTTAAACTTCTGAGCACGGAGGTGACCCTGCCAGAAGAGAGTTGGTCTCCCAGGAGTATGGACACAGGCTTACAGGTCCACAGGAGGGACAAGCTCCAGTCAGAGACCAACTAACACCAGAGATAACCAGATGGCAAAAAGCAAGCACAAGAACCCTACCAACAGAAACCAAGGCTACTTGGCAACATCAGAACCCACTTCTCCCGCCACAGCATGTCCCGGATACCCCAACACACCAGAAAAGCAAGAGTTGGATTTAAAATCGTATCTCATGATGTTGATAGAGGGCTTCAAGAAGGACTTAAATAACTCCCTTAAAGAAATATGGGAGAACATGGGTCAACAGGCAGAAGCCCTTAAAGAGGAAACACACACACACACACACACACACACACACACACACACACACACACACACACACAAAAACCTTAAAGAATTACAGGAAACTGAACAAAACCATCCAGGATCTAAAAGTGGAAGTAGAAACAATGATGAAATCACAAAGGGAGACAACTCTGGAGATAGAAAACCTTGGAAAAAAATCAGGAGTCATAGATGCAAGCATCAACAAGAGGTAAAAAAAAGAATCTCAGGTGCTGAAGATACCATAGAAAACATTGACTCAACAGTCAAAGAAAATGCAAAATGCAAAAAGCTCCTGAGCCAAAACATCCAGGAAATCCAGGACACAATGAGAAGACCAAACCTAAGGATTATAGGTATAGAAGAGAGTGAAGATTTCCAACTTAAAGGGCCAGTAAACATCTTCAACAAAAGTATAGAAGAAAACTTCCCTAACCTAAAGAAAGAGATGCCCATGAACATACAAGAATCCTACAGAACTCCAAACAGACTGGACCAAACCAGAAAGTCCTCCCGGCACATAATAATCAAAACACCAAATGCACTAAACAAAGAAAGAATATTAAAAGCAGTAAGGGAAAAATGTCAAGTAACCTATAAAGGCAGACCTATCAGAATTACACTAGACTTCTTACCAGAGGCGATGAAAGCTAGAAGATCCTGGGCAAATTTCATAGAGACCCTAAGAGAACACAAATGCCAGCCCAGACTACTATACCCAGCAAACCTCTCAATCACCATAGATGGAGAAAGCAAGATATTTCATGATAAAACCAAATTTACACAATATCTTTCCACAAATCCAGCCCTACAAAGGATAACAGATTGAAAACGCCAACACAAGGAGGGAAATTACACCCTAGAAAAAGCAAGAAAGTAATCTTCTTCCAACAAACCCAAAAGAAGATAACCACACAAACTTAAAAGTAACATCAAAAATAACAGGAAGCAACAAACCTTAATATCCTTTAATATCCTATTAAGCAACTACTCCTTAATATCTCTTAATATCAATGGACTCAATTCCCCAATAAAAAGACATTGGTTAACAGAAATATTTTTCATGTAAGTCTTTAAATTTATCAGAAAATGTTTGTAATTCCTCTTTCAATTAATTTAGTAGTTTTTGTCTACCATTTTATCAGCACTATTTTTCATGATAATCTTCAATTTTAACATTTTTCTTTATATTTCTTCTATTTTATCAGAAATGTTTTCCATGTAAATCTCTGATTTTTATCACAAAATGTTTTTAATTCCACCTTCAATTAATTTAGAAAGGTTTTTATGTCTATCATTTTATCTGTATAATTTTCAATGAAATAGTCAATTTTAACGCATTTTTCTATATATTTCTTGAATTTTATCAGAAATATTCTCCATGTAAATCTTCAATTTTACTTGAAAATATTTATAATTACACTCTCAATCAACTTAGAATTATTTTTATGCCTACCATTTTATCTGCATTATTTTCCATGATAATCTTCAATTTTAACATGTTTTTCTACATTTCTACAATTTTTATCAGAAATGTTTTCCATATAAAACTTAAATTCTATCATAAAATGTTTCTACTTCCTTTTTCAATTAATTTAGCAATGTTTTTATGTCTACCATTTTACTCTTTAATTTTCCATGAAAAATGTCAATTTTAACGTGTTTTTCTATATATATCTTCTATTTTATCAGAAATATTTTCCATGTAAATCTTCAATTTTATCATAAAATGTTTTTACTTCCTTTTTTCAATAAAAAGAACATGCTTTTCAAAAATAAATAAACAAATTATTCTTGACCAAAAAAAAAGAATATATAAATAAAAAGGGTCAACTACCCTGCCTCTGGAACTCACCTTCCAGTGCCATATAACAAAAATGTTGCTAAGAGAGGAACCTGACGTGCACTGCATGTAGAGAAGCCCTGATACATCCATGCTTGGTTGTCAGGAGCAAGAACATCTGGACTTTCGGGGATGTGATTGGCCAGGACTGGGGAGGGCTGTCTATAAGGGACTACCAACTGTGACAACGAAAGTACAGTGAGGAGAAGGGCCTGACCTCCAAAACAGGAGAGGAACAGGTGGCAGAGCCTAGAACCATCACCAAAAATCCACGCCCCTGTTCTCATAGTAGGCAGCCTGAAATAATACCTCTTTCCCCAGTTTCCCTGCCTGTCATGTTGGGAAGGAATATGAATACTCAGAGTCACATTTCATTGAATTTCTTTATCAGGTCATCTGTTTGCCTCTCTTGAGGAAGTGTGTGAGGAAGTAATGACCAAAGTGCAGCTTCTCAAAATGAAGATGATTTTCCATGATCTTCTGTGACTAATGAACTGAGCAGAGCAAGCCGTGTTGGGTCACAGTTGAGGCACATGGTTCTATAGAGGGCAGTTAGGTTTTGATTGACAATTTCCTATTTAATTATCCCCTTTTGCCATGGAAACATACACACACTGTGTCATAGATGCTGATTGCGATTGACTTCTGGGGGGCTGACTCATGCCCTCACTCAAGAAAAAGACGAAGGGTTTCCTGCTGCGTGACCCGTGGTTGAGCTTCTTGTAAAGGCATTATATAACAAGGTGTAGTTTCAGGGATGGTCAGTTTGGGTTTAGCCCTCTCCTCTCCTGTTTGCTCATAGTGATTTTGAGAACAAATTCCTTGCAGCTCTTCCCTTCAGGAGGTAGAATTCATTTCCCTACCTCTTGAGCCAGGTCCTTGATTTGCTTGAACAACAGGACAAGGCAGGTATGGCAATGTAAACTCTGGAGCTTAGACCTTAAGGCGAGCCTTAACAACCACCTTCTCCCTTAGAAAAGTATGAATCAGGTGGCCACATGAGTCAGAAGGTTAGGTTTTAGCTTATTGGAGGATCTAAGGACACCCAAGGAGGACCCAAGGCACACAAGCAACAGTCATGCCAACTGTTAATCATGTGGTAGAAACCACCTTGGACCATCTAACCCAGTTGTGCCTCCAGCTGAATGTGAGTGTGCAATGCAGCTCATGGGTAAGAACAAGTGATAAACTGTTGTTTTAACTTGATAAATGCTGGGTTGTTTTGTTACCCAGCAATAGGTAAGTGAATTGTGGTGCATACACCAAGTTTTTAGACACAGCTAGATGGTCAGACCACCCTCTGTATCTATCTTTCTGGAGACTAGACTCTTTCTCTATACTTCTCCCCTCTGCTGACACAGTCCTTTCTGATGACTCTGAACAGACATCACAGTTCAGGTCTCTATAGAGCCAGATGCCCTAGTCGGACTCTTTTGGTTCTCCTGGGATGATGCGCTAACTAGCCAAGTGCTCTCCCAAATTGCCTGTGTGTTTATTTGTTCAAAAATGTCCCTGACACATGTCATGAACACTGGTTCATGCTAGTGATATATAAAAAGAGTAGACTTGAACCTCTGCCTGGTGGATCTTGCATTATGGGGAAGGATGAAGAGGAAATCAGACTGTGTTGGAATGTAACAGAAGGTGCTTTGCTACTGTAATGTAGGTGGTTCTGAGATTTCAGTTCTGGGAACAGTATTAAGTGAAATAACTAGAATGCTCTTCACCAAAGAGCTAAGGCTTGAAGATAAACAGGGAATAACAAATTCTTCCCAACTGAAGACTGATGTAAAGGCCCTGGGGCATCATCAAAGCAGGTGGATAGGGACAGTGAGGAAAGAAGAATCAAGGATGATAAAGTATTTGGCACAGGAAGACTGGAAACTCTTCCCAACATCATGTTATAAGACAGAGGGAGTGTCAAGAAAACCTCTATGATCTCTGAATAGGAAAAAGAAGCTATAGAAATGGCCTAGAAAGGATCGGGGTATTCATGGCCTGGGCTTTTGAATCTCTATATTGCTCCTGGGGTGACTAGGTTCAAACCTTCCTTCTCCCTGCCTTTCCTTTCTTTGCCAAAAGGAACAACAAAGCTGGGAACCAAGGGGGTGCTCTTTCCAACAGACCTTTTGGTATGTTGGCTGAGCTTATGCCAGGTAAAGAAGTGGATTGGCCAGCAGCTGCCAATTTCACACTTAAGACTAAGAGACAGCTGTCCAGAGTGGGAGGCCCCTCTGACCAAGCCTGGAGAACAGAGCCGTGATGCTCTTGGAGACTCATGCTCTACTAATAGTCAGCTCAGGCATCCACAGAACTGACCACTGCCCATAGGTGGCCATGCTGTCAATCAAATAGGACAACAGTTATATGGCCAATCAAGGTGGCAGTCACAAGGGCAACTAAGATGGTGGCCTCATGTGGGGATGGCCTCAATGTTGTTAATAAAAACACCACGTTCACACAGCAGCTTGAGATCTGTATCACCCCAGAAACTCATGAGTGCCACTTAACCCGAGTCTTTCTGTGTCACTGCATTGACTCACTTCCTGTCTTCTTTTTCCATTTCTTTCTTCCTCTCACCTCCCCAAGGGCTCACTGGGATGACAGGAAACACAGACTCCACAGGGTTTTGGTTCAGATACTGACGTAGCTCTTCTATCTTCCACCCACAATAATTTTCTAGAGAAGCACTCTAGCCCCAGGGATAGGGATACTGAGTTTATTGCCTCTGCTTAGTTCTAACTACTTGCTATATTCCTGGGGGTGGGGGGCAGGAAACAGAGGATCTGAGAGAAAGATTCTTAAAACCAGCATGCAGATGAGCTATTGCTCAAAGGTCTAATGACTGTCTGTCTAGTGTGCTTGTTCGTCATCAGAAACCCATTGCTTGGGTTATAACCTCCCAGAAAGTGTTAGTGCAGGAATGAAAAACCATGTTGACAAATATGTTAACTGTGATAAGATCAGAGAGGTTACCCAAGGCAGTAAAACTTGCCCCATTGTCAACAGGTTAACTGAAGCTTTTAGGAAATCCACCAATCTGGGCTCTTTATAGCCCAAAAGAAAAGTTCTTCCAGGCCACCATGTTTTAACCAGTCAACTTTTGTCAGCTGTAGAAAGCTTCAGAAACCAAAGAAATGACCTCTGACTATAGAGACTGAAGTGCTAAATAAACACTGACTTCTCTGTCTTCAATAACTGAGACTGATGGAAGGCAAAAAGGACAACGGAAGGAATCTAAATGATTGTGCTGGTCCTTATAGGTTCCATTTGCCAGGCCCATCTATCAAATGATACCTTGATGAGCCTCAGAGGACAAAAGTCAGGTCTGCTTCAAACATGAAGCCCCAGGCCACCAGGCACATGAATATTTTCAATGTGCCCCAACTCCATAGACATAGCTATGAAGGGTCCGGAGGACTGATCCGGCTCCAAGAAAAGGAAAGGACCAACTCCTGGCAGGAACATCTTAGAGAAGTTAAGGTACTCAGGGAAACACAATCTTGCAGACAGGAGAGCCAAAGACGTCCTTACAGACTCCACAGCCCAATCTCCTTTTCTCCAAAGATAAAAACTGTTCACTTTGTTGGTGAAATTGTGTCTCATGTATTGACGTAATTTATAGTCATTTTATGTTAAAATATCATGGGACAAAGACCAATCTGCTCCTAGAATTCCCAGGAATAATAGAGTAACAAAACACATGGTCACTTCATTTAAAAAAATTAGTATTTATTGTAGACTTAAGGATATTTTGGTGTGCCCAATTTTAAAAAAGTGTTTGTGTGTTTTGTGCTATTTTAAAGACCTTGTAAAATATCTTAAAAGGCAGTCTTATAAACTTCAGCACTTTTCTAGTCTACTGAAATGGTAATTTTTGATTTATTATATGTTTTATAAAATGCTACTTGTTTATAAAAACAACATTCAATGGAGTTATTAAGCTATGAAATTTAGCATTGGATACAGATTTTTAATAAGGATTTCCTTTCAAATGAGGTTCTGGAAAAATGTTTAGGGTTAATAGTCAAGAGTAAGAAAAATAAAAGATGTAAGCTTTATGTTAATCAAAATGCCTTCAAATAATATATATTAAAATCCTCCTAGTAGAAAGAGGAACACTCCTCCACTGCTGGTGGGATTGCAAGCTGGTACAACCACTCTGGACATCAGTCAGCATGACACTTCCGGAGGACCCCGTTACACCACTCCTGGGCATATATCCAGAGGATTCCCCAGTATGCAATAAGGACACATGCTCCACTATGTTCATAGCAGTCCTATTTATAATAGCCAGAAGTTGGAAAGAACCCAGATGTCTCTCAACGGAGGAATGGATGCAGAAGATGTGCTATATTTACACAATAGAATACTACTCAGCAATTAAAAACAATGAATTCATGAAATTCCTAGGCAAATGGTTGGAACTGGAAAATATTATCCTAAGTGAGGTAACCCATTCACAAAAGAACACACATGGTATGCAGTCACTGATAAGTGGATATTAGCCAAGAAGTTCAGAATACCCAGGACACAATTCACATATCAAATGATGCCCAAGGAAGAAGGAAGGAGAGGCCCCTGGTCCTGGTAAGACTTGATGCAGCAGTGTAGAGGAATACCAGGACAGAGAAGCGGGAGGGGGTTGATTGGGGAACAGGGGGGAGAGAAGAGGGTTTATGGGACTTTCGGGGAGGGGGGAACTGGGAAAGTGAAATCATTTGGAATGTAAATAAAGAATATATCTAAAAAGAAAATCATTGTTTATTTTCAGATTTAGGAGCCTTTTCTCTATGCGGTGCTTGAATATTTTCAAAGTCTTTGATCTGATGCTATGATCTTTGATCCATTTGGGTTTGCCTTTTGTACAGTGTTAAATAAAAGAATATAGTCCCCCCCAAGAATATATCTAAAAAAAAAACAACAAAAAAACCCCAAAATAAGTGAAAGAATCTTCAAAAAAATCCTCCTAGTAGACTAGTTCCTCTGGATTTCTTTTTCATGAATATTCTTAATATACAAGTGATAAATGCAATATTATTATGAAGACTATAATATATGTAAGATGATGGTAATATGTACACATTTTTCCAAAGATCTTTATGTTAAATTTCTTTTCACAATCAAAATTCAGGTGATATAATCACAATATGCAATAAAATTTAGAATCTATGTAAGTTTACTCTAAACTCAATAAAATTAAAGTTACTATGTCTTTAAGAAAACAATAATGACTAATATCTTATATTTTAAGGTAAGACCTAATTCATAGTTGTGACATTGAGGTATAAAAACTATTGCCTGTCTACCCATGTTTTCCTCTTTTAACAACAAAACCAAAAGAATAGGGTTGCAAAATTCATGTCCAATTTAAAACTAAAAACAGCCTGGTCATTTAAAAACCAAGCTGTTGGGGCTAGTGAGATGGCTCTGCAGACAAAGGCATGTGCTAAGATTGCTTTATGGAATGAGAGAACCAAGTCTCACAAGCTGTCCTCTGACCTACACGCAGAGACACAAAGAGACACACAGACTCAGATGAAGGCACAGACACACAGACACAAGGTGGAGAAAGAGAGAGGGAGAGAGAGAGAGAGGGAGGAAGGGAGGGAGGGAGGGAGGGAGAGAGAGAGAGAGAGAGAGAGAGAGAGAGAGAGAGAGAGAGAGAGAGAGAGAGAGAGAGAGAGAGAGAGAGAGAGACCCTGTGGCACAATTACATGCACACACACACCACACACGGAAGGAAAGCAGTAAGAAGACAACAAGCTGTTGATACCTGCTCAGTCTGCTTAGACTCTTATCAATAGTTGAAGGGACCATGCCCCAAGGAATAACCTAAAATAACCAAAAATAGCCTTTCTGGAACAAGCATGGCTGTGACTTTTCTGGATCTTGTCCTTTTTGGGGACAGTGGCTGGTATAATTATGTTACCTTTACATAGGCCTTATACCATTAATCTTTTAGAATATATGTCTTCCAGGGTATGATAGTTTCAAACTAATTCTCTATGATGCAGAGCACCCAGCCAACTTTTATTACAGGTAGTCCAAACCTCCTTTCTAGTCAAGAGACTAAGAGAGAGTTATAGCTACTCTTAGGTAGGACCCATGTCTCTCATCAGCATTGAAGAAATTATAGAAGGCCAATTCTCATCATTCAAAAAGATTCCTGGGATGACAGCTCTCAGGAGTGGAGTTGGGTCAGGAGATCAGGTTATGGAGAGGCATCAAGATTAATTTGTCAAAGAAGCAAGTTGGTGGCAGGAGCTTGGGACTCTCTCCTAAATGGACAAATGGAACAAACCTGAATGTGTGTTTTTTAAAAAGCCCTTTGAATTCTGAGTGTGGGAAAACTGGATGCTGTTCAATGACACATAGAGGGTCAGCGTGCTGTGGCTTCTTGGTCTCCTGCACATTTCCATTCTCAGGAGTGTGTTTCCTTATTGAACTGCCTCTTTTTCCATCACTATCTGTGTGGTTCCCTAGTCCATCTCTTCATTCTACTGCTTAAAAGCTTGGAAATCTCAGCAGGTGCCCTGTAGACTGAGATATTCACCTGTAATAGCATAGTGACGAGCTTACCTGTCTTTGGAGAATGGTGAGACAGTCATTGTTGTTGAAGCAGGGTGGAATAGAAAAGAGCAAGCAAAAAGACCACAGATCACCCATTTTTCCCATACATGCATGAGCCTTCAGTGCAAGATTCTCAAAAACCAACTTGGAAAATTCATAGCTAGGACATATTTGAGCCCACAGTCTTCTATGTGGACAAGCTGATATGAGCAGTACTATTCCTTGAAAAGCAACTATGACAATTGTCTGTCTCCATATTCCAAAGAAGAAGAGCTTCTGCTTGAAAGTAATGTTCCAAGCCTTCTTTGCGACCCCAATTCTATGATCAGACTTTGGGCAAGAGTGTCTCAATAGAGTTGGAAGGAGTGAGTGTGTGGAAGAATGATTCGTTGCAGCATGTAAGTCATGAGTGAAGACAGCCTCTGCATTTTACAAGGACATCTATGCAAACAAAAAAGACACTAAGGGTAAATTAAGAGTGGATGTGTATTTTAATATAGCACAGGCACAAGCACACGTGCATGTGGGGCTCCAGGCTTTGAAAGAGCAGGGCCCATGGTCTCTTGTCATGGGCAAATTGTAAAAGTTCTTAATGGCAGAAACAGGTAGAGCCCCTTCAGCTATGCAGAGCTACTCGGTCTGTTTGAAAGTAAGGCAGAGATGCAGTACAGAGGCCAGTAGACCGGTGATATGAAGCATTTAAATGATATTTGATGACTTTGCTCACCAGAGTCCACCACTTCAAAAAGTAAAGTTGAACTCTGTTGCCACCTTCAGTCCAAATGGTACATTGCAAGTTCCCTGTCAGAAGCTTTCAGGATCCTACCAGAAACTTGCTTGGAGTCTGCCCCTTGTAAGGTATAGATGAGACTGGAATTTCTCTAGGAGGTAGACTATTTGTTCAGACAGAATAACAGAAACTAGTTAAGTAAATGTGAAATTCAACCTAAAATATGGTAAAATAATCTAAATGCCAATGCATTAACTTTTTGAGTTTTGCTGACAGATACTAGGAAAAAATGATGTCCTTTAATGTTTTATCCATTCTCCTTTACATAGTTTTCCTTCTCTAGACCCGAGTTGCCTTCACTTGAATAGCAGGTGTCATGTATCTGGTGTGTGTGTGTGTGTGTGTGTGTGTGTGTGTGTGTGTGTGTGTGTGGGCAGTTGTTCGTTGGGTCTATGGTGATGCTCAAGCTGGTATCTGGAAGATATGGTCCAAAGAGGAATGCCAGTCAATGTAAAATTTTAATCTTGGTTTGGATGATTTAAGATACGCAGGTCTCAGGAGACTTTGAACATACTGCCATCTCGGGTAAAGTTGTTCTAGATCCTCTTGAAATAAAACCCATTAAATGAACTGCTGAACACTTTAAGTCCTATGGCATAACAGGACACACACACACACACACACACACACACACACACACACACTGTACAACATACACACATGACCACATGCATTTCCTTGCTCACTTACTAAGTTCCTGAGTGCCACCTAAGAGGTCTTTATACTGTGTACCACTTACTTGTCCTGTCCCCGTACCTGTCGTTCTGATATGTAGAATAGTGGTTAAGATCTAAATTGTGCCTCTCTCACACATTTACATAATTATAACGTCTGTGTCCTGGTTGAGAAGATGGTGTGGTCTTCTAGGGAGGAGAAGGAATTTAAGCCTGAGTCTTGGGATGTGCCAGAGAAGGATCCCTGGAGTCTTAAACTGTCACAAGTAGCTTCTTTCCATTTTTGAGTTTCAAATCCCAAGTGCCATAGCAGCCTGCTGCTAATTCTACAAGAGCTTTATAAAATATGAGTTTTTCTTGATTTTTCTAGTTTATTTACTTACTTATTTTGGTGTATTGTGGTGGTGGTAGGGGATGTGCCCAAGTGGTCAGAAGTTGGTTCTCTCTTCCACCACATGGGCTCCAGAAATTTAAAGTTTGCTTTTCAGCAAATGAATGCCTTTTCCGCTAAGTCATCTAACCAGCCCCAGAATGTGTTTTTCCTAGCAATGGACATGTCTGGCAAGTGACCTACCCCTAAGCTAACCCCTCAGCCCCAGTTCTGCTCAGTTTGAAACAAGGTGACACACTTTATAATGCCAGGTCTCCTAATACATTGTATGTCCTTAAAGGTCAGGGGCCATGTCTTTATGGTCTTTGCAGCCTCCCTCCAGCACTAATGGATATGTAGCAAATACCAGATACTGAAAAAATATTTTGTCTGTGCAGCAATCATTATTATGTTGGCGCTACGAGGTCTGATGTGCCTGGGTGGCCCATGGGGACACATCTCAATAGGAGGCAACAGAAATGAGTGATCATTGGTAAAATACTTAACAGAGGCTATTATGGATCTTGAGTTCCTACTGCATTGCTAACATGTGACTCAGAGAATGGTCATAGTCTAGGAAAATGAAACTTAGATTAACTAACCAGAAACTGCCAACTAACCTCTAATTAGAGACTCAAGTAATTAGAAACTGACTAACATTTAAGTTGGGACTTTCCACTTTAAGCAATCAAATTTTTCTTCCCCTTGTTTCCTGATCACATTCTAACCACCCTCATTCTATTTCTCCAATCAGCCTCGCTTGGTAAAGCCCTGAACAACTTGTAGTTTGGTGCTGCCTGATTCACCAATCACTCAAGTAAACTCTACCAATGCCTAAGCTTATGAGCCTAAGTTTACAAGAAGATGAAGCAGGGTCAGGCTATCCATGGAGCCAGAGCACAGAAGTTGACCTCTGAAGGCTGAGGGTGAGGATGCAGGGCTGAAGGTAGGCTCTGTAGCACTTAGACTGCTCCAGCAATGATCACAGGGCCCCTGCTTGCAATACTTAGATGACTCCTCTGAGCCTCCCACTTATGGCCTAAATTCCTTTGCAAGTCATTCACAATTGGACTCTACCCATTTTCTTATTTTAATTTTCAGCAACTCTTTAACCACAAACCTTGGATTCTTGCCATATGATGACACACTGTAGCCCAGACATGCCCGGAGTGCTCCATGCCTCCCTCACACCTTTCTGAATTGCTGATTCTATCTAGAATGCTTGACCCATGTTCTCTGCCAGGAAAACTCTTTTTTTATTTGAGTCCAGAATTAGCTGTCCCTTTATGAAGCCCTGCTTAGTCTCCCTGAACAGCTCTTCTCATCACTGTAGCTCTGTTTATATCATATTCTTGGTGTATAGCCAGAGCTTCATGGTCATCTTCTCAGTAAAGAGCTTTTGTGTTCCATCACTGCTCTAGACACTGGTGACATAAAAAAGTGCTGCCTGATTCACCAATCACTCAAGTAAACTCTACAAATGCCTAAGCTTTTATGCCTAAGTTTATACAAGATGAAGTAGGGTCAGGCTACCCATGGAGCCAGAGCACAGAAGTTGACCTCTGAAGGTACCGGCTGAGGGTGAGGACGCAGGGATGTAGACTCTGTAGCACTTAGGTTGGTCCAGCAATGATCACAAGGCCAGCAGTTCACCCCTCACTAAATCAGGACAGTACAGGCTCCCTGCTTTAGCAGGAGCAGGGATACAGATTTCCTTTGCAATAAAAATTGCAGAAGCTCTCAGGCAAAGGGTGCAACCACAAACTTTCAGAAGAGTTGAGCCTGATATTCTGCATTGTGAAATCCCTTCAACTCAGGGACTCCACTGGATTCAACAACCAGGAGAATCTGTGGATGTCTTTCTTTTTTTTTTTTTAATTTTGTTTTTCTAAGTTTTTTTTTTTAATTTACATTCAAAATCATTTCCCCTTTCCCGTTTCCTCCCTCCCCGAAAGTCCCATAAGCCCCCTTCCCTCCTTCTTTTCCCCATTCAACCCCCTCTCGCTTCTCTGTCCTGGCATTCCCCTATATCCAGTCTTTCCAGGTCCAGGGGTCTCTCCTTCCATCTTCTTGGAAATCTATTGATATGCGAATTGTGTCTAGGGTATTCCGAGATTCTGGGTTAATATCCCCTTATCAGTGACTGCATACCATGTGTGTTCTTTTGTGATTGGGTTACCTCACTAAGGATGATATTTTCAAGTTCTGACCATTTGCCTAGGAATTTTGTGAATTCATTGTTTTTAATTGCAGAGTAGTATTCCATTGTGTAAATATACCACATCTTCTGAATCCATTCCTCCGTTGAGGGACATCGGGGTTCTTTCCAGCTTCTGGCTATTATAAATAAGGCTGCTATGAACATAGTGGAGCATGTGTCCTTATTGCATGCAGGTAAAGCCTCTGGGTATATGCCCAGGAGTGGTATAGCCGGATCCTCCGGGAGTGTCATGCCCAGTTTTCTGAGGAACCGCCAGACTGCTTTCCAGAGTGGTTGTAACAGCTTGCAATCCCACCAGCAGTGGAGGAGTGTTCCTCTTTCTCCACATCCTCGCCAACAACTGCTGTCTCCTGTGTTTTTGATCTTAGCCATTCTGACTGGTGTGAGATGGAATCTCAGGGTTGTTTGTCTTTCTAAGAAATCACTACCAATATTGAGTTGTATGTGAAGCACAGGTTTTATTATGGCAGCATCAATGAATGATCTCAAACTCAGTGACTTAAAACAATGGAAGTGTCTATTTTACAATTCTGCAGTCTAGAAAAATCTAGAACCTGTGTTAGAAGAGCCCTCATTTTCCAGTTTCTAGAAACCATTGTTACCAGCTTATGGTCCCTATTCCCATCCTTTCATTTAGTATGAAAGTTTGCCCCAGTCTCCCTCTGACTCCTTCCTTCTTCTCATGAGGTCTCATATGATTCCTATGGGCCCAAATGGATCACAAAGGAAAAGTTCCTTTTCCATTTAATGTAACACAGTCACAGATTCTGGGGATTAAGACCTAAACATCTTTGGTGGATCCTTATTCTGTTTCCCAGAGATGCTGAGGAAGAATATCTCAGTTTGGGGGCACTAGGCTAGACCCCAGCCTCTGCCTCCTTACCGACTCTGCTCAAAGTAGAATTCAGTATGGGTAGAGGGTTCACTCTCTTTGGTGAGCTTCACTGGCTGCTGGGGTTCAGCTGGGCCACAGAGAAACCAGCCAGGACAGGCAGCAGCCTCAAGCCTGAAGGCAGAACCCAAGCTTCTCTGGAAAAAGGTGAAACGGGTGGTTTGTTCACCTCCCTTGTATAGGTCCTCAATGCTCACATCCTGTGGGGAAAGGGAGACAGCTGTGAGATAAGTGTTATGGTTGGGAAGTCAGTCCTTAGTACCTCAGAGGCTTGGCCGAAGGACTCAATAGAGAAGAGTTTTTCCTCAGAGATATTCTTTTTGTAGATCCCCAAAGGCAAGAGTGCCTCAGTTGGAGGCAAAGAGAGATAGATGGGAAACAAGAGAGGGGACATGGGGGTACAAAGATAACATTACATCCCAGTGGCAGGGATGACTCTGCAATGATAGGGGTGTCTCACCTCCAGCTGCAGGAGAGGCCCTTCTCTTGTCTTCACACATGCTAAGCAGCAACTTCCTCCCTGGATCCCCAGGAAGATGGGGACCTTGGAGCGGTCCAGGCCTCGGTTAGGAAGGATACAGACCTTCTCTGGGAGGTAAGACAGAATGCAATTCAGCCACTGAGGGGACCACAGATGGCAGGTTTTTAGCAAGGTAAGGCTCAACTAGAAGTTGCTGGGTCTGGCCCCATCTGGCTTGTTTCTGTATGGAGACTTCAGGGTAAATGGAATTCACTTGGACAGGCAGAAACTGCCCCTACCTCTTCTTATCACTGGGGCAATATTCTCATGTTTCTAGAGATGTAATCGAAGGAAGGAATCAAGGGCCTGTGGCAGATGGACACTGAGCAACTCTTGGAAGAGAGTCCCCCCAAACACCCATCTCACCAACCCCTGCCGCTGGAAGCTCACCTGGACTACAGTTGTCAGCTTTAGGGTCTCCCACCAGGAGCTGGCCATTCTGTGTGTACAAAGTCTTTTGATGTGCATCTTTGATTCTGAAATAGGAGGGCAAGGTTAATGGCCCATTCCTCTCAGGGATCATTGTCCCCTTCAGTTTCCGTATCACCTCACTGGACCGCCACACGGAGCCTTTGGTGAATTGTTTCCAGAGAGGAGAGGGACACTGTTCCAATAAGGGTAGAAACAGTTTCATCCCAAAGCAAGAGCAAGCTTCCTAGGCTCAGGATTGTCAGAGGCTCTGGAAGTGACAATGGGTTGTATCTTCTCATGAGGGAATTGAGGGTGTTTTCATGGCTGTCTTAGGAGTTGCTTTGAGATCCAGGTTTCCTGGAGATACAATGAACCCTATCCATGATGTTTCTGGGCTTGATTTAATTTTTTAAATAAATAGTAACACTAATTAATGAAGGTACTGAAGATGTAATAACTGTGATTTGCTTTGTAAAATTAAAAAAACTTTTTGTAGAAAATTCACAAATCAGAAATTAGAAAATAAAAGTCGATGTCCCTAGACTCTGGAGCTGTTCTGGCCATGGTGAGGTATACTCTGGGTAAAACACGTATAGGAGGCCAACCCAGAACTAGATCAAGGTCTGATTAGTCACTTGCAATACCCATGGATCTAATGACCTGCCTGGGAGGGTAAGTATGCACCAGGGAAGCTGGGGAGAAACTGTCATGCACATAAAACATTAAAATTATGCCTGGTATTAACTTAGTTGCCCAGCTGGTTTCAGAGATGCCCATCAGTTGCTCTCAGAGCCCTGGGAGCTCACAATGCATTTGAGAGCAGAACCTCTGGACCAAAGCCACCACCTCTGGGAGCCTTTTCTCTCTCTGCAACAACTAGTAATAGCAAAAAATAGCTCGTGTATTGTTTTTAAAGCAGGTTCACTTGTACATTAAAAACAAAGGTCTGCACAGATCTCACCACCTGGTATTTTTCTTAGACTTTGGGAACTGGGACTTAACAGTTGACCCACTGGAAGCATTTTGATACCATTCAGTTATTGTCAAAGATGCAAGTGTGGTGGTACATACTTTAATCCCAGCACTTGGGAGGCAGATCTCTGTGAGGTCATGGTCACCTAAATGTATATAGTGAGAGTTCCAGAGTAGCCAGGGCTATATAGTAAGACTTTTTTTTTTTTTTTGATCCAGGTATCAATCAAGGTCACCATAAAGGTGCTGTCCTTGGGACTCAAGATTTTCTGAGCTTTCTAAGAACTAGCTATATCAGTTCAGAAAGCAGGGCGTTTGATCCCACTCTCTGCTTTTGGGTAGTTGCATGGTATGAAGAAAATTGTATAACCTCGTGGAGCTTCAGTTTCCAGGTCTGTAAAAATGGACTAAGCAATACCACTCTTACAGACTTTTCAGTCTGCCAACAGGAAAGAGGGCTGTTGTGACTGACAAAGATGAAGATCAATTATTCAATGCTTGAGATTTCTGTGGCTAGAGGGAGCTTTATTCCTTTGACTCTGCCTTTTCCCTTCTCATGTGATCTCTGGGCCTTTTGACTGAGAAATCGCCAAGATTACTTACATGTAGTATCTTGCCATGGGAAGAGAGCACATTCCTGTTGTTGGGAGTGTCTGGTCTTCACTGAGGCAAAGAAGAAAAATGCTTTCAGAAAAACAGACTGTATTTGGGGGAAGACATGCTGGGGCTCAGAATTACTCAGCCACAAGCTGTTCCCCACTCCTAGGTATTACAGAATCCACAAAGGTTTCCCCAGCCCTTCAAGTTGCAGGCAGCCCATCTTTTCCTTATTCCTGGTCTTTACACAGGGTTTTGCCTTGTGTGCTGAAGCTGGTTCCTGGACTCTAGAAAACAGATTCACCCAAATAGCCTACCAGCTCACTTCCCAGACTTGGGGATAGGTGCCCTGGGATAACCTCAGGACAGATCCAGTCCCATTTCCCAATCCGGCCAGCAAGAAAGTCACCTTGGTCTGCCTCCTTATCTATCAGGGAACAAGATACTTAGCACTCAGCACATAGGGAAGAACACCTTAGCTAGGGAGAATAGGCAGGGTTTGAAGTTTAGGAAGCATCACTCTTGGGAACTGGAATTATTGAGATATGTGACAAGTCTGTCCAAACACCCCCCACCCCCATTCCTCTTTTTAAAAGGTGAAAATCAGAACAGGATTGAGATACAGAGACTTGAGCTTTAGAAAACGAGCGCTCTGAAGTGAAGAGACTGACCTACATATCCCCAAGCCACAAAGCTTCTCTTCCTGGAACATAGTCCTATCCCAGAGCTCCTCCCTGAAATGATCACCCAGAACGTCTAATCCAGAACAGCACAGAAGAAACTCGGAACAGAACAAAGCAGGAGAACAGCTTGTAAAAATAAATGCTGGGATGATCAGGGCTGAGACTTTCGGAGTAGATCTGATTTTTGCCAAGCAAGATAGGTTTGGGGGAGAGAAATGATTGTGTAAGAAAGCAGAAAATGAGATAGAAAAGAAGACTATAGGAAGAAAGAAATAGGACTGAGAGATGAATGAGGTGATACTGAGGGAGGCATGGCTGGAATTCAGACCACCTCAGTGTCACTGAGATCCATGGACTGGTATTAAAGAAACATAGCTATAGACCAAGTAGCTTTCATTACTGGCTATATAATTCTGTTGCCTTGAAAAGTCATTGGGAAAAAGACTTGAGAGTGAAGGATAACAGGGCACGGATGAGAGTGAGGTTCTGCATGAATGCCAGGGCTAGGGGTGAGACAGCAGCACCCTGACTATCATGTGCTTGCATGTGTTGTATGTGTTGTGGCTCCCCCCCCTCTCCCGTCCAGGGAGAGGTAATCGATTGCCCAAATAAAATAGTTTAATTATTTTTACAAGGTTGAAAAGTTGGAAATGCTCTCAATGTCCAATAATAGGCAATTGGCTGAAGGAGAATGATAAATCCAGGAAATAAGGATATGCTCCTTAAAGATGACATTTGTGGCACAAACATTTCAAATACATGAAGTGAAAACTGCAGGCCATAAAGAATGTGCACATTATAATCCCAATTAAATTCATAGCTGTGTAGAGATACACATATGGGGACAAGGATGGATGATACTTGTTATAACACTCATTTGTGGCTGACAGGATTGTCAATGGTTATTGATGGTTCTTAACATTTTTCTGTAGTAAATTTATTTGTAATCTAAGTGTTGTTATTTAAAAATATGAAGCATTTGGTTAAAGTCATAGGCTCCAAAGCATGTCCCCACTTCTGAATCATTTGGCAAATGTTTTCTCCCATATCCTTATTCAATACTGGTAGAAGTGATGCAAGCAATGAGCCAGGCTTGGGAACTGATATGTCAGGTCAATTGTCTTTAATCTCTGAGTTTTGTATGTGTGCATGGGTGTATGTGTTTGTGTGAGTGTGAGTACAAGTACACGCACGCCATGGTGTACATGTGAAGGTCATGGGACAACTTCAGGTATTGGTCCCTGCCTTATTTACTCCTGTGCATGGCAGACTAGCCAACCCAAAGCTGCTAGAGGTTCTCTTGATTCACCTCTCATTTCACCATATACCTTCTGTGATTATAGATGTGCTTTATTGTGTCAGTACTGTGTGGGTTCTGGGGATTCAAACTCAGATCTTCATGCTTGCATGACATTTGTCCATTTAGCCAATTACTGGCCAATGCATTTTTCTTGATCCTGTATCCTCATTAAAATACTGAGTGTTGTTCTCTAGGTCTGGGATGAAGTCTGAGACTGCATTTCAAACATGCAATGAGGTTTTAATAATGCTGGTCCCCAGACCACACTTGGAGTATAAGAGAATAGTGAATTCCTCTATTCCAGGTAGACGAATAACAGCACAGCCTCAAGGCAAGCCTATTTGATGATGTTCCCTCTGAGCCAAATACCTGAGGCTCTTTTGGTTGTGGCAGAGGAAGTATGAGCAGCTAGGAAGCTGGACTGGGGTTCAGGGAAGTAGAGAGATGTGTGTGAAGCTGCATATCCAGGCTGATGACCTCAACTCTGGTCAATGTCAGCTCAAAGAGGCAACTAGCAACTCAGTGTTGGTTCAGTCAGATCCTTGGGGGTTTGAAACTCTCTCATCTTGGCGTAGCCTAAACTTCCAGTTTCCTATAGACGACAATATAGGGTCTCTGTGTAGGTTCTAGCTAGATTGTGAGAGAAGACAAATAGGCTCTAGAGCTCGTGTTAGTTTGTGGTTACACAGAAAGCCTGGGGTCCTCATGCTCTTTCCAGTGGTCCATACACTTGATTCTAGAAATTTCCCCTTCCTTGTTAACTCCCAAAATAAGCATTTGTTCAGTTTGGGCCTATGTCTCTCTTATTTAATGTCTTCTCTAATTTATCTCAGGCCATGGACTCTGGCTGACTCAGACTTCTCTAACTCTCTTGTCCTAATTCAAGTGTCATGAACAAATAATGTTGTGACTCTTCAACAATCTCCTTATTCTCTTGCTTGCTATCCCCAAGAACAATATCGACTTTCACAGAGCCAAAACCAAAGGCATTTAAAAAATGATTATTCGATTTCTTGCTGCCTTCTTGGAAGCTTTGACACTGGTTGATTATTTTCACATTTTCCTTCTATATGTCACAGGCACATTGCAGAGTTCCTTTCTTTACCGTCACTCATAAGACTGAGAGTTACAAGAGAACATCCTAAGCACTTTCATTTTTATATGCTATGGAATATCTTCTACAGCTCTGATTAGCAGTTTGGCTTGTTGCCTCCAAGCTACAGGCTGAACTTCAGCAGTCCACAGCACACCTTTATCTTTGAGTGTTAATGTCCTCACACATATCAAGTGCGTGTAAGGGTGAGTTAAGTATCTGCTCCTCCCCAATCCACTTCTCTTTTTCAAGTCTACTCCTCTCCCTTTCATAATATTTCTCTAGTTGGCACTGAAAATACAGCTCCATTCTTTTCAGAGATTATTTCTTTAAAGTACAACCTTGTGTTTGTTTTTAGTTACCATTGTGAACATGCTAGCCCTCCTGCTTGCTGACCCTTCAATCAAACCCAACCTAGGTAAATAAAACATTTGGAATTCAATGTTTAAGTACATCTTTGACCACACTCCTGCCCAGTTCTAAAATCCACGGTGGCCACCTCTTTTGATGCCATCTGGCCCTAGTTTGCTTGTGCAATGGCATCTCATTTTTCTTCCAAGGACTCATTCTATTTTTCTCCAAGGACACAAGGACACACTCAGCATTGCTTTTGGTATTTCTGCTCAAAATCCACCTCTCTTCATCACCAACCATTCATGTCACTCCTATTAAGATCATTGGACATGGCTTCGCTATAATCTTGTTTTGTTTTTTTTTTTTTCGGACCCTAGGCCTTTGATCTATTCCTATTGAAATGAGAGGTTGGGCAAGATTATTATATTTTCAAGGCTATTTTAAGTTTCACAAGGAGATTGTTTTCAAAGAAATCATTTGGATGTATTATAGATGATGGGGGTGAAGATACTAGCACCTTGGTGGCATCCCTAGGGTTAGGGTTAGGGTTAGGGTTAGGGTTATGCAAAGGTATTTCTTGTTCCCTAGAACCTGAGCATTCTGGAGTCATTGACAGAAAATGGTGTGTGTGTGTGTGTGTGTGTGTGTGTGTGTGTGTGTGTGTGTGTATGTGTGTGTTATATGTGTGTGTGTTGTGTGGGTGTGTTGTATGGGTGTGTGTTGTATGTGTGTATGTTGTATGTTATGTGTGTGTGTATTGATGTGAATCACACAATATCTCCATGGAGCTTCCATATGTCACAAACAAACCATTGTTTGAATATCTCTGGCCTAGATGATTTCTTTTGAGATGACTTTCACAACTCTCTGGTTCCAAATATGTAATACCCTTGCTTTGACCTAATCTATACTTCTCACTAAATTCTACCAAGTGTTCCTAGACTTATAGAACATCACATCACATTCTCTGAAAAGCATTTCTTGTTCCCTAGAGCCTGAGCATTTTGAAGACATTGACAGAAAAGTGGTGTGTGTGTGTGTGTGTGTGTTGTGTGTTGTATGTGTGTGTTGTATATTGTGTGTATGTGTAAGAGACACACAAAAAGTCTGACTGTTACCACTGACCTGTAGATCCTGGTGCCTGGATTCTGATGCCTGGAGTCTCCAACTGTTTTCTTCAGGGCATCAGCACTGTGTTTATAATGTCTGTTCAGGGTGGGTCAAACCTACAGCAATCTGTAATTGGCTCTAGATCAAGGAAGAAGAACCCAGAGATTTCATAATATTTTCAACACAGTCCAAATAATAAGGAGGTGGGGAGATTAATAAGTATTTGTGGGAAGGGGAGAGAGTCACCCATAAAGCCTTGACAGAAGCCAGACACTGACCTGCTGTCTCTCTAGCTACTGTCATTGAGTATGTTATTAGTGGTTTTGCAGCTAGATAAACAATGCCGGGGTCAAACATCTTTGATGCTCCACGAGGTTCTATCTGAGACCTGGAGAGGTCAGAAGGACCAAAAATAGAAAGATTACTGCTGATGGAAGCCAGATGCATCCAGAGAACCACTATGAAGCAGGGGTTCACTTCATCATGAGTGTGGCTTTGTTTGGGAAGATCAGAAGGAACTCTTTGTTTTTCAGATTTAATTAGTTGATACAAACTTGCTTAGACACAGTATCTAAGGAAACTCAGCTGTAGAACGTATCAGCCTTAGATTTGCATGGGGTGGCACAGGAGTCATGGGTCCTGGACTACTAGGGAGATGGACAGTGTAGGGTCAAGAGACTCAGTTCTCCAGGTGACTTTATATGCCTCTGTCCATCTGTCCATCTATTTCCTTATCCTTCCATTCATCTGTTGAGTAAGTTATCTATCCACCTAACTAACCATCTACATATTCCTTCACTTATCTGTACATCAATCCATTTATCCATCTGTTATATATCCGTTACTCATCCATCACTAGGGATAAAGATTGGACAGAATGTTCTCTGGAGATTAACTGCCTTATAGTAATTTTCCTTTTTTGGGACATTTGTAAATTTTCACAAAGGACTTGGTGAGGAGTTGGTGGGGGTGTCAACTCCAGACCCATATGACCACAGAACAAGAAATGATAAAAGATGGATGGGGCTGAGACCCATATTTTGCTATTTTGTTGTTATTGTTGTGGTTTTAAACTAACAACAAAATTTGCCTACGACACATATGCCAAGAGATATTTATTTTGTGCAAGGTAGTGAAAGAAGTTTGATAGGTTTTCATTACAATCCAATTGCATTCTATTAGAATCCAGATTATGTTTTCCACACTCTTAAGCATTTTCAGAGAAACAAAATTTGTATTCCTTGCTAATTTTTTTTCTTTTTCTTTGAAATAAAGACTCCTCATACTCTTATGGGAGAGTCGGGGGAAGGATTGCAGGCTGAAAGGGGACAGGGACCCCACAGGAAGACCAACAGAGTCCACTAACCTGGATCCTTGGGGCTCTCAGAGTCTGAACCACCAACCAAAGATTTTACGTGGGCTGGACCTAGGCCTGCTCATTCATATGTAGCAGATTTGCAGCTTGACCTTCATGTGGATCCGAAGCAGCTGGAACGGGGCTGTCCCAAAAGCTGTTGCCTGTCTGTGGAATATGTTTTTTCTAGCTGGGCTGCCCTGACTGGCCTCAGTGGGAGAAGTGTCTAGCCCTGCAGAGACCTGATGTGTCATGATGGGGGAACATCCAGGAGGGATCTCCATTTTCTCAGAGGAGAAGGGGAGGGGGAAAGGACTGTGGTCGTGGGAGAACTGGGAGGGAGGACAGCAACTGGAATGTAAAGTGAATAAAAAAAATAAAAAGACTCTCCACCCCCTGAAAATGATTTCAGAGCTGGAATTAGGTTGACCAATTTTTGCCTTTATTGCCAGTATTTATTCTTCATTGTTTTTCACAAGTTTGCATCCCTCTGTTGAAAGTACCAAAGTATGAGGTGTCCAGTCAGGCAATCAGTAATGTTCACCAAGCATCTATACTGCTGCGTCAAAGACACATAGGGTACCATCTCTGTTGTCTAGGAACTTTATAGTTTAGCTGGGGCCATACTTAGCTGTAAGCCAAGGGCATGTGGGATACAAGAGCATCAATCAGAGTGACTCTTTAGAAGTGACATCCGACTCTCTCTCCAAGTGGCCAAATGTATGGTATGGCATCTTCAAAGGTCACTGCTTCAAAGGTCAGATTTGCCCCAACAGCTCCAAGATCAGGGGCTTTATAGCCCCTGGGAAAAGCACAAATGGAATTCATTATTTTTATGGTTAAGATTTGGGAGATAATTCAGGCAAAAATATTCTCCAGGTAATTTATAGCAATAAAAAGTAAAATGTATTCTTTTGCCTGCAGACCTTTGGATGATATAAGCATGAAGTGGGCTATATTTTTCTTTTTCAGGATAAGGCCATCAACTCCTCTTCCCTTGTGACCTGACTGTGAAACATTTCTGATCTTCAGTGTCTGCAATTGACAAGATCCCACCTTCTGTGGGCATTTCCTCTCTGAAAATATAGGCCTAGGCCTGTGGCTTCTACTAAAATTATAGAAATCTAAAACCAGTAGTAGGTAATTTTCACCTGAACAGCCGAGATTACAGACTCTCTCAGGCCATGATGCCTCCCTTTACTGTGACCACCACCACCACCACCATCACCACCACCACCATCACCACCAACACCACCACCACCACCACCACCACCACCACCACCACCACTACAAGTGTGTTTCTATTTCTCCTTTCACTCTGGATTTGGAAGTGTGAGCTGATGTGGGTTAAAGTATTTTTAAATTCTGTCACCCTACAAAAGATGGCCTTCAATAATGAGTTGGGATTCAAACTACTCTTTTACAAGTGTTTGTGTTTGTGGAGGAAAGTGAGTGGATGCCCCAGAATTGTGAGTTTCCACATTCTGTACAAACCATGTTCCAAAAATTTGCAAAGCATTGTGCTAGGTGCTTAAAAACATATTGTGCAGATCTAACCTTAAGGTCAGGTGCGTGCCAAAGACCCCAAGCCAACTTTTTACAGGTAGATAAGCACAGAGTATTACCATAGCAAATGACCATGACTCTCATGTTTTCAAATACTTCTTATAGGAGGTGACATTGAAAAGTGAATGATTTCTGTAGGTGGAGGGTATGGGTACAGTGTCCCAAAATAGGAATGCACCATAAGACTAACTCACAGACAGGCAGTGTGAAGGGTGCAGAAACATAGTTTGGTAATGGAGGTCCTTTGCCCCGGGGTCTGCATCCTCAGTATCTCTGAGAGGCCTATGGTAGAAATGGTGCTGCTTGTTGCTCAGGGAACTTAGATGCATCTGGAATGAAGGTTCTAGGACAAGTGGAGGTTTCTTCTTCTGTCCTGTCCTGGTCCTTCTACAAACTGTAAACTTGTCAAGTTGGTCTGACAAGTGAGTTTTACAGCTAAATACCTGGGGTTCTGATATGGACCCCTTCTTTTGCTTTCACTCTTAGTCCCCAATGTTATAGGTAGGAATATGAGAGACATCCTGGTGTGCAGGTGGGAGATGCAGCTATGGTCGAAAAGGAATCGGACCTTATGGGAACAGGTAACAGTTAACGAGTGAAGTATGATCAGCATTTAAATAGGCTATGTGGGTTAGTGAAAGGCTAGTATCAATTCTGAGAAGGAAAACGAAAAGAGTTAAGAAATAAAGTTTTGATCATAATAAAGTAACTGCACGCTTCTCTTTCATTGAATATTGTTTACTGCAGCTTATCAACTTACTGCAGAATCTAAAAGCAACATGGTTAGTTCACAGGGTTTCTGTGGGGCAGGAATCTGGAGGATCTTGGTGGGGCAGTTTTGCGTCAGTTTCTTATGAGGCTGCAATCAAGACAGCATCTGGCTTGCAATGGCTCTGGGGCAGGCCATACTTCTGAGCTCATACATTCAGCTGTTGTCCTTGAGAAACTAGCTTCCCTCATAGGAGCTCTCTAAGGGGCTGCTTGCAGCATAGAAACTGGCTTGCCCCAGAGTAAAGAGAAAGAGCAGGCTCCCCAAAGCCACTAAAGTGTCTTTTATAATTCACTCTCTGTAGTAGCCTGCTATCACCTCTGCCATATTTCACTAGTCCAGAGGTAAATCTGGTAGAGCATCAGGGGGAGTGGACATGAGGAAGTAGATACCACTAGCAGCTCCATTCAGTCCCTCCAGCTGCTAGAAACAATTACTGCACACTTAGTAACTTACAACTGTGGAAATGTATTCTGTGACAGCATAGGTTGAGACAAAGGTGTCTGCAAGGCAGAACTCTCTTAGCTGCCCAAGGAAGGAAATCTTCCTTTCCTCTTTCTTGCTTCTGGTGGTCCATATAGTCTGTGGCCCTCTATAGCTGGTAGCAGCTGAGTCACTCACTTCAACCTTTGCCTCAGTCGCGCGTGGGCCTGTTCCCTGTGGCTCTTTCTGGGTCTGTCCTCATTTTCAAAGGATGTCGGTCAAGTAAGATTTAGTTCAGCACTTTACCTGTAAAGACTCTGCCTAGGTAAGATCATAGTAGATTTGGGAGGGTCATGAATTTGAGGAGGAAACTTTCAAACCAGCACAGTAGCCCCCTCAGACACTGTCCCAGGTTAAAGCAAGGATATCCTTTCCCCTTTCCGTTCCTTCCCTTTATTCTTCCTCCCACCATAACTCTATTTCTTCTTCCTTCCCTCTCTTCTTCCCTCCATCCACTCCTTCTTTCCTTTATTTCTTCTGTAAGTCCTTTACCCAGGAGATTCTAACATAAACCCTTCACATCCTTCCTAGCTTTTCTGGGGTCTGCCTCTTGCTCCCTGCTCCTGCCACTTAGAGCAGATGAGCTCAGTTTGGATTTCACTCCAGTTGATGGTGAAGATGACCAGAAACTGTGTCTGCTTCAATTCCTTCCATATAGATTCCTTTTATTCTTATGCAAATAACCCACCTCTATAATGAAAAATGTAATAGACACAAATAAAAAGAAAAGTCACCTATCTCGCCCCACCTGGACATGGCTACAATTGATGTAAACACTCTACATCCCTTTTAAAATATCTAATATAGAGAAGTATATTTTAATTAAGATGAAATTACAAGATATGTCTTTTAGTAGCAATCTCTTCCCACTTAATGTTCACAAGCTTCTTTTTACGTGAGTAGAGACCAGAATCAGGGATTTTTATTGTCCCTCTGGTTTCAAGCCAGGATAGTGTGCCTGGTCATCTTGTGTCAGCTATCCTGACATCACCCTCTCAGTCTAGGGCCAGAGAATGAAGGCAAGGATGAGAGAGGCCACAGATTGAGTAAGATTGAGGGGAAGGGCCCAGCCAGCCAGAGAAAGTCTTGGTGAACCCCCTTTTCTCCTGAACAGTAGAGAATAGCAGGACTTCTGAGGTACTGTGTCAGATCTTACTATGTATGAGCAATTCCCACCTCTCCCTCACCCAAGAATCTTTTATATTGCTCTTTGTTGGTCCTGTGTGGCTTCTATTGGATTCCACACCAGAAGTAGTACCATCTAATTGGAAAGAACCTACACATTGAGCTCCAAATACCAGAAGATTTACCAGCACTGGGATGCAGGAGAAGAGAGTGTCTGTGTGCCTTGTAAGTCAGAAGCAGGAGTCCTGTAGGGAAGGAGAGAAGTAAGTGACCCACAAAGGAGCTCCTTTATCGCGACCACTGCCTACTCTGCCTTTGCTTAGGGAGTTTTGGGGACCCTAGTCACACTGTTGAAAGTAGAAGTCTGTGATGAGAGCATCCCAGACGGGGTCCTCAGGGATCCGAGTGAGCCTGACAGGCTGGTCAGCTTCGGGTGAGGTGCAGAGGAACCAGCCCGGATAGGCAGCTGACTCGAAGCTGGAGGTAAGACCCATATCTCGCCGGTAGAAGGTGAAGCTCTTTGATTCCTTGGTCCCAAGGTAGAGTTCCATAATGTTCACTGGCTGTAGAAAAGGGACATGAGGATGAGACACAGGAGTGGGCAAACGGGAGGGCTAAGCTGGGCAAGGGAAAGGTCCTTAGAGAGGAGACTGCTGGATCCGCAGCATCCAAAGGTCCTTAAACTGCGTGGCAGTCCCGGTGTTCTCGGCCTCTCCTAGCTCAGGCCCAGAATACAAAGATGCCGCAGTAAGACTCACCACAAGGTTCAGAATTGGCTCTTTCTCTGTCCCACAAGACAGGCACTGGCTTCCTCCTTGAACACCCAGGATGACCGGGGACAGACTGGCATCCAGTGCTCGATTTGGGACAACGCTGATCTCCTCACCTAGAGGAAAAAGGCAAGATGTAGGAGCTTGGGTCTCCTTCTGTCCACTCTCTCTGAGTAGAGGCTTAAGGGAAGTACAAGCAGAGTGAGGCATCCTGCTTTCCAACACGTGGATAAGGCTAATCTCCTGCCTCCTGGCCCAGACAAGAAACCAAAGTACAGGAACACAGGTACAATTTCCCATTCAATCTCTCTTTTCTAAAGCCAAACTTTGAGAAATTCTCTAAATTCCACCCCTCCCACCACTCTCTTGTCTCCCAGGTCTCTTTTCTGCACCTTGTCTTGTCCTGTTACAGTTATATACCTCCTGTGAACAGAAACAGATTTCACTCTTCATTGTATATCACACATCACACCATATACACATGCATACACACATATTACATTACTATATACATATGTACACAGATACAATTACACATATGTATGTACCCATATACATATTACACATAATCAAAATATGTACACATTCACAGGCACACATAATACAATGCCTATGTGCATATTGTATACACACACATACTTATACACATATTTATATACAAGAACTTATGCATGCATTCACATATGGATAAACCCTCATGTAGTGTTGTAATAGGCACATATGTTCACACAATGCAACAAAGGGGTATGCATAGCTTTCATACCTTATAAAGATGCCCAAGTAAACATGTATGCACTGTGGGGAAAGGCCTGCCAAAGTCTGAGGGCACGATAAGTAAGCAGGAAGCCGGAGGGTGGCAGCTACTGTGCAGATCTTACCACTGTGGGATCTCTAGAGAGCAGGGTGGAAGAACAGAGCCCACTTACTTGGGAATGAAGATCTACTTTAGTCTTCTTCCCAGTATTGGCTCCTATGGAGGCAGGATATTCAAAAGTCTATGATAAACCAGGTCATTTGTCCTGGAAAATACTCCACCTCTACACAGAGGCTTCATCAAGGTCTCTGCTTTGTTTAAAACCTGTTTTGTGACTCCCTATCTGACTTGGTGCTTCTGTCATTTACAGACCTGCCACCGGTTTATAGAACAATTTAAGAGATACTAAGCACATACCCCTAGAGAGTACAGAGATCTAGGACTCATAGATACTAACCTTTAATGACCTTCCCTGCATGCAGTCCTCCAGCCAGCAGCTGGTTATTGTGCAGATACAGTACCTTCAAGGCTGAATCCTTCATTCTGAAACACCAGGAAGGAACATGACTCCATAAAGGATAGGAATGGATGTCCTACCTTACCTTGGCTCCAGAAGGATCCCCAAAACTCAAATATTTTGTCTCCCTCTATTTCCACTGTTACAGACACAGTCATGCAACTTTCAGTCTAGCTCTGCAAGATGACTGACCCTCCCTCCTTCCTACCATCTGTGTCTAAGGTATGTTCTTTCCCCTTATTAATTTTTTTATATCCTCTCTGCTCTGTTGGGACCCTATGAGTCAGATCCTTGGGCTCTTCAAAGCCAGGACACCTCTTCTCCAACTTTCACTGACTCCCCTGTTTCTCAGGCTTCTTATCTTAAGCCTGACTTGACAACCTGAAAGTTGTTTGGATATGTTTCACCCCTGTGGAGTCTCTGTGAGCAGAAGAGGGTCTTACCTGTGCTAACTCTGATCAGGAGGGTTTGAAGATGAGCTGGACCAAACAAAATTCTTGCTTGCTTTGAGTGTGAGTCTCTTCATTGCTAAATCACAACAGTGTCTTAAATAATACCCAGGCCTCTTCCTAATTAAAATCTGATGCTCAGTGTTTTGTTTTGTTTTGTTTTTGAGACAGGATCTTGTTCTGTAGTCCTGACTGGCCTGAAACTCCTTATATAGACTAGGCTGGCCTCACACTCATAGTTCCGCCGACTCAACCTCTCACTTCTAATCTGACTGAACACTTCAAAGCATATTTGTGTCCATTTGGCCATATATTCTATTCTGAGGACTTTATTTAAAGTTTTATTTTTCAAAGTTACTTCTCAGCTGATTTTCTGAGATTCTGTTAAGATGAAATTTTCATTCTACAACAGACCTCTGCAGTGTAAAACTGTCTTGATATCTAGTCAGTTTTTGCATCTGTGTGCTTGTGTGTGTGTGGTACATATGTGTCTTCATGTTCATATATGTGTCAGTGTATGTGTATGCATGCCCACAAGTTTCAGCATGTACATGGAGGCCACAACTCCACTTTGGATGTCTTTCTTAATTCTGAACCACTTTATTTACTGAGGCAAGGACTCTTGTTGAACCTGGAGCTTGCCAATTTGACTACTCTAGTCAGCTTGCCCCAGAGATCTCCTGTCTCTCTATCTAGGTGCTGAGATTTGAGGCTGGCCTCAGACACCCACCAGAATTTTATGTGGATTCTGAGGATATGAATTCTGGAAGTTACATTTTACCAACATGAACTTCTTTCATCTTCCGTGGAGTCATCTTCCCAGCCAAACATGATGAGGAGGTATCATTCCACACCCTCACTCACTCAGAGAGCACTATTGCACAAACCATCTATGGGACTGAGCCTCAGAGGACACACTTCAGGAAATTCTCCAAGATTTTGGTAGCATAAGAATTGGTTCTGGGACCCCTGCAGATACCAAAACTCATAGGTGCTAAGGCCATTAGATAAAATGGCTGTAGTATTTGCCTTTAATCAATATACATCTTCCTGAATATTTTAACCATTTCTATATTACTGTAGTATCTAACACCACTCAAATACTATATAAATAGTTATGTCATTATTTAAGGGAGGTCTGCATATGCTCACCACATATGCAATTTTTTCCTAATATTTTCAATTCAGTTTATTGAATATGTGATTGTAGAAACCACAGATATAGAGGGCTGACAAGCTATAAACTGAATCCAGTGAGAGTAAGGAGCATTGTCATCTGCTGCTGTAAAATCTGTAGTAACATTCTGAGCTCAATGCATACCAGGGAGGGACTGTTATTCCCATACCCAGCAAGGATCATGGAGGAATTAGTACAGTGGCTGGGCTGATGGCAATTCATTGTCATGGGAGGCAATAGTGGAGCTCTCTAAGGGACACCTGACTGTCCTCACCAAAGATGACAGGCTGCAGTTCTAGACTGTCTAGTTACTTGTCTCAACCCTCATCCTATACACTTAGAATTAGGAACCTATGAGGATCCTGCTCAGTTCTTCCCCAATCTGAAGAAAGCCAGAAGAACTCAACTCCAAGGACAGTATTGCCCCCATCTTCCCAGCTACCTGTGATAGTCCAGTACCTGAAACTCATTTTTCTGAGGACACCCCCAGATCAGATGACCAAATACTCACCGGAAGCATAGTGCTCCACTTAGGACCATCATGAGCTCCACAGTATGCAGACCCTATTTTGAAATAAACAGCAGGAAATTTTAGGCAAAGAAAAGGCTGGAAAATCTGAGGCCTAAGTAGAAAGCAGGCTCCAGAGCCTGTCAGTATGTGAACAGTCTGTGAGAAGCAGGAGATTCTGGATCTGGAAGTCAGGAAAGAGCTGACAAAGCATCCATCAGATCTCCTCTTCTTCCAGGTAGGAGCCTGTGGTTGTCTGCTTGCTCCACCAAGATGCCGTGGTCCTTTAAGTACACGAAATACACGAATGATCCAGGGAGGAGCCTGAAACTCACTAGGGAGGAGCAGGTTTTCCCAGAATGGTTTCACACTATCCCAAACTTGCTGTTGCTCTCACCTTATCGCTAAATGAAGGAAGCTTCAACAGTCAGCCTTGCCTTCTTCCAAAGATTTGGAAGGACTAACTCTGGCCTTCCCAGCTCTCCAGGCACACTCAGCTGCTTCAGAAAGTAGATTTAGAAAGCCAGAGCAACCTTCTTTCTTCTCTCCCTTTCTCTTTTCCTTCCTTCAGTCCCTTCTTCATGCCTTTGCCAGACCTATGGAGCTGTTGGAGGCAGAGATCCGCTTAGGAATGTTTAGGCAACACTTGTAGAAAAACCAGAAAATCCAGACAAGCAATAAAGAAAAATATGCATGCTTACCTGCCTTTGGATGTATTAAAAAAGAACAGTGTCAACACCTTTTCCTTTGAACACATTTAGCCACAGGCAGCTTTTCATATGACAACACCAGAGAAACTGTACGTTTTCACCCCATCTTTATGTAGGAACTTAGCAGAATCTTTTCTTATGCCAAACATGATAATGACATTGTAAGTCTGCATAGCTCTATAGTCTTCTATAGAGTATAACCATAGCATCATTCATGTTTATTCATCCACTTATTGTTGTATTTGTCCTTGTTTGTTTGCTTGCTTTTGCTATAGAACATTATGTGAGACAAACTGCTATGATTCTATACTTTGCCTGTCTTAAATACTTGGTTAGTAAAACAATATGTAATTATATAAAATAATTAATATGTTTTTAATACCTCTACAAACTTACAGAATTAAATGCAAGCATCGTATAACAAAAATTTTAAAGGTTTGAATCCTCTTGCAAACTATTGATTGTTATTGTGACAAATGTCTTTCAGGAAAGTAAATTGAATGTAGAAGCTATCTTATGCAAAATTGTCAGATGGACTATTAGTTGTCTAAGTAGAAACAGCACTATAATATTTGCAAAAACAGACCAGAGTTTCTACCTATAGGAAGAAGCAGCCTATAGGTAAAGTAGAGTTTTAAGAAAGATTGCTCTTATCTGTCAGAGAAGACAATATAGTTTCATTAAAAAAGCCAGACATGAAAACCACTCTGGAAATCAGTTTGGCAGTTTCACAAAAAATTGGACATAGAACTACCTGAGGACCCAGCTTTACCGCTCCTGGGCATAGACCCAGAAGATGCTCCAACAGGTAATAAGGACACATGCTCCACTATGTTCATAGCAGCCTTATTTATAATAGCCAGAAGCTGGAAAGAACATAGATATCCCTCAACAGAGGAGTGGATACAGAAAATGTGGTACATTTACACAATGGAGTACTAATCGGCTATTAAAAACAATGAATTCATGAAATTCCTAGACAAATGGATAGAACTAGAAAATACCATCCTGATTGAGGTAACCCAATCACAAAAGAACACACATAGTATGCACTCACTGATAAGTGGATATTAGCCCAAAAGCTTGGACTACTCAAGATACAATTCACAGACCACATGAAGCTCAAGAAGAAGGAAGACCAAAGTGGATACTTTGATCTTTCTTTTTTTTTTTAATTTAATTTTATTTTATTTTTTTAATTTACATTCCAAATCACTTCCCCTTTCCCGTTTCCTCCCTCCCCGAAAGTCCCATAAGCCCCCTTCCCTCCCTCTTTTCTCCGTTCAACCCCCTCTCATTACTCTGTCCTGGCGTTCCCCTACATCCGGTCTTTCCAGGACCAGGGGTCTCTCCTTCCATCTTTTTAGAAATCTATTGATATGCTGATTGTGTCTAGGGTATTCTGAGATTCTGGGTCAATATCCCCTTATCAGTGACTTCATACCATGTGTGATCTTTTGTGATTGGGTTACCTCACTAAGGATGATATTTTCAAGTTCTGACCATTTGCCTAGGAATTTCGTGAATTCATTGTTTTTAATTGCAGAGTAGTATTCCATTGTGTAAATATACCACATCTTCTGAATCCATTCCTCCGTTGAGGGACATCTGGGTTCTTTCCAGCTTCTGGCTATTATAAATAAGGCTGCTATGAATATAGTGGAGCATGTGTCCTTATTGCATGCAGGTAAAGTCTCTGGGTATATGCCCAGGAGTGGTATAGCCGGATCCTCCGGAAGTGTCATGCCCAGTTTTCTGAGGAGCCGCCAGACTGCTTTCCAGAGTGGTTGTACCAGCCTGCAATTCCACCAGCAGTGGAGGAGTGTTCCTCTTTCTCCACATCCTCGCCAACAACTGCTGTCTCCTGTGTTTTTGATCTTAGCCATCCTGACTGGTGTGAGATGGAATCTCAGGGTTGTTTTGATTTGCATTTCCCTAATGACTAAGGATGATGAACATCTCTTTAGGTGCTTCTCAGCCATTAGATATTCTTCAGGTGAGAACTCTTTGTGGAGCTCTGTACCCCATTTTTTAATAGGGTTACTTGCCTCTCTGGAGTTTAACTTCTTGAGTTCTTTGTATATCTTGGATATTAGCCCTCTGTCGGATGTAAGGTTGGTAAAGATCATTTCCCAGTTAGTTGGTTGCCGCTTTGTCTTTTTGACGGTGTCTTTTGCCTTGCAAAAACTTTGTAATTTAATGAGGTCCCATTTGTCTATTCTTGATCTTAGAGTATAAGCTATTGGAGTTCTGTTCAGGAAATTCTCCCCTGTGCCCATATGTTCAAGGTTCTTCCCTAGTTTCCCTTCTATTAGTTTCAGTGTGTCTGGTTTTATGTGGAGATCTTTGATCCACTTAGAATTGAGCTTAGTGCAAGGAGATAAGGATGGGTCAATTTGCATTCTTCTGCATGTTGACCTCCAGCTGAGCCAGCACCATTTGTTGAAAAGGCTATCTTTTTTCCACTGGATGGTTTTAGCTCCTTTGTCAAAGATCAAGTGACCATAGGAGTGTGGATTCATTTCTGGGTCTTCAATTCTGTTCCATTGATCTACATGTCTGTTACTGTACCAATACCATGCAGTTTTTAACACTATTGCTCTGTAGTACAGCTTGAGGTCCGGGATACTGATTCCCCCAGAGGTTCTTTTACTCTTGAGAATAGTTTTAGCTATTCTGGGTTTTCTGTTATTCCAGATGAATTTTTGAATTGCTCTTTCTAACTCTATGAAGAATTGAGTTGGGATTTTGATGGGGATTGCATTGAATCTGTGTATTACTTTTGGTAAGATGCTCATTTTTACTATATTAATCCTGCCAATCCATGAGCATGGCAGATTTTTCCATCTTCCGAGGTCTTCTTCAATTTCTTTCTTCAGAGACTTGAAGTTCTTGTCATACAGATCTTTCACTTGTTTGGTTAGCGTCATGCCAAGATACTTAATATGGTTTGTGGCTATCGTAAAGGGTATTATTTCTCTTACTTCTTTCTCAGCCTGCTTATCCTTTGAGTATAGGAAGGCTTCTGACTTGCTTGAGTTGATTTTATATCCGGCCACTTTGCTGAAGTCGTTTATCAGCTGTAGGAGTTCTCTGGTGGAGTTCTTTGGGTCGCTTATGTATACTATCATATCGTCTGCAAATAGTGATAGTTTGACTTCTTCCTTTCCAATTTGTATCCCTTTGACCTCTTTTTCTTGTCTAATTGCTCTAGCTAGAACTTCAAGTACTATATTGAAAAGATATGGAGAGAGAGGGCAGCCTTGTCTAGTCCCTGATTTTAGTGGGATTGCTTCAAGTTTCTCTCCGTTTAGATTGATGCTGGCTACTGGTTTGCTGTAAATTGCTTTTACTATGTTTAGATATGGGCCTTGAATTCCTGATCTTTCCAAGACCTTTAGCATGAAAGGATGCTGAATTTTGTCAAATGCTTTCTCAGCATCTAATGAGATGACCATGTGGTTTTTTTCTTTGAGATTGTTTATGTAGTGGATTACATTGATGGATTTCCTTATATTGAACCATCCCTGCATCCCTGGGATGAAGCCTACTTGATCGTGGTGAATGATCGTTTTGATGTGTTCTTGGATTCGGTTGGCAAGAATTTTATTGAGTATTTTTGCATCGATATTCATAAGAGAGATTGGCCTGAGATTCTCTTTCTTTGTCGGATCTTTGTGTGCTTTTGGTATTAGTGTAATTGTGGCTTCATAGAACGAGTTGGGTAGTGTTCCTTCTGTTTCTATTTTGTGGAACAGTTTGAAGAGTATTGGTGTTAGGTCTTCTTTGAAGGTCTGATAGAATTCTGCACTAAAACCATCTGGACCTGTGCTTTTTTTGGTTGGAAGACTTCCAATGACAACTTCTATTTCTTCAGGGGTTATAGGACGGTTTAGATGGTCTATTTGATCCTGATTTAATTTTGGTACTTGGTATCTGTCAAGGAAATTGTCCATTTCCTCAAGATTTTCTAGTTGTGTTGAATACAGGTTTTTGTAGTAGGATCTGATGATTTTTTGAATTTCCTCAGTTTCTGTTGTTATCTCTCCCTTTTCGTTTCTGATTTTATTAATTTGGATACTATCTCTGTGCCCTCTGGTTAGTCTGGCTAAGGGCTTATCTATCTTGTTGATTTTCTCAAAGAACCAACTCCTCGTTTTGTTGATTCTTTGTATGGTTTTATTTGTTTCTACTTGATTGATTTCAGCCCTGAGTTTGATGATTTCCTGCCTTCTACTCCTCTTTGGTGTATTTGCTTCTTTTTGTTCCAGGGCTTTCAGGTGTGCCATTAAGCTGTTAGTGTATGCTGTCTCCCGTTTCTTTTTGGCGGCACTCAGGGCTATGAATTTTCCTCTTAGCACTGCTTTCATTGTGTCCCATAAGTTAGGGTATGTTGTGCCTTCATTTTCATTAACTTTCAAAAAGTCTTTGATTTCTTTCTTTATTTCCACCTTGACCAAGTTATCATTGAGTAGAGCATTGTTCAGCCTCCATGTGTACGTGGGTTTTCTTTTGTTTTTGTTGCCATTGAAGACCACCCTTATTCCATAGTGATCTGATAGGAGGCATGGGATTATTTCTATCTTCTTGTATCTGTTGAGGTCTGATTTGTGACCAATTATATGGTCAATTTTGGAGAAGGTACCATGAGGAGCTGAGAAGAAGGTGTATTCTTTAGCTCTAGGATGAAATGTTCTATATATATCAGTTAGTTCCATTTGGTCCAAGGCTTCAATTAGATTCACTGTGTCCCTGTTTAGTTTCTGCTTTCCTGAACGATCCATTTCAGAGAGCGGGGTGTTGAAGTCACCCACTATTATTGTGTGCGGTGCGATGTGTGCTTTGAGTTTTAGTAAAGTTTCTTTTACGAATGAGGGTGCCCTTGCATTTGGAGCATAGATATTCAGGATTGAGAGTTCTTGATGGTGGATTTTTCCCTTGATCAGTATGTAGTGTCCTTCTGTGTCTTTTTTGATGACTTTGGGTTGAAAATCAATTTTATCCGATATTAGGATGGCTACTCCACCTCGTTTCTTGGGGCCATTTGCTTGTAAAATTGTTTTCCAGCCTTTTACTCTGAGGTAGTGTTTGTCTTTGACACTGAGGTGCGTTTCCTGCATGCAGCAAAATGCTGGGTCCTGTTTACGTATCCAGTCTGCTAGTCTATGTCTTTTAATTGGGGAATTGAGACCATTGATATTAAGAGAGATTAAGGCATAGTGATTATTGCCATCTGCCATTCTTGACGCTATCTTTATGTTTGAGTGGTTATCTACTTTTGGGTTTGATTCAAGAAGGTTATTATCTCATTTTTTCCAGGGTGTTGTTTCTCTCCCTGTATTGGAGGTTTCCACCTATTATCCGTTGCAGGGCTGGATTTGTGGAAAGATATTGTGAAAATTTGGTTTTATCATGGAATATCTTGGTCTCTCCATCTATGGTGATTGAGAGTTTTGCTGGGTATAGTAGTCTAGGCTGGCATTTGTGCTGTCTTAGTGTCTGCATGAGATCTGCCCAGGATCTTCTGGCTTTCATAGTCTCTGGTGAGAAGTCTGATGTGATTCGGATAGGTCTTCCTTTGTATGTTACTTGGCCCTTTTCTCTTACTGCATTTAGTATTCTTTCTTTGTTTAGAACATTCGGTGTTTTGATTATTATGTGACGGGAGGTATTTCTGTTCTGGTCCAGTCTGTTTGGAGTTCTGTAGGCTTCTTGTATGTTCATCGGCATCTCTCTCTTTAAGTTAGGGAAGTTTTCCTCCATAATTTTGTTGAAGATGTTTACTGGCCCTTTAAGTTGCAAATCTTCACTCTCATCTATACCTATAATCCTTAGGTTTGGTCTTCTCATTGTGTCCTGGATTTCCTGGATGTTTTGGGTTACGCGTTTTTTGCATTTTGCATTTTCTTTGACTGTTGAGTCGATGCTTTCTATGGAATCTTCAGCACCTGAGATTCTTTCTTCCATCTCTTGTATTCTATTGTTGATGTTTGCATCTATGACTCCTGATTTCTTCCCAAGGTTTTCTATCTCCAAAGTTGTCTCCCTTTGTGATTTCTTAGTTGTTTCTACTTCCTTTTTTAGTTCCTGGATGGATTTGCTGAGATCCTTCACTTGTTTGTTTGTATTTTCCTGTATTTCTTTAAGGTATTTTTGCATTACCTCTTTCAGGATTTCTTCCTGATGACCCACGTTCTCCTGCATTTCTCTGAGCGATTTTTGTGTTTCCTCCTCATGGGATTCCATCTGTTGATCCATCGTCTCCTGCATTTCTTTAAGCAGTTCTCGTGTTTCCTTTGTAAGGGCATCTAACCGTTGATTCATTTCTTTAAGCAATTTTTGTGTTGCCTCCTTATGGGCTTCCGTCTGTTGACCCATATTCTTCTGCATTTCTTTATGCAAATTTTGTGATTCCTTTGTGAGTGCATCTACCCGTTGATTCATCTCGTTAAGCGATTTTTGTGTTGTCTCCTTGTGCGCCTCCATCTTTTGATCCATGTTCTCCCACATTTCTCTAAGCGATTTTTGTGTTTCCTTTGTAAGGGCTTCTAACCGTTGATTCATGGTCTCCTGTAACTCTTTATGAGATTTATTTGTGTCCTTCTTGTGATCCTCTAATAGCATCATGAGAAGTGATTTTAAATCCAGATCTTGTCTTTCGGGTGTGGTGGGGTATCCAGGACTTGCTGCTGTTGGAGAGTTGGGTTCGGATGGTCCCACATTACTTTGATTACTGTTAGTAACATTCCTACGTTTGCCTTTTGCCATCTGGATACCTCTGGTGTTAGTTGGTCCTGCTGCCACTGGCTGTTGGTTGGACCTCCTGTGAGCCTGCAAAGCTATTTCTGCCCCCCCTGGATTACCAGGATTCCCCTGGCACCGATTTCTGGGGCCTGCCTGCTCCTGAGTGACTTTGGAGCCCTAATGTGCTTTGCCCCAAGTGATCTTATATTGGGGAGGCCTTGCACATCTAAAGGCTCAGCCTAGTGGATTCCTGGAGCAGAGGTCGCCAAAGGGAGGCTGGCAGGCTCCTGCCCTGTGCAGGGGTGTGTGATCTCTCCTGGGGGGGGGAGGGGGCGTCCCTCTGCCAGGCAGAAGTCCCACAGCAGATCTGGCGCGCTGGTCACTGCAGATCAGCCCAGCACCTGGGAGCAGGTTACACACAAGCTGCCTGAAACCGAAGCGATATTATGCCTGTCTGTCTCTGAGCCTGGTGGTCCCAACTACCTGGTCACTGGAGCAAAGATGGCGGAGGGCACTCTCCGTGGCGCTGCTCACCCTGTGGTCATGATGGCCCGCCGATCTGGCACCCAGACGACCACAGCGCCAACCCGCCCTCGGGCACAGAAGGAAGCCCCAACAGGCCGTGTCCCAAGTGATGTTATATTGGGGGGAGAGCCTGGGTACCGGTCTCTCCAGCGCAGTCCGCGGGAACAGAGGTCGCGGAAGGGAAGCTGGCAGGCTCCCTCCCTGCGCGGGGTCCCTCCACCAGGCAGAAGGTCCCACCGCGGAACTGGCGCGCTGGTTACTGCAGATCAGCCCAGCACCTGGGAGCAGGTTACACACAAGCTGCCTGAAACCGAAGCGATATTATGCCTGTCTGTCTCTGAGCCTGGCGGTCCCAACTACCTGGTCACTGGAGCAAAGATGGCGGAGGGCAGTCTCCGTGGTGCCGCTCACCCTGTGGTCTACTTTGATCTTTCTTAGAAGGGGGATCAAAACACCCATGGCTTACTGTCAACCAATAAACTGAGCATAGGTTCCCCAATAGAGGAGCTAGAGAAAGGACCCAAGGAACTGAAGAGGTTTGCAGTCCCATAGGAGGAACAATAATATGTACCAACCAATACCCCCAGAGCTCCTAGGGACTAAACCACCAACTAAAGAGTACACATGGAGAGACCCATGGCTCCAGCTCCATATGTAGCAGAATATGACCATTTCAGACATCAATGAGAGGAGAGGCCATTGGTCCTGTGAAGGCTTGATTCCCCAGAATAGGAGAACGCAAGTCAGGAAATTGGGGGGGGGAGAGGTGAGCAGGGGGATGGGGATGGGGATGGGGATGGGGATGGGCTTGGGAATTTTCAGAGGGGTAACGTGGAAAGGGGATACCATTTGAAATGTAAATAAAGCAAATATCTAATAAAAAAAGCCAGACAACCAGGACACCTGCTGTGAACTAGTGTCTTCTAGACATGACAGAGATACTGTACTAAAAATACTCAAGTGGTGTGATTGCCTAAGCAAGACATACATAGCAACTATACCGTTGTGAATGAGGAAATTCACAAGGCCCTACTGCTAAATCAAGAACTATAGGCACTCAAGGATGCTGAGAAAAGGAGAACTCATTTTCTCTAGGGATGAGTTCCCTAAAAAGTTATTCAGTCCCAAATGGTCAGCTCTGAATACATGTACAAACAAACAAGACTAAATGGACTAAGTATCTTATGTGTATGTGTGTGTGTGTGTGTGTGTGTGTGTGCTTGCTAGTGTGTGCACTCACGTGTGTGTAACAATAAAAGTTATAGTAGGAATGGTCATGATTTTGAAAGAGAACAGAAGGTATATAGGAGTAGTTATAGGAGAAGCAGGAGTAGAAATGATGTAAACACAGTACTTATGTTTGAAATTCTCAAAAATATTAAGTTAAACATTTTTTTTTTTACTGGGCAAAATATTATCTGCCAAGGCCACCTTCCCTGATTCCTTGCATCATGTGAGTTGTGTCCAAGTGTCCAGTGAACAGTGCCATGAGGCCCAAATACAGCTATTTCTACCTTCTTCCTGAGACAGAATGATGTTTCTGTGTGTGGATGGCTTTCAGGGATGCGGTTTGCTGGGAAGTGAGAGTGGAGATGTTTCTTCCAGCACTGCTGCTGTGAATTGAGCTGTGAAATGTAAGGACCCATGCAAACATGAATAAATGGAAGGATGCACACAACCTTTCTTAACAAAGTCTCCATACATAAAACAGAAGTGATGTCAGTATGGGGTTTGGGTCTCGTCTAGTATAATGACTTCACTAACAATTAGATAGCTTCAGAACATATCCTTAGTTTGAGTGGCTGATTAATAAGCATTAGGTTCCAATATATGACTATGGTTCAGTATCTCCATTAAAACTCATGCTGGTGTTCATCTCTACACTATTCACAATATCTAGTTAGGATTATCAAGTTCATGAGTTGATGGATTATCTGGGCTGTGGATCCATTATAAAGTCAGCTTGACTCTATCTCCTGCCTATGCTACCTACCTTCTTTGGTTTCTGAAGAATCTTCACCAGCAAAGGGGACTACATCAGATGCAAGTGCCACACTTGATTTTCCAGACTTTGGAGTTGAGTGAAATAATTCTCTTTCTCTTATAAATCAAGGTAACAAAAAAGTGGATTTGGTAGACTTAAAACATGTCCATGGTTTCTTGACTATTTCAGAGGGGTTTGTCATAGGGGGAAGGATAATATAAGAAAGTGAGCATGAACACATATAGCAATATACACCCATGAAGATGTCACACAGAAACCTATTATTTTATGCGCTAACTAAAATTAACAAAAAAATTGTTGTATAATCCTACAAGATATGATATTTCATTTGCCTTCCCTTGAGAGGAAGCTGACCCTGGTGCCTTGTTTCCAGTGAACATGTTCTGTGGTGGGAAACACTGTCAATTTTATGGCTAGGGCATACAGGGGACTGCAGCTTTTCCTGCTTATTCTTGGATTATCCACTTGGTGGAGGTCAGCTGCCATATGACAAAGACATCCAAGTGACACCACAGAGAGGCCCACACTGTGGAGAGATAATGTCCCAGGTGAATGTGTTTTGTTGACATAAGCACAACAATGTCATGAATCAAAAACTTCAGACTCATGGGAATGGGAAAGTCTTTCCCTGGCCTAATATGGATATTGATGGACAGTTGACCTTTAGCTAAAACCAGTATGTTCAGAAAATATCCATCATAGTTTCCTCATCTCAGATGACTGCAGCCTGGGACTGCTCCCCTAGAGTGGCTCCTGCTGAGATTAGCTGTCTCTCCTCTAATAGCTGTGTACCATAAACCTTCCTCCTTGTTCAGCTGTATCTAATAAACCTCACATTAGGGGAGGCTTCCTCTGTCAGTTCTGTGAATGAATGAAGCCCAGGCCTTCAGATCATCCTAGTATAGAATATTTCTATACCCAGATACTGAACCAGAATGAATTGTGTCCTTTCTCACATTACAAGAACTAAGAAGCTGTCTATTTCATTTCCCAGAGAGATTAGATGCTTATAGATATGGTTTTTTTTTTGATGTGGTAGTTAAGATCATGGGTTAGGGAACTGGAGAGATGTCTTGGTAGTTAAAAGCATTTGCTCCTCTTGCAGAGGACCAGGGTTCAGTTTCTAGCACCTGTATCAGGCAGCTTACAAGTATCTGTAATTCCAGTTCCATGGAATCTAATGCTGAGTTCTAAAATCCGTGGGCACTGCACTTACATGATTCACATATATACATTCGGGAACACACATACGAAAATCCTTTTTGTTTGTTTGAGACAGAATTTTGCTGTGCAGCCCTGGATTTCCTGAAATTTACTTGTAGACTAGGCTGACCCAAATTCATAAAGATCTGCCTATCTTTGCCTTCCAAGTTCTAGGATTGAAGACTTTCACTGCTGTACTGGCTGGTTCTGTGTGTCAACTTGACATAAGCTGGAATTATCACAGAGAAAGGAGCCTCTGTTGAGGAAATGTCTCTATGAGATCCAGCTGTAAAACACTTTCTCAATGGCTGATCAAGGGGTGAGGGGCCTTTGTGAGTGGTGCCATCCCTGGCTGGTGGTCCTGGGTTGTATAAGAAGGTAAGCTGAGCTAGTCAGGGGAAGCAAGCCAGTAAGAGGCATCCTTTCATGGCCTCTGCATCAGCTCTTGCCTCTAGGTTTCTGCCCAGCGTGAGTTCCAGTCCTGACTTCCTTTGGTGATGAACAGCAACCATTTCCTCACCAACTTCTTCTTGGTCATGATGTTTTATGTAGCAATAGAAACCCTGACTAAGACCAACACCCTCCTTTTTTTTTTTTTTTTAAAGAGCATGGGTTAGAAAACTTGGACCAAGATCACCCTACTACTTATTTTATAAATTGAGTTTTACTGTAATACAATCAAATTTATTTATGAAATATTGCCTATAGCTGCATTTATATTATAAAAGAAGATAATAAATATTTGTAACTGACACCTGCAAACAATACTTAATACATATTTACATAATTACTCAACATATGTATGTACAAGCTGCATCAGATCAAGTCTAATGTCACTTCTAGAATATTGGTCAAGTAACATAATCTTTATTGTAGTAGTTTGAAAGAGGATGGCCCCATAGACTCAAAGGGATTGGCACTATTAGGAAGTTGTGGTTTTGTTGGACGGAGTGTATCACTTAGGGCGGACCTTGAGGTCTCAGATGCTCAAACCAGGCCTAGTGTTAATCTCTCTTCCTGCTGCCTGCCAATCCAGATGTAGAACTCTCAGCTCCTTCTACTGACACCATGACCACAGCAACCCTTATAAAGGAAAGCAATTAATCGGGCTGGCTTACGACTCAGAGGTTTAGGCCATTGTCACCATGGAGTCTCTTCACAGCCATAGAAACCCTAAGACATTTATGTATTTTAGGATTTTCATACATAATATGAAAGTAATATTGTTGAGTGAGTTGATACATGTGTTTAGTTCATGGCACATAGCAGGAACTTGAACGCCAACTATACCAAAAGACAAAAGCTGCTGGGTCAGGAAATGTGTGAGTCTGGCTCCATGCATCCTGGTCTGACTGGCTCTGTCAACTAGATTGGAAGTCATGTGGTGCTGTCAGTCTCATACTGAACGGGAGGGGACTGTCAGGATAGGCTGCACTTAGACACATCCCAGCAGACGCATGATTGATTTAAGTTCAGTATTGTTTCAAAATTTTCCATTTCTTTTCTACAAAAGATATAAACAGCTCATTTAGGCAGTGAGCACCCATAACCACAAAACCTCAGTCTAGGCTCATGGGGATATTCCTAAGAGTGCTGCAGCTTCCTCTGAATTTATTAGCAAGGTCTGGGACTAAGGATGAAGCATGGGAGCATTGCATCCTATGAATTCCCATATATACATATAATGTATTATATATAATATGCACCATGTTACATGTAATATATATTATATAATGTATAATATGTAATAAGTTATATATTATTTGCTGTATATAATAGTATATGATATATTATCAATGAATATGATTAAGCATTATATATTAATTAATAAATATTCATGATCAACAATCAATAATTGCTCAATAATTAATTCTTATAAGTAATATAAATGATAAATAAATTAATTATGATAACACTGTACAATATTTTTGTCCAATAACATAATGTTATACAATAGCAATTATATTATATAATGATGCATTGTGATAATATCTGTGATAGATTACATATAATATATAATATATTATGTAATTATTGGTCATGTATATTATACAAAATATAATATCTGCTATATAATTATATAACCATATTATAACATATATTTATGTATGAATATATATTATCATATTATATCATATTATATATGCCATTATATAATATATAATTATATATTACAATTGTATATTATTATATATGATTTATATATTATATACACATATAACCATGTATAATTATATGTGTAATTATATATAATATAAGCATATGTATATATCACATATATACATATAAAATATATACCTAATATGAATATAATTTATTTATTTAATTATTTATTTATTGGATATACTCTTTATTTACATTTCAAATATTATCCCCTTTCCCAGTTTCCTATCCCATCCTCCCTCCCCCTACTTCTATGAGGTTGTTCCTCCACCCACCCCACTTTCACTTCCCTGCCCTTGATTCCCCTACATTGGGGCACCTATTGAGTCTTCATAGGACAAAGGATCTCTCCTCCCATTGATGCCTGAGAAGGCAATCCTCTCGTACATATTCGGCTAGAGCCATGTGTACCCCTTGGTTGATGGCTCAGTCCCAGGGAGCTCTGGGGTGTCTGGTTGGTTGATATTGTTGTCTTTCCTATGAGGTTTAAACCCCTTCAGCTCCTATAGTCCTTTCTCTAACACCCACGCTCAGTCTAATGGTTGGCTGTGAGCATCTGCCTCTGTATTTGTAAGGCTCTGACAGGGCCTCTCAGGAGACAGCCATATCAGGCTCCTTTCAGCAAGCATTTCTTGGCAACCACCATAGTGTTGGAGTTTGGTGACTGTATATGGAATGAATCCCCAGGTGGGTACAATCTCTGGATGACCTTTGCTTCAGTCTCTGCTCTACACCTTACTCCTCTACATATTTGCTCCTGTGAGTATTTTGTTCCCGTTCTCAGAAGAACCGAATCACCCACACTTTGGTCTTCGTTCTTCTTGAGCTTCATGTAGTCTGTGAATTGTATTTTGGTTATTCAGAGCTTTTGGTCTAATATCCACTTATCAGTGAGTGCATACCATGTGTGTTCTTTTGTGATTGGGTTACCTCACTCAGGATAATATTTTCTAGTTACATCATCCATTTACCTAAGATTTTCATGAATTCATCGTTCTTTTTTTATTAGATATTTGCTTTATTTACATTTCAAATGGTATCCTCATTCCTCCTTACCCCTCTGAAAACCCCCTATCCCATTTTCTTTCTCCCTGCTTACCAACACCCCCTCCCACTTTCCTGACCTGGCATTTCCCTACACTGGACCATCGAGCCTTCACAGAACTAATGGTCTCTCCACTCATTGATGTCTGAAAAGACCATCCTCTGCTACATATGTAGCTGGAGCCATAGGTCCCTCCATGTATACTCTTTGGTTGGTGGTTTAGTCCCTGGGAGCTCTGGGGGTATTGGTTGGTACATATTATTGTTCCTCCTATGGGACTGCAAATCTCTTCAGCTCCTTGGGTCCTTTCTCTAGTTCCTCCATTGGGGACCTTATGCTCAGTCTATTGGTTGACAGTGAGCCATGGGTGTTTTGATCCCCCTTCTAAGAAAGATCAAAGTATCTAAACTTTGGTCTTCCTTCTTCTTGAGCTTCATGTGGTCTGTGAATTGTATCTTGAGTAGTCCAAGCTTTTGGGCTAATATCCACTTATCAGTGAGTGCATACCACGTGTGTTCTTTTGTGATTGGGTTACCTTACTCAGGATGGTATTTTCTAGTTCTATCCATTTGCCTAAGATTTTCATGAATTCATTGTTTTTAATAGCTGATTAGTACTCCATTGTGTAAATGTATCACATTTTCTGTATCCTTTCTCTATTGAGGGATATCTGTGTTCTTTCCAGCTTCTGGCTATTATAAATAAGGCTTCTATGAACATAGTGGAGCATGTTTCCTTATTACATGTTGGAGCACCTTCTGGATATATGCCTAAGAGTGGTATGGCTGGGTCCTCAGGTAGTTCTATGTCCAATTTTCTGAGGAACTGCCAAACTGATTTCTAGAGTGGTTGTACCAGCTTTCAATCCCACCAGCAATGTATAAGAGTTCCTCTTTCTCTACATCCTCAGCAGCATCTGCTGTCACCTGAGTTTTTGATCTTAGCCATTCTGACTGTGGTGAGGTGGAATCTCAGGGTTGTTTTGATTTGCATTTCCCTAATAACTAAGGATGTTGAACATTTCTTTAGGTGATACTCAGCCATTTGATATTCCTCCATTGAAAATTCTGTGTTTAGCTCTGTATCCCATTTTTTAATAGGGTTATTTGGTTCTCTGGAGTCCAACTTCTTGAGTTCTTTGTATATGTTGGATATTAGCCCTCTATCAGATGTAGGATTGGTAAAGATCTTTTCCCAATCTGTTGGTTGCTGTTTTGTCCTATTGACAGTGTCCTTTGCCTTACAGAAGATTTGCAATTTTATGAGGTCCCATTTGTCGATTCTTGGTCTTAGAGCATAAGCCATTGGTGTTCTGTTTAGGAAATTTTCCCCTGTGCCCAAGTGTTCGAGGCCCTTCCCCATAAATATAATTTATAATCTATACACATAATGATATATAAAATTTTATATACGATTAATGCATGTAATTATATATCATGCATAATATATAATTTATATATGTTATCTTATACATATATTATGTAATATATAATAAATATAAAATATACTATATGAATGATGCAGATTATATTAAATATTATGTTTAACAAATATATAGAACATATCAATTATTTATAAGAAGTATATATAATCTATTAATTATATTACAAAATGTATTCTAATATATAATATATAACATAATTATACAAATTATTTTATATAACCATATATTTATTGCATATTGTATATACTATAATACACTTTATACATATAATTACATATATACATAGCGTAATATATGATATATATCACTATATATCACACATGATATTTTATATCATATCCTATATTAATTTATATATAGTATATATGTTATATTAGATATATATACGCTTCATATTATATATAATAGATATGTAACAATACATCATATGCTATACCTATACACATTTTATATAATTAATCTATTTATATTATGTAATTATATTAGTCAATTTATAACACATTAATTAATAAATATTAATTAACACAATAAATGATATAATTATAATATATTTTTTATATATTATATATATTTTATAATATATTTTATTTTTTATACATCTCATTAATATTAAATGCAAACATACAGTTGCCCAAACAGGAATAATCCGGGAGAATAAGCAGGAATCTAGTGGGAACTAAAGCCTTGGAAATCTTAGGGTAGGATCAGAAGCAGCAAGGACAGAAAGCAGGGGTGGGTCCATTGGTGTGGGTTGACCACAGTGAGAGCTCTGTGTGTCCTACCATGAAGTGACAACTTTTGATAGTTTTGAGCAGGGAAGTGATATGACCATAGTTCTCTCATCCTGTTTATAGCTTGGTGGACATTTAAGTCCAAGCAGAAACAGTTTCCTGGTGTTTCTGCTGCTTTAGTTTCTCCAAGAGCCCAGAGCAGTCACACCTGAATTGCTTCCTGCCTTCCCTTCAAATCCTCAGAGGTCCTGAGTGCCAGCCCAGGTTTCTTGGCTAAGTGAATACAGCTAGGGCCAGACAGGGATAGTAGTTAGGGAATTTGACAAGACTCTAAGGAGAAGACTTGGTGGTAGATGTCAGGGAATATGAACATGGACCACATTTCCCTGAGAGCAAAGTTTGGAACAGAACAAATGGATTTCTTTCAGCGTTTAGTACTGATCCACATTACTGAAGGGTGAAAATTTCCTTCTAGTGTCCACATCCAGTCTGTGTCTAACTTGTGCTGCAGAGTTAGGGACTCACAAACTTCAAAGTCTTTTATAGCACCTTTGTCTGCTTCATGCACACAGGGTGATTCCCAAGGCCTCCTTTGTGTTTCTGTTAATACAGTTTGCAGAAGAACAAGATCTAAGGTGAATGCTTCACTCAGCACCCAAGAGCTGAGACACTTGCCCTCACACTTGGCTGCACAGTATGCCTGGCTGCCTGACCTTTGTGTCATCTCTTGGGGCTTGTTTTCTGATGTGAGGAAGATAGATGGCCTGTAAAGGACTAGTGTGAGGATTAAAAGATTACTCAGGAAATTGGAGCTCTTATAGCTTTATCAGAAACACAAGAAGCTGTCAGGAGTTGTGGCATATTAAATATGTAAAATGTCTGAGATCAAGACTGGGCTTTGCCACAGATCACTGTAAACAGGGCTTTGGTGTTAAACTGTTTACTGAGTCAAGACAGCCACACCTCTAACGCAAGGCAGTCCAGAACCCACGTTTTCCACCATGACTCAACTTCTACCCTGTGTTTTTCCTCACTATTGTTTGCTGCTGTGATTGCTGCTTTCGTTGCCCCAGGAACCTAGACAAGCCACACCTATATTACCTCCCTGCCTTCCCTTCACAGCCTCCCAGGCTCTTCTTGCCAGCCCAGGTTTCTTGCTCAAGTGGGCACACCCAGGGTTAGAAGATAGTGATACTGCCTTGCTAATAATTAAAAGGTCTGGAGTCCCAGACTGGCCTCAGTACCTGCATATAGAGCTGCAGTCATAACTTTGATTCCAGAGACAAGACCTTTTTGGACCAAGGTAATTTCTGCTGTTCAGAACCTTGTGAGGGAAAACTTTCTCTGCTTTCTGTCCAGCTCTGGGTGCATCTGTGGCCTTCACCCAAGATACCGGAGAGATTAAGAGTTGTTTATAATTAGAGTGCTGCTTGTAATGCTAATATTCCCTGCTTAAAGACAACTCTCAAGTGAGGCTTGGATAAAGGGAGGTGAACTGTTGATTGCCATTATAAGAGAATGTGTATTTATTATACCTGATGCTATTAACCAGAATCTTATATCCAAACATCTCTAGAGAGACAAACTTCTGATGGGGTTATGGATGGCTACATGCAGAGTCCTTGGTGGTGTCTCTCTGGAGAAAGAGTAAGGAATGTAGAAATCGGAGAGGCAGGTTTGCTGCCAGAAGCACAGGAGTTCTTGGTTTAAAAGCAGGAAAAACTCTCATTCACTAGCTGTGGGGAGAGCTAGAACAGAACAAGTACGTGCTGCTTACACCTAAGCCTGGTGATTCAATGCAGAAGGAGCACCTGTGACAATTGAACCTCCTCACAATCCAGATGTGACGGTGGATGGCATGTCAAAGTCATCGTAGCCTGGAGACTAGTCAATAAACGGATGGGAGCTTCCACTTAGGGATTGCTGTCCTTGAAATTCGTTCTTCCTAAGTACATTTTAGAATAGTAATCTGTATGCTAGAGTGATGGCTCAGTGCTTAAGAGCACTTGCTGCTCATGTGGAGGGTCAGGGTTCCAACTCTAACACCACACTGGACAACCTACAACTGTCTGAGACTCTAGTTCCAGAGGATCAGACTACCTCCTCTGACCTTCACAACTTCCAGGCACACATGGTGCATATTCATACAGGAAAGCAAAATACTCATGCATATCAATACAACAGACAAGTCATTAAATCATTTTAACATGAACATGGAATGAGAACTTAGTGAAACTCACTAAAGGATTTCATAAGATTCTAGGAGCCTACAGAGGGTTAATATCCAATATATACAAAGAACTCAAGAAGTTAGACTCCAGAGAGCCAAATAACCCTATTAAAAATGGGGTACATAGCTAAACAAAGAATTTTCATCTGAGCAATATCGAATGGCTGAGAAGCATCTAAAGAAATGTTCAATATCCTTAGTCATCAGGGAAATGCAAATCCAAACAACCCTGAGATTTCACCTCACACCAGTCAGAATGGCTAAGATCAAAAACTCAGGAGACAGCAGGTGTTGGCAAGGATGTGGAGAAAGAGGAACATTCCTCCATCACTGGTGGCATTACAAGCTGGTACAACCACTCTGGAAATCAGTCTGGCAGTTCCTCAGAAAATTCTGCATAATACTATAGGAGGACCCTGCTATACCACTCCTGGGTATATACCCAGAGGATTCTCCAGCATGTAATAAGGACACATGCCCCACTATGTTCATAGCAGCCTTATTTATAATAGCCAGAAGCTGGAAAGAACCCAGATGTCCCTCAACGGAGGAATGGATACAGAAAATGTGCTATATTTACACTATGGAATACTGCTTAGCTATTAAAAACAATGAATTCATGAAGTTCTTAGGCAAATGGGTGGAACTGGACAGTATCATCCTAAGTGAGGTAATCCAATCATAAAAGAACACACATGGTATGCACTCACTGATAAGTGGATATTAGCCCAGAAACTCAGAATACCCAAGGCACAATTCACATATCAAATGATGTCCAAGAAGAAGGAAGGAGAGGGCCCTGGTCCTGGAAAGTCTCAGCAATGTAGGGGAATACCAGGGAAGCAGGAGGGGGTTGATTGGGGAACAGGGGGAGGGGAGAGGGTTTATGGGACTTTCAGGGAGGGGGGAACCAGGAAAGAGGAAATCATTTGAAATGTGAATAAAGAATATATCTAAGAACAATTAAAACAAGATTCTAGGAGCTTGTAAGAGAAAAATGTGTTTCATTTCTCTTTCTTTCTCAGACAGGCAATGATGGATTTCCCTCCACAATCTCGTATACGTTATACTCCACCAAAGAGTTCTGAGTCTGAGAATATTAAAAAAGGGAGTAAGTACAAATCACAAATCAATTTGGACCATCTCCTAATCTCATCAAGGACAATAGGGTTGAAGTGGCCTGCTTCACTTTCTTAGCCACAAATCTATTTGCTCTGGTTAAAGTACTCAGAGGCATACATGTAGGGCACTGTTGCAGCTTGTAGTGTGCACAGCATGGGGAAAGGGGGAAGGGGAAAAAACTGCATCTCACCAGAACTTGCCAGCTCTGGCAGAGCGGACGCTGGAGATTGTTGTGCTCCCCCGTGCTGCAGGGTGGATGTCTGACTGTGAGAAGCCATGGGAGCCCCATGTGCTGTGGTGGTGAAGGAGCAGTCTTGGGGGCCTTTAGGCCTCACAGAGGCCAGGGACGACAGGTTCTAGCTCTCAGGCATCACAGGACACCACTGGATACCGTGGAAGAGCTGTGAACGGGGGCCACAGGAGCAGCTCGGTCAGCTCTGGGGCCAAAGGAGAAAGGGGGTTGTGAGGGAAGGCGTGCTGGGCAAGTTCTCATGCACAGGAAAGTTCTTGGTCCTCTTTGGAGGCTGGAAAAACTGAGAGACAATCCATAGTTTCAAAACTTTATTGTAAAGAAGTAGGGTGAGAGAGAGAAGGTAGGGAAATAGAAACCTTCCATGCCTACGTAGATAGAGGGGAAAGGGAATGGGGGGGCAAGAGACAAGAGAAAGAGACTGGAGAATAAGATGAGAGAATAAGAAAGAGGGGAGGGAGCAAACAGCACCTTTCATAATAGGCTGGGATACCTGGTTGTTGCCAGGTAACTGTGGGGGTGGAGTCCAGCCAGAATACTAGGGACTTGGGATATTGCCCTATGTGACTGATGGCCACAGAATTATGGAGTTGAGGGCCTCACTGTATCAGGAGCCTAGTGTCTGGGAGCTTAGCTAATGGAGTCTGTCCTTTGTAGATTAATCTACTGGGTCTCCAGAAGTCAAGTCTTGCTTAATCAGAACAGACTGCCTTTCACAGTCTGTCACATACATATTGAAATCTAAAGGCACTTAGCTCTTTAATTATTAGTTTGTATTTAGAATTGTTTGTTCATTTTGACTAAGATGGTAAAGAAAAATTAAATAACATACTTACACTTGCTTAATAGTTTTGGTTATTGTTGCCATGCAGAGACTTATAAATAAGGAAAAGACAACTCCGTTAGAACTGGCAAGTGTTGAACATGTCTTGTAACCAGGAATGTATTCAATTCTTTTCTGTGCCTTGATCCATAAACCAGGCTGCCCTATTTCCCTTTCCTTTGTTTTTATGGGCGTGTCTTCTCAAAGCAATACCTATCACAGAAATTCAGAATTCATTATTATTAGAATGACCCTTAAACCTTAAGACTAATGTGTCTTGTGTTTTTCTGTTATCTGGCAGTTCAGGAATTTCCCAGAACCTACAGGGTTCATGACTCCCAACAGATGGTGTGGGTCCTGACTGGAAATTCTTTAGCAGCAGTTCCTGCTAGCAACAATATCAAGCCTGGTAGGTGACATGTGACGGTGCAGGTGAAGAGCTGTCAGTTCCACTGGGAGTGGACATGAGCCTGCATAAACCTTGTGCTGCTCCTTCCCTGGTCACCAATCTTATGTTCAGAGGAAAGGCAAGAAGAAAATGGTGGTTCCCCTTTATATATAGGAAAGCCTATTCATAGAAATGACAGTGCAGGGAGCCAGGAATTCCCCTCACGAAAACATCTTCAAATAGGAAAGGCTTGTGTTCCCACAATCACTGTTTCTTTTAACAATGGTGTTCCTCTAAATTCCAGCTGGCATCTACCTATGTTTATAGATTCAGACTCTCTCATCTTCCCATTGTCAAGCTTGCACACTCTTCTCTCTTGGCATCTCCTCTTTAATAATGGTGAAACATCCCCTTTTCCCATTGAAAGGCAATCCATCTCAGCCGCGCCTCATTTCTGTAAAACTTCCATATTTTATGTAACTCCTCACTTTACCTGGTCTACCCCACACAGATCTCTTAGATCATATCCCCAGTCTTAATACTAACACTACCTCTTGATTCCCACATTCTATCCCTACCACCACTTATTTTCAGATTTTCATAGTAGAACAGACTATCCTCACCACCACCTAAATAATTTTAAGACTGTGTAAAGGTTGATTTGTGTCCATAATTTCAGAGTTTTCAGAGATTTCTGCTGGATCCATTACTTGTTTAGGTCCATAAAAAGACAGACACATGGTATATTAGGAAACAGCTACTCACCTCATGGTGGATGGAAAGTAGGAGGAAGGCTCCAATCTTCTTGATTTAAAGAAACATCAACAGTGACCAATTAGGTCCTGTGTTCATTACCTCTTTCAACTATGAACTCACCAATTGATTAGTGCATTGATGAGGTTAGAACTCTTATGATCTGATCACATCTCAATAGTGCCAATAGGTGGGCTTCAAACCTTCGGCATACAAGATTTTGAGGGATTATTTCATAGTCAAAGCACAACAGTATTCTGTTTGCTTGTGACAATCACAGACAAATTTTGATGGAAAGTTGTCCATACAACTTGCCTTCTTTGGTTCTTGGACATATTTATATCATGATAGCCCTCCTCAAAGTATTTATATATATATAAATACTGTATGCATATATATATATTTATATATAGTATTCTGTTTCAACATGTGCTATTCAAAACTTTCTCTTTGGAATAATATACTCCGAATTGTTAATACTAGCTACTCTTCCTCTTGGAAAGGGAATGGAGTTTGCTGGTGTTCCTTCCTGCTTTGGTGTATATACCTCCATATACTTTAAAAATATAATTAGCATGTGCTATTTCTATAGCTTTTATTAAACAATTTAAAATCATCTTTTAAATTTGTTACAGAATCTATACACTTATTTTCAAGAAAAGAAAGATAATAATAAATATATATGATATAATAATAAATATATATATATATAAATAATAAATATTATATGAACTCCTTCCTTAAATATAATTACTATTCACACCTTTTCTACAAATAATATTATACACATAGTATTAATATACACAGTATTACATCCTACAATAATTTCAAATAAACTGTTTTTAAACTACTTCTTTAATTTCATGATAAATCATACATGTTATTATTCCCTAAAGATATCACTATATACATGAGTAAATAAAAAGAAGTTAAACCATCTAGATTTTCAGTCCTATTTTGTTCATTTGATCTTTCCCAGGCCACCTTTAGCACCCACAGCTAAAGAACACACTTCTGTTCTTGAATAACTTGGAAAACCATGGATAACTTAGTCTTGAACAGCCTTCACCTTCCCTTTCTGTAAGAACAATTATTCTTGTGCATGTTACTGTCTTTTCTTTTGGACTTCTTTTTTTTTTTGTATTCTCTTGGAGATATCTGAATGATTGGACTCCTCAAAACTCTATCTGCAGTAATATAGTTCTTGTGAAGGGATGGTAAACTATCTCTTGGTTTAGTATGTGACTTCTATGCTCATCGCTCTGCCACTTATGTTCCCAACAGAGACCTTGGAATGTTTTACTCCTGTCCTTTCCAACATCTTTAGTTTTATGTGCCCTCAAAACAAACCATGGATCTATCTTCTGAAAGTTGCTGAGAAAAATCATTAATGTCACTACCACTCACATCACAAGAACAGGAAGCACCCTTGATGATTCAGGGATGATTCAACCCACTGGTACAGACTGCTGATTCTGTGGACAAGATGCCTAATTTGTGAGACACAACCTCCCACAACCTGGGCCGTCATTATCACTCCCGCCTTGCCCTCCTTCCCATTTCATTTGGGTAGTTCCATATATTCCCTACATAGAAGAACCATGAACAACCCTCTTAATACTTAAGATTGAATATGGTCATGTCTGCATGTCTGTTCATGGGAGACAGCACAAGAGGAGAGGTGGAGGCCTGAGTGCACCATTCTGCTTTCAGATCCTTGAACATAGAAGCCCTTTACATGCAAGGGACTTTCTTTCTTTCATTTCTATTTTTTTTCGTTTTTTTTTTTAATTTTTAATTTTTAATTTTATTTTTTTATTATATATTTGCTTTATTTACATTTTAAATGGTATCCCCTTTCCTCATTACCCCTTCAAACCCCCTATTCCATCCCCCCTCCCTGCTTACCAACACCCCCCCCCACTACTTTCCTGACCTGGCATTCCCCTACACTGTGGCATCAAGCCTTCATAGGAGCAATGGTCTTTCCTCTCATTGATGTATGAAATGGTCATCCTCTGCTAATATGTAGCTGGAGCCATGGGTCCCTCCATGTGTACTCTTTGGTTGGTGGTTTAGTCCCTGGGAGCTCTGAGAGTACTGGTTGGTACATATTGTTGTTTCTCCTGTGGGACTGCAAACCTCTTGAGCTCCTTGGGTCCTCTCTCTAGCTGCTCCATTGGGGACCCTATGCTCAGTCTATTGGTTGGCTGTGAGCCATGGGTATTTTGATCCACCTTCCAAGAAGGATCAAAGTATCCACACTTTGGTTTTCCTTCTTCTTGAGCCTCATGTGGCCTGTGAGTTGTATCTTGGGCATTCTGAGCTTTTGGGCTAATATCCACTTATCAGTGAGTACATACTGAAGGACTTCCTTTTCATTTTGTGATCTCTCTCCAACCCCTCCACTATCCAGTTTCCATCTTTTCATATGAGTATTCTCTCTCTTAGCCTTACTATCTGGATTTGAAATCCATTTCTGCAGAGAAGTATTCCAAATCTCGCCTTACTCTTGTTGTTCTAGGCTTTGGTCATTTTCCTCCAAACAGAGTTTTCGATAATTTTGCTTTTTTCATCTCTTCTCATTTTCTCTACTTTATAGATTTTTATAGGAAATGATGATGGTTGTCTTTCTCTAAGCCAAATCTCCAGTGACCACATAATGCTTTGTCTTACATGGGTGGATATTGTTGGATATTAAGGATTTGTTTTCTTGTCCTCTGTAAAGAAATAGATACAGAATATACAAACTCTTGGGAATATCATCCTAAATTATTAAATATTTAAATTCAACCAAGAATGGAAGAAAACTCACACAATGAGAACTTAAGTTACACAGTGGTATATTTCTTCCATATGGCTCACAGTGGGCCAGTCCAGTCTAGATTCCATGTTGGTTCCATGATGCCACCAGTGGCCAAGGATTCTACCTTTCTGCCTCAGCAACCTCAAATTTACTTAAGCTAGTATTTAAGTGTTTGATGTAAGTAACAAGATGCCACTATATGTCACAAAAAAGTATTTTTAGGTGTGTCTATTCTTAAGGAGCAATTTTAGAAGCTCTACAGCACACTTCCACTCATATCTCATGGGCCACATAAGTGTGTGACTATATTACTATTTTTAATGCAAAGATAATAAAATATTTTATTTTATTTTTGAAAAACAATGGACCAGGTGACAACTGAGGTTCTGGTATCAAGAAGAAAAAAGTCTCAGGAAAGCAATGAAGAATCACTGTTATGTGGCTAACGTGGGAAACTTGGGTGGAGAAAGATTCTCACCATTCCAGATTTGGAGGGATATCTGGGGGGAGGTGAAGGACTGAATTTATCTGTGTGTGAAATCTGACATCTTCCCAATTTTCCTTGTGTTTCTAGTTATTCTTAGCTTGATAGCATGTAGAGACACGGAATTCCAAGATGAAGAGAAAGGTAATCTAGTTTTCCTGGGAATCAAGAGCAGAAATCTCTGCCTCTTCTGTGCTGAGATCGAGGGCAAACCAACTTTGCAGCTTAAGGTGAGTGGGTGCAGTCAGTGATTGAATAAGTCAGGTATCCTGTCTAATGTGACTTACCAGTTGCTGTACTATAGTATAGTATAACAGTATAGCCATGCAAGCTTATATCATTCATAGTAAGGAAGGAACTTCCACCGGCCTGGTCCCAAAATAAATAACAATGCTGCTAAATAGATAATAGATATAGCATTTTTTTAAACCCCAGGGCAAAGATCCTGTGAAATCAGAGTGTAAAAGCCATAGAAAATGTTTCTTCAAAGTGAAGGAACAATGGCTGCTCCATCCTTATACTGGATATCATCCTCTTTGATATCCACAGAGATACTAATATGCCACAGTTAGGCAAAGAATTGTGAATTTGGGATTTTTTTGTAGTACATGTTCATATCACTGTGCTAAAAGAAAAGCTTTTATAATTAAAACCCAAATCCCTTACTAATGGTAGAAATTATAATGCAAAAATTCACTCAGAGGTTGAGACTCTAGGCTGGCTGGCATGAACCTATAGATGGACGTACACCAGAATGCAAACACACACTTACCCCGATCTAGGAAACACAATGTCTCAAAGAATCAGTAACTCTCTGTATCACAAGATTTTGTGAGAAAGACAGGTTATTGGAAATTAGTGGGTGTATGTTTTGATAGCTTATAATTTTTATCTGTCTGCATCACTAACCCTGGTCCCTTTTATTGGCTAAGTTATTCCCATTATGTTCACCCACTGCTCAGTTACTGTAGCCCCTCTCACTGGTACTCTTCATTAACAAGCCTCTTTTTTTATCCCTAGGATGTAGACATCATGAATTTGTACAATGAGGGAAAAGCACAGAAAGCCTTTCTCTTCTACCATGGCATAGAGGGCTCCACTTCTGTCTTTCAGTCAGTCTTCTATCCTGGCTGGTTTATAGCTACCTCTTCCACAGCAAGACAGACAATCATCCTCACACAGCAGAGGGGTGAAGCTAATAACACTAATTTCTACTTAGAGTCTGAGAATTAAATCCAGCATGGGCCCTATGTGTCCAGTTCCAGGCCAAAGAATCAAACTGTTGGAGAATCTTTTACTTGAAAACATAGCAAGGCATCTTTGAAGACCACCCATGCCACCTCTTCTCCAGTCTTCCATGTTCAAAATGCCATTGATTTGAACATAATTCCAGCATGAAGGCCAAGAATCACTTTTATCCTTTTCTGATCTTGTCCACCATCCATCCAGCTACTAAGTCCAGTCAAGTCACAGTCTTCTTACATGCAACTCCACTCCCTGTTCTCACAGCAGCCAATGGAGCCGAGATGTGGATTCCAAATTGTCAAGGCAAGATTCTTCCTGTTCACTTTATGTATGTTTATTGTAATGTATTATGTATAATTAAATGGATGATAAAATACTAAAATGTAAATCTCAAGAATGAGGCAACATAAAAGAACATTTCCTATGTCTTGGTAATTCAGACAGATTCAAAACATCATCAGTTAATAATCTGACACACAGTATATACTTGCATCATGGTGACTGTTAACCAAAGTGATTATAAAATGAATCTAAATTTCAAAGAGACATTCACATCAATTAGAATTTCAAACTAATTATACTGTCTTTATTTTCCTTTATAAAGTGATTGGAAATTGAAAGGTCAGCTCAGATATTTTTTGTGTTGTCTGGAACTTTAGGAATGTTTGTGGGGATAATATTATGTTTTTTATTTTGGGATAGTGTGGTGGTTTGAATAAGAATGGTCTTGTAGACTCATGTTTGAGTGGTTAGTTACCAGGGAATGGAATGTTTGAAAGGATTACAAGGCTTAGGAGATGTGGTATTGTTGGAGTAGGTGTGGTCTTCTTGGAGGAAGTGTATCACTAGGAGTGGACTCTGAGGTTTTAAAAGCCCATGCCAGGCCCAGAGTCTTTCTCTCTGCCTATGGATCAGTAGTTATAGTGCTCTGCCACTTCTCCAGCATTATGTACACCTGTGTGTCACCATCCTCCCTGCCATGATGATTGTTAACGGGTTTAACTTCTGAAACTGTAAGAAGACCCCAGTTAAATGTTTCCTCTTATAAAAGTTGCTGTGGTCTTGGTGTCTCTTAACAGCAATCAAACAGTGACTGAGGCAGATGGTTACTTTAGCTAAAAGCCACTTGGATTGCAATAGACTATGATATCCTGAGTACAAACATAAGCATGATAACTTTTGCTTCTGTCCTCACATGTAGAACTTGTAATGCTGCAAACCCAAGACTGAGTTAAAAGTTCTTGGCTAGGTGAAATATGTTTCAAAACCTGTCCTGTAATTATCTCCTGTAATGTTACCACTAGAGATTTCATTTGGGATAGCCTTTGAATCCTGTCTTATGTCTCGCTTACCTCATAGTCCTGTCATTTCCATGCAACAAGCTTCAAGAAGATATTATATGACAGCTTGCTATCTGGCTTATTCAAACCAGGCTCATAGGTTAACTCTTCCTGTTCCCTAGGGCATCTGGTGAAGGATGGTTAAAGGCTCTGTTTGGTACTCACACATGCATAAACATGAAGAATCCTCAGTCAGTGTACAAGTGAGGGGGACACTCACCAACATAATTCTGCAATGTGCCCTGTGTTGTTCCTCAGAAGGTCTCAGCAGGAGTAAGACAGAGTCACATACTTAAGAACTCCTCCATGCTTTTATCTTCCTCATTTTCCTTCTTCAGTTCCCCAGCTACAACTCTTGTTCCTTGGAGTCACTGTTCATTGCCACACATGCATGCCTGTATCTCAGAATCTGCCCTAGGAAAACAGATTCTACCAAAGTAAACATCTTTCTTCTCTACTGTTCACTGTATTGCATTTCTTCCCTCTGTATTTCTGTCAATGCCTTTACATGAGACTCTGAAATATAGATCAATGAATAGCCCCCTTCCTTCTTCTTCTTCTTTTTATTTATTTTCTAAGTTTTTTTATTTACATTCAAAATCATTTCCCCTTTCCCGTTTCCTCACTCCCCGAAAGTCCCATAAGCCCCTTCCCTCCCTCTTTTCCCCATTCAACCCCCTCTTGCTTCTCTGTCCTGGCATTCCCCTACATCCAGTCTTTCCAGGACCAGGGGTCTCTCCTTCCATCTTCTTGGAAATCTATTGATATGCAAATTGTGTCTAGGGTATTCCGAGATTCTGGGTTAATATCCCCTTATCAGTGACTGCATACTATGTGTGATCTATTGTAATTGGGTTACCTCACTAAGGATGATATTTTCAAGTTCTGACCATTTGCCTAGGAATTTCGTGAATTCATTGTTTTTAATTGCAGAGTAGTATTCCATTGTGTAAATATACCACATCTTCTGAATCCATTCCTCCGTTGAGGGACATCGGGGTTCTTTCCAGCTTCTGGCTATTATAAATAAGGCTGCTATGAACTTAGTGGAGCATGTGTCCTTATTGCATGCAGGTAAAGCCTCTGGGTATATGTCCAGGAGTGGTATAGCCGGAACCTCTGGGAGTGTCATGCCCAGTTTTCTGAGGAACCGCCAGACTGCTTTCCAGAGTGGTTGTATCAGCTTGCAATCCCACCAGAAGTGGAGGATTCCTCTTTCTCCACATCCTCGCCAACAACTGCTGTCTCCTGTGTTTTTGATCTTAGCCATTCTGACTGCTGTGAGATGGGATCTCAGGGTTGTTTTGATTTGCATTACCCTAATGACTAAGGATGCTGAACATCTCTTTAGTTGCTTCTCAGCCATTAGATATTCTTCAGGTGAAAACTCTTTGTTTAGCTCTGTACCCCATTTTTTAATAGGGTTACTTGCCTCTCTGGAATTTAACTTCTTGAGTTATTTGTATATATTGGATATTAGCCCTCAGTCGGATGTAGGGTTGGTAAAGATCATTTCCCAGTTAGTTAGTTGGTTGTCTTTTTGAAAGTGTCTTTTGCTTTGCAAAAACTTTGTAATTTAATGAGGTCCCATTTGTCTATTCTTGATCTTAGAGCATAAGCTATTGGAGTTCTATTCAGGAAATTCTCCCCTGTGCCCATATGTTCAAGGTTCTTCCCTAGTTTCCTTTCTATTAGTTTCAGTGTGTCTGGTTTTATGTGGAGGTCCTTGATCCACTTGGAATTGAGCTTAGTGCAAGGAGATAAAAATGGGTCAATTTGCATTCTTCTGCATGTTGACCTCCAGTTGAGCCAGCACCATTTGTTGAAAAGGCTATCTTTTTTTCACTGGATGGTTTTAGCTCCTTTGTCAAAGATCAAGTGACCATAGGAGTGTGGATTCATTTCTGGGTCTTCAATTCTGTTCCATTGATCTACATGCCTGTCACTGTACAAATACCATGCAGTTTTTAACACTATTGCTCTGTAGTACAGCTTGAGGTCTGGGATATTGATTCCCCCAGAAGTTCTTTTACTCTTGAGAATAGTTTTAACTATCCTGGGTTTTCTGTTATTCCAGATGAATATTTGAATTGCTCTTTCTAACTCTATGTAGAATTGAGTTGGGATTTTGATGGAGATTGCATTGAATCTGTATATTGCTTTTGGCAAGATGGTCACTTTTACTATATTAATCCTGCCAATCCATGAGCATGGCAGATTTTTCCATCTTCTGAGGTCTTCTTCAATTTCTTTCTTCAGAGACTTGAAGTTCTTGTCATACAGATCTTTCACTTGTTTGGTTAGAGTCACACCAAGATACTTTATATGGTTTGTGGCTATCATGAAGGGTATCATTTCTCTTACTTCTTTCTCAGCCTGCTTATCCTTTGAGTATAGGAAGGCTACTGACTTGCTTGAGTTGATTTTATATCCGGCCACTTTGCTGAAGTTGTTTATCAGCTGTAGGAGTTCTCTGGTGGAGTTCTTTGGATCGCTTAAGTATACTATCATATCGTCTGCAAATAGTGATAGTTTGACTTCTTCCTTTCCAATTTTATTCCTTTGACCTCCTTTTGTTGTCTAATTGCTCCAGCTAGAACTTCAAGTACTATATTGAAAAGATATGAGACTTTCTGGGAGGGAGGAAACGGGAAAGGGGAAATGATTTTGAATGTAAATAAAAAAAACTTAGAAAATAAAATTAAAAAAAACTTGAAAAAGAAAAAAAAGAAAAGATATGGAAAGAGAGGGCAGCCTTGTCAAGTGGGATTGCTTCAAGTTTCTCTCCATTTAGATTGATGTTGGCTACCAGTTTGCTGTAAATTGCTTTTACTATGTTTAGATATGGGCCTCGAATTCCTGATCTTTCCAAGACCTTTAGCATGAAAGGATGCTGAATTTTGTCAAATGCTTTCTCAGCATTTAATGAAATGACCATGTGGTTTTTTTCTTTGAGACTGTTTATGTAGTAGATTACATTGATGGACTTCCTTATATTGAACCATCCTTGCATCCCTGGGATGAAGCCTACTTGATCGTGGTGAATGATCATTTTGATGTGTTCTTGGATTCGGTTGGCAAGAATTTTATTGAGTATTTTTGCATCGATATTCATAAGAGAGATTGGCCTGAGATTCTCTTTCTTTGTTGGATCTTTGTGTGCTTTTGGTATTATCGTAATTATGGCTTCATAGAACGAGTTGTGTAGTGTTCCTTCTGTTTCTATTTTGTGGAATAGTTTGAAGAGTATTGGTGTTAGGTCTTCTTTGAAGATCTGATAGAATTCTGCACTAAAACCATCTGGACCTGTGCTTTTTTTTGGTTGGAAGACTTCTAATGACGACTTCTATTTCTTCAGGGGTTATAGGATGGTTTAGATGGTCTATTTGATCCTGATTTAATTTTGGTATTTGGTATCATTCAAGGAAATTGTCCATTTCCTCCAGATTTTCTAGTTGTGTTGAATACAGGCTTTTGTAGTAGGATCTGATGATTTTTTGAATTTCGTCAGTTTCTGTTGTTATCTGTCCCTTTTCATTTCTGATTTTGTTAATTTGTATACTGTCTCTGTGCCCTCTGGCTAGTCAGGCTTATCTATCTTGTTGATTTTCTCAAAGAACCAACTCCTAGTTTTGTTGATTCTTTGTAGGGTTTTATTTGTTTCTACTTGATTGATTTCAGCCCTGAGTTTGATGATTTCCTGCCTTCTACTCCTCTTTGGTGTATTTGCTTCTTTTTGTTCCAGGGCTTTCAGGTGGGCCATTAAGCTGGTAGTGTATGCTGTCTCCTGTTTCTTTTTGGCGGCACTCAGGGCTATGAATTTTCCTCTTAGCACAGCTTTCATTGTGTCCCATAAATTAGAGTATGTTGTGCCTTCATTTTCATTAAATTTTTAAAAGTCTTTGATTTCTTTCTTTATTTCCTCCTTGACCAAGTTACCATTAAGTAGAGCATTGTTCAGCCTCCATGTGTATGTGGGTTTTCTGTTGTTTTTGTTGCCATTGAAGACCACCCTTATTCCATAGTGATCTGATAGGAGGTATGGGATTATTTCTATCTTCTTATATCTGTTGAGGTCTGATTTGTGACCAATTATATGGTCGATTTTGGAGAAGGTACCATGAGGTGCTGAGAAGAAGGTGTATTCTTTTGCTGTAGGATGAAATGTTCTATATATATCTGTTAGTTCCATTTGGTCCAAGGCTTCAATTAGATTCACTGTGTCCCTGTTTAGTTTCTGCTTTCCTGAACGATCCATTTCAGAGAGCGAGGTGTTGAAGTCACCCACTATTATTGTGTGAGGTGCGATGTGTGCTTTGAGCTTTAGTAAAGTTTCTTTTACGAATGAGGGTGCCCTTGCATTTGGAGCATAGATATTCTGAATTGAAAATTCTTCTTGGTGGATTTTTCCTTTGATCAGTATGTAGTGTCCTTCTGTGTCTTTTTGGATGAATTTAGGTTGAAAGTCAATTTTATCTGATATTAGGATGGCTACTCCGGCTTGTTTCCTGGGACCATTTGCTTGTAATATTGTTTTCCAACCTTTTACTCTGAGGTAGTGTTTGTCTTTGACACTGAGGTGCGTTTCCTGCACGCAGAAAAATCCTGGGTCCTGTTGACGTATCCAGTCTGTTAGTCTATGTCTTTTTATTGGGGAAATGAGACCATTGATATTAGGAGAGATTAAGGCCTAGTGATTATTGCCACCTGCTATTCTTGACGCTATCTTTGTGTTTGAGTGGTTATCTACTTTTGGGTTTGAAGCAAGAAACTTACTATCTCTTTTTTTTCAGGGTGTTGTTTCTCTCCTTGTATTGGCGGTTTCCACCTATTATCCTTTGCAGGTCTGGGTTTGTGGAAAGATATTGTGAAAAATTGGTTTTAGCATGGAATATCTTGGTCTCTCCATCTATGGTAATTGAAAGTTTTGCTGGGTATAGTAGTCTAGGCTGGCATTTGTGCTCTCTTAGTGTCTGCATGAGATCTGCCCAGGATCTTCTGACTTTCATAGTCTCTGGTGAGAAGTCTGATGTGATTCGGATAGGTCTTCCTTTGTATGTTACTTGGCCTTTTTCTCTTACTGCTTTTAATATTCTTTCTTTGTTTAGTACATTTGATGTTTTGATTATTATGTAATGGGAGGTATTTCTGTTCTGGTCCAGTCTGTTTGGAGTTCTGTAGGCTTCTTGTACGTTCATTGGCATCTCTCTCTTTAGGTTAGGGAAGTTCTCCTCCATAATTTTTTTGAAGATATTTGCTGGACCTTTCAGTTGCAAATCTTCACTCTCATCTATACCTATTATCCTTAGGTTTGGTCTTCTCATTGTGTCCTGAATTTCCTGGATGTTTTGGGTTACATGTTTTTTGCATTTTGCATTTTCTTTGACTGTTGATTCGATGCTTTCTATGGTATCTTCAGCACCTGAGATTCTTTCTTCCATCTCGTGTATTCTATTGTTGATGTTTGCATCTATGATTCCTGATTTCTTCCCAAGGTTTTCCATCTCCAAAGTTGTCTCCCTTTGTGATTTCTTAGTTGTTTCTACTTCCTTTTTTAGATCCTGGATGGATTTGCTCATATCCTTCACTTGTTTGTATTTTCCTGTATTTCTTTAACGTATTTTTGCATTTCGTCTTTCAGGATTTCTGCCTGTTGACCCAAATTCTCCTGTATTTCTCTAAGCGATTTTTGCGTTACCTCCTCATGGGCTTCCATCTGTTGATCCATCATCTCCTGCATTTTTTTAAGCAATTCTCGTGTTTCCTTTGTAAGGGCATCAATCCGTTGATTCATTTCTTTAAGCAATTTTTGTGTTGCCTCCCTATGGGCATCCATCTGTTGACCCATATTCTTCTGCATTTCTTTATGCAATTTTTGTAATTCCTTTGAAAGTGCATCTACCTGTTGATTCATTTCTTTAAGCGATTTTTGTGTTGCCTCCTTGTGAGCCTCCATCTGTTGATCCATGTTCTCCTGCATTTCTCTAAGCTATTTTTGTGTTTCCTTTGTAAGGGCTTCTAACCGTTGATTCATGATCTCCTGTAATTCTTTATGAGATTTATTTGTGTCCTTCTTGAAATCTTCTAATAGCATCATGAGAAGTGATTTTAAATCCACATCTTGTCTTTCGGGTGTGGTGGGGTATTCAGGACTTGCTGCTGTTGGAGAGTTGGGTTCAGATGGTGCCATATTACTTTGATTTCTGTTAGTAACGTTCCTATGTTTGCCTTTTGCCATCTGGTTACCTCTGGTGTTAGTTGGTCCTGCTGTCACTGGCTGTTGGTTGGACCTCCTGCAAAGCTGTTTCTGACCCCCCTGGATTACCAGATTTCCCGTGGCACTGATTTCTGGGGCCTGTCCTGCTCCTGAGTGACTTTGGAGCCCTGATGTGCTTTGCCCCAAGTGATGTTATATTGGGGAATCCCTGCACATCCGAAGGCTCAGCGTAGTGGATTCCCAGAGCAGAGGTCGCCAAAGGGAAACTGGTAGGCTCCCGCCCTGTGTGGGGATGTGTGATCTCTCCCAGAGTGGGTGTCCCTCTGCAAGGCAGAAGTCCCACAGCAGAGCTGGCGCGTTGATTACTGCAGACCTGTCCCGCTCTTGGGTGCAGGGTACACACAAGGTGCCTGAGACCCTAGCGATATTATGCCTGTCTGTCCCTGAGCCTGGAGGTTCCAACTGCCCTGATGCTGGAGCAAAGATGGTGGAGTGCACTCTGACTCTCTCCGCGCAGATCACTCTGCAGGGGAGATGGCCCACAGCAGAGCTGCCGCCCAGAAGACCACAGCACTGTCCCGCTCTTGGGCACAGATGGAAGCCTGACAGGCTATGTCCCAAGTGATGTTATATTGGGGAGAACCTGGGTACCTGTCTCCTCAGTGCAGTCGATCCAGGAACAGAGGTCGCCAAAGGGAAGCTGGTAGGCTCCCGCCCAGTGCGGGAGTGTGTGATGTCTCCCAGAATGGGGGTCCCTCTGCAAGGCAGAAGTCCCACAGCAGAGCTGGCCCGTCGATTACTGCAGACCTGTCCCGCTCTTGGGTTCAGGGTACACACAAGCTGCCTGAGACCCAAGCGATATTATGCCTGTCTGTCCCTGAGCCTGGAGGTCCCAACTTCCCTGATGCTGCAGCAAAGATGGCGGAGTGCACTCTCTCTGCGCAAATCACTCTGCAGGGGAGATGGTCTACAGCAGAGCTGGCGCCCAGAAGACAGCAGAGCTGTCCTGCTCTTGGGCACAGATGGAAGCCCAACAGGCTGTGTCCCAAGCGATGTTATATTGGGGAGAACCTGGGTACCTGTCTCCTCAGTGCAGTCGATCCAGGATCAGAGGTCGCTCAAGGGAAGCTGGTCTCCTTCTTCTTCTGAAACAAACTTTCTATGTGTAACCCTAGTTGTTTTGGAACTCAATCTGCAGAACACACTGGTCTTGAACTTGGAGATCTGTCTGCCTCTGCTCCCCAAGTGCTGGGATTAAAGGGGTGCACCACTATGCCTGGTTCTGCTATGTCTTAACATATGCATGAAGTATATGGAGGCCATATTCATCTTCCCAGCCAAAGGCAACACCTTCTTTTCTTTGAGGTCATAACAATTTTACTTTGTAGTGGAAGATTTCTTTTGTTTGGCTTTATATTATTCTTGACGGCTGCATAACACTTCTTCAAGAAATGTAGCTGAATAAACTATTACTGCATACTGTGCATTTTGCATCAATACCAAAGTATTTTGACAAGATCTTACATTGCAATGACAGGGGTAACATTCATCTCCAAGAAATGTCGAAGTAGATACTAAGTTGCTCAAGGAACATGGAGCAAAAAAGCTAGAAGTCTTGCACAGTAGCATCTCATTTCATTTCCTTCTGTTCTTTTTAGTATGATCCTTGTGACCTCAGGTAATTGGGCACCAGGAGGTGCTTGCAACAATGAAGGTCAAACACCTCCTGGTGCCCAAAACACACAGTAGGTCATACTACAAAGATTCTGAGTTCTGTAAGCACAGGGGTGCATGGAAAGAATGGCCAGTGGTGCTGAAAAACTCAATGTAGTTATAGGTTGTCATATAAACAGTCACCTCCCAGAAGGCCCATAGGCACTGGATATGAGTGAGAAAGAAACACCTCACCTGTCCTGTACTGTAAGGGTTGTGCTATAGTGAAGGATGCAAACAGAAGGAAGCAGTGCCTATTTGCTCAAGGATATGGGTTTTTGCATGGTCAATAAAGCAATTCCATAAAGTCATGCCCTAAGTTTTGCAGGAGAAAAATTTCTTGATTATCTGTAACCTGTAGAGAATTAGTGTATGTGCATTTGTTCATAAGGAAATATAAACAGATGGGGAAAGGTTATATCATGGTTTAAGTTCTCCTTTTCCAATCTCTGAATCACAACTCCTTATGACTTTTTCTTGAAGTTGATGAAATTTTCTAATATTGCAAAAATGCACATGCTATTTTGACTTGTTAAACAGGAGACATGGTAAGCATATTCAATTCTAGAACTGATGAATGGTGGGATAGTCAATGGTTTCTAGGTTCACCATTATAATCCAGTCCTGCTACCTCCTGATTTTTCTTCTATTCAGCAACCTGAGTGCAAATTCTTTTAATGGGCTCAATTTCTCTTTCATCTATTCTCTCCTCACCTATGCTTGTGGTAGCATCTGTGTCTGTTTTTTCCTTTCATCAGATCTGATTTCCTTTATCATTTGGAAAACACATTTTAAAGTCTCAACCACAAAACCCTTCAAACCACATTCTGGTCTGCGGACAAAATGTGCTGGGTTTGATGGTAGCACAGAACTTATGGGAGTGCTAACCAATGACTGGTACAGCTTGGGACCCACACCACAAGAGGGAGCCCACATCTGACAGTGCATAGATGGCCAGTAACCAGAGGCAGGATAGCCTAGAGACACATATAGAACCAAACACAACTGAAAAAACTCAGTAATATGATTCCTAATACTTTGCTATACTCATAGATTGGTACCTAGCTCAATGGTCATCAGCATCAGAGAGATGTCATCCAGCAGCTGATGGGAGAAGATGCAGAGTTACACAGTCAAACACAAGGCAAACCCAAGGGAACCCTGCAGATGAATGGGAGGAAAGATTTAAGAAGCCAGAGGAGTTGAAGACATCATGAGAATAACACCTAGTCAACCGAGCAGGTTGCACAGGGCCTCATAGAGACTGAAGTGACAAATATGAACCCTGCATGGGTCTGAGCTAGGTCCTCTGGTTGTGGAGCTTTGTGATCTTGTGGGACTCCCAACAGTGGGAGTGGGGGCTGTCTGTGACTCTTTTGCCTGCACCTGTGACTCCTTTCCTTCTTCTGGGTTGTTTTGTCCAACCTTGATATGAAGTTTTGTGCCTAGTCTTATTGCAACTTATTTCTTAAAGTTTTGCTTTCTATCTCTGTCTCTGGAAGGGAAAGAGAGGAGGAATAGGTCTGTGGAAGAGGGAAGACATAGGGAGGGACTTGGAGGAGGGACGGAGAAACTTCAGTTGGAATGTAATGTATGAGAGAATCAAAAATAAGAACAAAACAGTATCTACAACCTAAAATTGAACACCTCTGTTACTCATATGGATCAAGAAGAGCATCTTGATTTTATTTATGATCTAATGTAAACAAGAGGCAAAGTGCTACTGACAAGGAAGGAGGAAAAGTGGATATGATGAGAAAATTTGTCATTGATTCATTTAATATTAGATGGATTCTCACTAGGACAATAGAGCTCAGATGCTGACTTTAGGCCACATTTAGGTAAGGAAAGTAGCTCCAGAAACAAGTAAGCTTCACACAAAGCACAAATTCATGTAGACATTACAGTATGCTCTCATGAAGATGAATATTAGCCCATGTCAATTTAGTTTGGTGGCAACAACAAGCTATTTCTCCAAGGCAAGAGCTTTTAGTCCTAGCATATAGGAGGAGAGATAGTTCCTCTTCTGTCTTTATTGGTAGACATTCCTTGGTCACAGAATTACACTGATGAGGGCACTGTCACTCAAGAATAGAATTTTGTTGGTTGTATGCTGCTCTACTCTCCTGCCTTCCTGGTTCTTAACTACCTTCTCCTAGACCTGTGTCTCAATGGACAGGTCCACTTCTATTTTCATGACAGACAATGCAACAAGTTTCATGTATCTACAAAAAAGTATAGGGACTACAAAAAGAGAAACATTTGTGTTTCTGAGACAGACTTAATGTACTTATTTTGATTTTCTCAAGTTGTATTTATTTTCCTGCAAATTACATAGCATCATTCTTCTTGATGCCTGAAGAATTATTCCCTCACTCAGCTATTGTGAATATTGCTTCAAGAAACACTAATGTGCATGTACCTCTGTGACTTGTTGACTTGGAGCCCTCCAGGTGAATACCTAGAAGAGGCAAAGCTAGGTCATGTGCTAGATCTACTTTTTATTTTTTTTTGATGAACCTCTATACTCATTTCATGATGGCTGGATTAGCTTACATTTCCATCAGCAGTGTGTAAGAAGAGTGTCCCCTTTCCACCTTCTCCTTACTTGTTGCCATATGTTTGCATAATGACTACCAGTATCTTGCTCAGGTAACCGTGTACTAGTTATGTTACTACAAAATGTTCAATCATGAAGCACATGGCAAGGATTTCAGTTTTTGAAAACTTCCAACCTCTGTAAAGTTAATTTTTATATTCACTATTCATTTTCCAATTTAAAAATATTGTTGGGCCAGTGAAATAGCTGCAGGTAAAGGTGCTTGCTGTCAAGTCTGGTGACCTGAGTTTGACCCCCAGTACTCACATGGTGGAAGGAGAAAACTGATTCCTGTAAGTTGTCCTCTGACTTCTCCACATATGTATGGCATGTACACATACACAGACATACATACACACACACATACATACACACATATACATATACATATAAACACACTCACATATACAGACACATGTCCATATACACAAACTAATGAGATAATTCTTTCAAATATTTTCTACTGTTATTTAAAATATATTCACTTTCCAGTTTCTGTCTGCTGGTAGAGAAGATTGTCTGTCACAGGGCTCCATATCCAGGTAGCACAGGGAGATAGCTAGCCTCCCAGGAGTGCTGACATGCCTTTCAGTGCAGGTAGGAACACCCCTGCTGCTCAAAGTAACCCACCTGGAACCTTCAGGACACAGGAACTCAGAGTCAGCCTGGAACGGGAGCTTTCTGGGTTCTGTCTGTTGCTAGAGAGGATCCTCTGTCACAGGGCTCCATACCCAGGTGGCATAGGGAGATAGCTAGTGTCTTAGGAGTGGGGACAGGCCTATGAGTTCAGGTAGGAACACCCCTGCTGCTCAGAGGAACCCACACTAAACCCTCAGAACATAGGAACCCAGGGCAAGCCTGGGACGGGAGACTTAAGGTTTCTGTCTGCACCCAGAGCTGATCCTGGGCCATAGAGCTACATACACAAATATTGCCAGGAGAGAGCTCATCTCCCAGGAGTGCCTACATACCAGTGAGCACAGAACTGACCCTGTACCACAGCTCTCCATACCTAAATTCCTTGCAGAGAGAACTGGCCTTCCAGGAGTACTGACACACAGGCTTGCAGGACAGACAAGTCACAGTCAAAGACAGCAAGACCAGCTAACATCAGAGATAACCAGATGGCAAAAGGCAAGCACAAGAACACAAGCAAAAGAAACCAAGGCCTCTTAGTATCATCAGAACCCAGTTCTCCCACCACATTTAGTCCTGGTTATCCCAACACACTAGAAAAGTAAGACTCTGATTTTAAATTACATCTCATGATGATAGAGGACTTCAAGAAGGACATAAATAACTCCCTTAAGGAAATACAGGAAAACACAGGTAAACAGGTAGAAGCCCCTAAAGAGGAAACACAAAAAACCCTTAAAGAATTACAGGAAAACACAATCAAACAGGTGAAGCAATTGAACAAATCCATCCAGGATCTAAAAATGGAAGTAGAAACAACAAAGAAATCACAAAGGGAGACAACTCTGAAGATAGAAAACCTAGGAAAGAAATCATGTGTCATAAATGCAAGAGATAGAAGAGAGAATCTCAGGTGCTGAAGATACTGTAGAAAACATTGATTCAAGAGTCAAAGAAAATGCAAAATTCAAAATGCAAAAAGCTCATAGCCCAAAACATCCAAGAAATCCAGGACACAATGAAAAGACCAAACCTAAGAATAATAGGTATAGAAGAAAGTGAAGATTCCCAACTTAAAGGGCAAGTAAATATCTTCAACAAAATTATAGAAGAAAACTTCCCTAAACTAAAGAAAGAGATGCCCATGAACATACAAGAAGCCTACAGAACTCCAAATAGATTGGACCAGAAAAGAAATTCCTCCCATCACATAATAATTAAAACACCAAATGCACAAAACAAAGAAAGAATATTAAAAGCAGCAAGGGAAAAAGATCAAGTAACATATAAAGACAGACCTATCAGAATTACACCAGACTTCTCACCAGAGACTATGAAAGCTAGAAGATCCTGGGCAGATCTCATACAGACCCTAAGAGAAAATCAATATCAGCCCAAACTATTATACCCAGCAAAACTCTCAATTACCATAGATGGAGAAACCAAGATATTCCATGACAAAAACAAATTTACACAATATCTTTCCACAAATTCAGTCCTACAAAGGATAATAGTTGGAAAATGCCCACACAAGGAGGCAAACTACACCCTAGAAAAAGCAAGAAAGTAATCTTCTTTCTACAAACCCAAAAGAAGATAGCCACACTAACAAAAAAATAACATAAAAAATAACAGGAAGTAACAATCACTATTCCTTAATATCTCTTAACATCAATGGAGTCAATTCCCCAACAAAAAGGCATAGACTAACAGACTAGATACTTAAACAGGACTCAGCATTTTGCTGCATACAGGAAATCCACTTTAGTGTCAAAGATAAACACTACCTTAGAGTAAAGAACTGGAAAACAATTTTCCAACCATATGGTCCCAGGAAACAAGCTGGAGTACCCATTCTAATATCAGATAAAATCGACTTTCAACCAAAAGTCATCAAAAAAGATAAGGAAGGACACTTCATACTCATCAAAGAAAAAAAATCTACCAAGAAGAACTCTCAATTCTGAACATCTATGCTCCAAATGCAAGGGCACCCACATTCATAAAAGAAACTTTACTAAAGTTCAAAGCACACATTGCACCTCACACAATAATTGTTGGGGACTTCAACACCACATTCTCACCAATGGACAGATCAGGGAAACACAAAATAAACAGAGACACAGTGAAACTGAGAGAAGTTATGTAACAAATAGATTTAACAGATATCTATAAAACATTTTACCCAAAATCCAAAGAATATGCCTTCTTCTCAGTATCTCATGGTACGTTCTCCAAAACTGACCACATAATCAATCACAAAACAGACCTCAACAGATAAAAGAAAATTGAAATAATCCCATGCTTCCTATCGGAATCACTATGGATTAAGGCTGGTCTTCAATAGCAACAAAAACAACAGAAAGCCCACATACACATGGAAGATGAACAACACTCTACTCAATGATATCTTGGTCAACAAAGAAATAAAGATATTAAAGACTTTTTAGAATTTAATGAAAATAAAGTCACAACATACCCAAACCTATGGGACACAATGAAAACAGTGGTAAGAGGAAAACACATAGCTCTGAGTACCTCCAAAAAGAAGCTGGAGAGAATGTATATTAGCAGCTTGACAGCACATCTGAAAGCTCTAGAACAAAAAGAAGCAAATACCCCCAAGAGGAGTAGACAGCAGGAAATACTTAAACTCAGGGTTGAAAATCAACCAAGTAGAAACAAACAAACAAAAAAGAACTATACAAAGAATCAATCAATCTAGGATCTGGTTCTTTGAGACAATCAACAAGATAAATAAACTCTTAGCCAGACTAACCAGAGGATACAGTGACACTATCCAAATTAACAAAATCAGAAATGAAATGGGAGAATAACAACAGAAATTGAGGAAATCCAAAAAATCATCAGCTCCTACTACAAAAGACTTTACTCAACAAAACTGGAAAATCTGGATGAAATGGACAATTTCCTTAGACAGATACCAGGTACCAAAGTTAAATCTGGATCAGATAAATAATCTAAACAGTCCCATAACCCCTAATTAAATAGAAGCCTTCATCAATATTCTTCCAACCAAGAAAAGCCCAGGATCAGATGGGTTTAGTGGTGAGTTTTTCAAAGAAGATCTAATACCAATATCTCCAAACTATTCCACAAAATAAAGATGGAAGGAGCACTACACAATTCATTCTATGAAGGCACAATTACTCTGATTTCTAAACTAGACAAAGATCATACAAAGTGGTAGAACTTCAGAACAATTTCCCTTATGAATATTGATGCAAAAATACTCAATAAAATCCTCGAAAACTGAAACCAAGAACATATCAAAATGATCATCTACCATGATCAAGTAGGCTTCATACCAGGGATGCAGGGATGGTTCTATATAAAGAAATCCATCAATGTAATCCACTATATAAACAAACTCATATAAAAGTCCATATGATTATTTTATTAGATGCTGAGAAAGCATTTGAGAAAATCCAACACCTCTTCATGATAAAAGTCTTGGAAAGACCAGGAATTCAAGGCCTATACCTCAATATAGTAAAAGCAATATACAGCAAACCACTAGCTAATATAAAACTAAATGGAGAGAATCTTGAAGCAATCCCACTGAAATCAGGGACTAGACAAGGCTGCCAACTCTCTCCCTTCTTTTCCATATAATACTTGAAATCCTAGCCAGAGCAATTAAACACCAAAAAGAGGTCAAAGGGATACAAATTACAAAGGAAGAAGTCAGTATATCACTATTTTCAGATGGTATGATAGTATACTTAATTGACACCAAAATTCCACCAGAGAACTATTAAACCTGCTAAACAACTTCAGCAAAGTGGCTGGATATAAAATTAACTCAAACAAATCTTCTTCTACTCAAAGGATAAAAAGGCTGAGAAAGAAACGAGAGAAACAACTCCCTTCACAATAGTCACAAATAATATAAAATACCTTGGTTTGACTCTGACTAAAGAAATGAAAGATCTGTATGACAAGAACTTCAAGTCTCTGAAGAAAGAAATTGAAGACCTCAGAAGATGGAAAGATTTCCCATGCTCATGGATTGGCAGGATTAATATAGTAAAAATTGCGATCTTGCCAAAAGCAATGTAATTACCATCAAAATTCCAACTCAATTCTTCATAGAGTTAGAAAGAGCAATTCTCAAATTCATCTGGAATAACAAAAAACCCAGGATATCAAAAACTATTCTCAACAATAAAAGAACTTTTGGGGGAACCAGCATCCTGGACCTCAAGCCATACACTACAGAGCAATAGTGTTAAAAACTTCATGGTATTGGTACAGTGACAGTCAGATCGATCAATGGAATAGAATTGAAGACTCAGAAATGAACCCACACACCTATGGTCACTTGATCTTTGACAAAGGAGCTAAAACCATCCAGAGAAAAAAAGCCTTTTCAACAAATGGTGCTGGTTCGACAGGTGGTTAGCGTGCAGAAGAATGCAAATCGATCCATTCTTACTTCCTTGTACAAAGCTCAAGTCCAAGTGGATCAAGGACCTTCACATAAAACCAGATACACTGAAATTAATAGAAAACAAAGTGGGTAAGAGCCTTGAGCACTTGGGCACAGGGGAAAATTTCCTGAACAGAACACCAATAGCTTATAGTCTAAGATCAAGAATTGACAAACGGTACCTCATAAAATTACAAAGCTTCTGTAAGGCAAAGGACACTGTCAGTAGGACAAAATAGCAACCAATAAATTGGGAAAAGATTTTTTTTACCAACTTTACATCCAATAGTCACCAGAAAAATGCAAATCAAAAAAACCCTGAGATTCCACCTCTCACCAATAACAATGGCTAAGTTCAAAAACCCAGGTGACAGCAGGTGCTGGTGAGGATGTGGAGAAAGAGGAACACTCCTCCATTGCTGATGGGATTGTAAGCTGGTACAAACACTCTGGAAATCAGTATGGCGATTCCTCAGATAATTGGGCATAGTACTACTGGAGGACCCTGCTATAACACCCCTGGGCATATACCCAGAGGATTCTCAAACATCTAATAAGGACACATGCTCCAATATGTTCATAGCAGCCTTATTTATAATAGGCAGAAGCGGGAAAGAACCCAGATGTGCCTCAACAGAGGAATGGATACAGAAAATGTGGTACATTTACACAATGGAGTACTAATCAGCTATTAAAAACAATGAATTCATGAAATTCTTAGGAAAGTGAGTGGAACTGGAGAATGTCATCCTGAATGGGGTAACTCAATCACAAAAGAACACACATTGTATGTACTCAGAGATAAGCGGATATTAGTCCAAAAGCTTGGGATACCCAAGATACTATTCACAGACCAAATGAAGCTCAAGAAGAAAGAAGACCAAAGTATGGATACTCTGGTCCTTCTTAGAAGGGGGAGGAAAATGTCCACAGGATGAGATACAAAACAAAATATGGATCAGAGACTGAAGGAAAGACCATGCAAAGACTGCCCCACTTGGGCATCTATCCTATATACAATTACCAAACCCAGACACTATTGTGGATGCCAACAAGTGCTTGCTGACAGGAGCCTGATATAGCTTTCTCTTGAGAGGCTCTGTTAGTGCAAATACAGAGTGGGGCACGCTCAGCCAACCATTGAATTGAGCACAGGGGCCCCAATGGAGGAGCTAGAGAAAAGACCCAAGGAGCTGTAGGGGTTTGCAGTTCCATAGGAGGAACTACAATATGAACCACCCAGTACCCCCAGAGCTCCCAGGGACTAAACCACTAACCAAAGAGTACACATGGAGGGACCCATGTCCTGAACTGCATATCTGGCAGAGGATGGCCTTGTTGGACATCAAAGGGAGGAGAGGCCCTTGGTCCTGAGAAGGCTAGATGCCCCAGTATAGGGAATGCCAGAACAGGGAAGCAGGTGAAGGTGGGCTGTTGAGTAGGGGGAGGGAGGATGGGTTAGGGGTCTTTTGGGGAGGTGACCAGGGAAGGGGACATTATTTGAAATGCAAATAGAGAATATATCTAATAAAAATAAGAAAAAAATAGTAAAATCACTGTTTTAAAACAAAACAAAAAAATACATTCACCAAATAAGTCCAAATTGGATCCCTCCTAAATACTAATTTCTCTTTTTCTCGACTCAATGGTAGCTACTATAATGTTGATATCAATCTGGTCAATTCAATATGAAAATATGCAGTGCTTTTCTGTGTGTCTTTGCATATCTCTAAGTGTGTGCATTACTGACTCATATAAATTTCCCTGGTTGGTACTTTTCCACTCAGCCGTATGTTTGAATAGATGTCTATCCTGGTATGAATAGCTTTAGTTCATTCTCTACAGCTGCTGCCAAGTTTCAAAAAAACTCATTGCACTGCTTAGCTAGTTTTCAGAGATTGATGGGTAGGCTGTTTCATAAACAGTATTACAACAACTATCCTTCTGAAGACCTCATTTCATAGATGCATACCTTGCAAGCAAGATTTTCATTAGAAGGATGAATTGTGGGATCATGATGGAGTAGGTGCATTCTTCATTTTCAGGAGCTCTCTCTGTCTTAGATATGACTTTTCCCATTTAAATACCTTCAAGGTATTTTTCCTTGCCTAATATTTCTCATAATTTAGATTATGAGTTCTGTTAGCTCAGTTATAAAAGATTGTTATTTGTTATTGCAGTTGCTCATCATTTACTAATAAGCACTCACTATTCAGCACACCCTAGTCTGACCTCCCTGTCTAATTTTCCATTCAAACTTCTGCTGGGCATCATTGATAACACCTTTGTTGCATAATCCAGAGGACACTGGCATTTCACCTCAGACAGTGTAGATACAGCTCCACTCCTCTCACATCCTTCACTCATTGACCAGATATTCTGCCCTAAGTCCTGTCTTACCAGACCTTACTGGGTGTCTGCTCCTAGTCCTGCCTGCTGACTCCTCCTCATGTGACTTCTAAAGGCTGAAACTGCTCTGAAGTCACTGGATATCTCCTCCTTCTGTCACAATATTTTGATAGGTGGTACTATTTGTCCCCATGAATTTAAATTCTAGGTATAAGCTAACAAATGATCTTGGGCCCAGAACTCTCTACTAAACTGAGGATTGGAACTGCGCTGACTTGTGCTGTCTCATAGCTCATAAATAGATATGTGGTAAGCAGAACCTTTAATGCTCCCCAACCTGCCTACGCCCACACCCAGTTTTCTCTACATTTCTCAAGGCAGAAACCAAACAGTCAACACTGATTCCTCCCTGTCCTAAAGCCCAAAACTCCAGAAAGTTCATCTTCAAATTTAACTCTTAGCTACACCTCAGTCCACCCATCTCTGTGCAGAGTCTCTGCCAATCACTACTAAATGACAGGCAAACATTCAGCTGGATTGTGGGTCATCTGCTGAACCTTTGATCCTCAACTACACATATTAAATCCATCTTGTACGTGGCTACCAACATTTAGGCTCTCCCAATCTCTTCATTTACATGCACTTTTTTATTTTTTTTTATTTTTTAATTTACATTCCAAATCATTTCCCCTTTCCCGTTTCCTCCCTCCCCGAAAGTCCCATAAGCCCCCTTCCCTCCCTCTTTTCTCCATTCAACCCCCTCTCGTTACTCTGTCCTGGCGTTCCCCTACATCCAGTCTTTCCAGGAACAGGGGTCTCTCCTTCCATCTTCTTGGAAATCTGTTGATATGCGAATTGTGTCTAGTGTATTCCGAGATTCTGGGTCAATATCCCCTTATCAGTGACTGCATACCATGTGTGTTCTTTTGTGATTGGGTTACCTCACTAAGGATGATATTTTCAAGATCTGACCATTTGCCTAGGAATTTCGTGAATTCATTGTTTTTAATTGCAGAGTAGTATTCCATTGTGTAGATATACCACATCTTCATCATCCGTAGTCATTAGGGAAATGCAAATCAAAACAACCCTGAGATTCCATCTCACACCAGTCAGGATGGCTAAGATCAAAAACACAGGAGACAGCAGTTGTTGGCGAGGATGTGGAGAAAGAGGAACACTCCTCCACTGCTGGTGGAATTGCAAGCTGGTACAACCACTCTGGAAAGCAGCCTGGCGGTTCTTCAGAAAACTGGGCATGACACTCCCGGAGGATCCGGCTATACCACTCCTGGGCATATACCCAGAGGCTTTACCTGCATGCAATAAGGACACATGCTCCACTATGTTCATAGCAGCCTTATTTATAATAGCCAGAAGCTGGAAAGAACCCAGATGTCCCTCAATGGAGGAATGGATTCAGAAGATTTACATGCACTTTTAAGGCTTTCCAAGAGAATTAGGCACAACCTCCCCACTTCGGGGATCTTCCCTTAACAGTTATTTCAATCTTTCAATTCCTCAAAGTTGCCACATTTTCTATAGCCTCAAGGCTTTTACATGCACCGTGCTCTTTCACATCCCTGTACCTGGACTGTTTGTTCACATTGTGCTGCCTCCTTTCATCTTCTAGCCACCGTACCTGAAGTTGTCTTCTACCTCTTATGTTTTGTTATCTTTGGTCTCTGTTTACACAGGTTGTATTTGTCTGCTTTTGTCTCCCCTTATTTCTCCCATTATTTTTTAAAGGACTTGATAATGGAGATGTTTATCTATTTAACCACTATATCCCCAGTCTCCACCACAGTGTCTGTTATATCTTTAGTGAATATCTGCTGAATATACCACTCAATAAAATAAATCCTGACCTCCAGAAGTATGAACTTAAGCAATCCTTTCCTCTTTGTAAGTTAATTGTCTCAGATATTAGATATGCTAATGAAAACTGACATTATTGGCCTTTCTCAAAGTAAAACCCATTATCCTGCTCCTATCCTTTGGTGTCACAGAGAGCAATGGAGTTGCTATCTGTACACAAGTCCTTAACAATCACGGACACTCTCAAATATACATATTATGTGGTATTATGAGAAACACATTGCATGACCTGTCTGCTGTCTACTTACTTTCCATTGAGAACCAGATGACATAAACAAAGTCTCCACATTATACTTCTACCTTATTATTTCCATTGGCATGAGGGCTGTGCTCACAAAGCAGGGCACATGGAACTGCAAAGCTGCCCACAATTGGGTGTGACTACCACCCCCATGGTCTTTGTAATGAACCCACGTTCTCAATAATGAATTAGTATAATATGTAGCCTTTGTCTTAATTCTTAATTGCTACTTAACTCAGTGGGGGGTAGAGGATTACTACCCTTTCCCAAGAGACTAGAAATTAATATAACAAAAATTCAATTCTTGATCCACAGTCCAAATCAATGGTATTAATGGAAGCTTTTCACTCTGGATATGCCTACTACTTGTGTTCAGTCTTAAGTATCAGCTAATTATAAGCATCTTGACAATGATTGTGAAGAAGAATGGAGTATCAGTTGGGACAGCAAATATGGTTTAATGATTCAGTTTAATATAATGTACACTTGAATGTGCCGTCAGCAACTGTGATGGACTCAGACCTTATTATCTCAGTCCAAGCTGTCTGGGTTTAACACCACCAGGAACATCTCTGAAATTCAGCAAAGTCTGACTTGTTTACTTAATGCTGGAAGAGAGTCATCACAGAATTTAGGGAAGAGTGGTGTTTAGGTGAACTTAGGTGAATCAATGTCTTTGTTAGAGTTTGCATTGCCAAACATGACACTATGCATTGTCACCATGACCAAAGCAAACATTTAATGGGGCTAGCTTACAGTTTCAGAGGTTCAGTTCATTACCATCCAGGCAGGTATGGTGCTGGAGGAGCAGAGAGTTCTACATCTTGTTCCAAAGGCAAACAGGAAAAGACTGGGTTCCAGGCAGCTAGAAGGAAGGTCTCTCAAATCCCACCCTCACAGTGATGCACTTCCTCCAACAAGGCCACACACACTCCCTGAGCCAAGCATATTCAAACTACCAAAAGCAATATTTAAATATCAAAGCAAAGAACTGTGCTGTGGACAGGGTTTGCATCAGCACAGTAATGTGAAGTCGATCCAGGTACTGTGTTTCATGGTATAAAGCTAAGACCATCACAGATTGCATTTATCTGATACTCTGTGCCCAGGCTGAATATAGTGGCTGGTTCTCTGTTGTCAACTGATTATTACCCTCCAAATTTGGGAACAGATACTTCACTCTTAGGGCTTCTAAAAATCCAAGCAAGTCCTAGTTCTGACTGTCCATAGTGTGAAGGAATAAAATCTCTGTGTGTCTAAGAGATAATAGTCATTCATCATGATATTTTAAAATAAATAATTAAAATGTGTTTTTGCTTAATTATTGTGCCATCCTCCTCTGTCAGTAAATCCTTGGGGAAGAAATATGCTTGACTCCTGATAACTTTGCAGCTAGCTTTATTTGTGCCTTGTCAATACACCCTCATCAGAGGCATGCTGATTTTTACTTGCTGGGCACAGGATCTTCAGTCTTCCTCAGCTGTAGCCTTGCATGTAGCAGCCATGACAATGGCTCCACTAACTCTCTGCTCAATGAGAAGCAGCAGTTTCCATGAAGTCAAAGGCCCTTGTCTGTGGTTAGAGTCTGGCTGTTGATTTTTTGTAAGACTAGCTAGCCACCAGCTTCTTCCTGGCATGAGAAGTGCTCAGGACCCAGATACAGTTATCCATACACTATTGTTTTTGTGGCTTCTCTTAGGACAGGCAGCCTGTACTCTGATTGCTGAGGTAGGGCTTCTGGTCTTTGACCAAAGGAGCAGGTGCAGGTTCCCATCTCTAGAATGCTTCTTTCTGGTGATGATTTGGGAGGGAACATGTCAGCTGCAAAACAGGTCAGAGCATCTTAAGGGAAGACGGTGATGGAAATCCCCAGAATAGGGAAATGGGAAGTGAGATAGAAAAACCATTTGGTAGATTCTATCAAGCCAGGTGGTTGGAAGTTTTCCTTTCTGAACTTGAGAGCTCCCTGCGGTCAGATAAGGCATTTTTGTAGGGTTGAATAATTCTTTCCAGTAAGTCTCTCCTCTTTAGAGCCTAGGGCAGGTCACCAGAGGTCAACCTAGTGTCTGAAGATACAATCAAATCCCCTTTTCAAGAGTCCAGAAAGTTATCCAACCTCTGGTTTCCAGCTCTTTCTAGTGCCCTTTCTTCAAATGCCATTGCCTGAAAATGAAAGGGATTTGATGGAAAGTAGTGGTGCTATTACTATTGTGTATGGAGTATGGAATTCAGGCAAAGCAACTGTGAACCTTTAAAATGCCCCCATAAGATGTGAGAATTCAGCTGTATCTTTTCACCAACTAGATCTCCAGACTTCTCTGATTTTTAAAAAAACACGACAAATGCTGTTTTTTATGGAGACTGATTGGCCTTGGAATAATTTGGATAAAAAGTAAAGTGAAAATCTATGGTCTATCTCTAACAAGAGTTACTGGAGTCAATGTTACTCCTAGGTAGACAAAAGGCTACAGGGCCTCAAAATATCTTTTATTCCTGGCATAGAAAAAAATGTGGAATTTGAGTTTATTTTTTTAATTTTCTATATTTTTTTAATATACATTCCCAATGATTTCCTCTTTCCCAGTTTCTCCCTCCCTGAAAGTTCCATAAGCCATCTTCCCTCCTCCTGTTCCCCATTCAACCCCCTCTTGCTTCTCTGTCCTGGTATTTCCCTACATCCAGTCTTTCCAGGAACAGGGGTCTCTCCTTCCAACTTCTTGGAAATCTATTGATATGTGAATTGTGTCTTGGGTATTCTGAGTTTCTGGGTTAATATACCCTTATCAGTAACTGCATACCATGTGTATTCTTTTGTGATTAGGTGACCTCACTAAGGATGATATTTTTCTAATTCTGACCTTTTGCCTAAGAATTTCATGAATTCATTGTTTTTAATTGCAGAGTAGTATTCCATTGTGTAAATATACCACATCTTCTGTATCCATTCCTCCGTTGAGAGACATCTGGGTTCTTTCCAGCTTCTGGCTATTATAAATAAGGCTGCTATGAACATAGTGGAGCATGTGTCCTTATTGCATGCCGGGGAAGCATCTGGGTATATGCCCAGGAGTGGCATAAGAGGATCCTCTGAGAGTGTCATGCCCAGTTTTCTGAGGAACCGCCAGACTGCTTTCCAGAGTGGTTGTACCAGCTTGCAATCCCATCAGCAGTGGAGGAGTGTTCCTCTTTCTCCAGATCCTTGCCAACAACTGCTGTCTCCTGTGTTTTTGATCTTAGCCATTCTGATTGGTGTGAGGTAGAATCTCAGGGTTGTTTTGATTTGCATTTCCCTAATGACTAAGGATGTTGAACATTTCTTTAGGTGCTTAACAGCCATTCGATATTCTTCAGGTAAGAACTCTGTGTTTAGCTCTGTACCCTATTTTTTAAATGGGTTATTTGGCTCTCTGGAGTCTAACTTCTTGAGTTATTTGCATATCTTGGATATTAGCCCTCAGTCGGATGTAGGGTTGGTAAAGATCTTTTCCCAGTTTTTTGGCTGCCGCTTTGTCCTTTTGACAGTGTCCTTTGCCTTACAGAAACTTTGTAATTTTATGAGGTCCCATTTGTCAATTCTTGATCTTAGAGCATAAGCTATTGGAGTTCTGTTCAGGAAATTCTCCCCTGTGCCCATATGTTCAAGGTCCTTCCCTAGTTTCCTTTCTATTAGTTTCAGTGTGTCTGGTTTTATGTGGAGGTCCTTGATTCACTTGGAATTGAGCTTAGTGCAAGGAGATAAGAATGGATCAATTTGCATTCTTCTGCATGTTGACCTCCAGTTGAACCAACACCATTTGTTGAAAAGTATATCTTTTTTCTACTGGATGGTTTTAGCTCTTTTGTAAAAGATCAAGTGACCTTAGGAGTGTGGAATCATTTCTGGGTTTTCAATTCTGTTCCATTGATCTACATGCCTGTCACTGTACCAATACCATGCAGTTTTTAACACTATTGCTCTGTAGTACAGCCTGAGGTCCAGCATACTGATTCCCCCAGAAGTTCTTTTACTCTTGAGAACAGTTTTAGCTATCCTGGGTTTTCTGTTACTCCAGATGAATTTTTGAATTGCTCTTTCTAACTTTATGAAGAATTGAGTTGGGATTTTGATGGGGATTGCATTGAATCTGTATATTGCTTTTGGCAAGATGGTCATTTTTACTATATTAATCCTGCCAATCCATGAGCATGGAAGATTTTTCCATCCTCTGAGGTCTTCTTCAATTTCTTTCTTCAGAGACTTGAAGTTCTTGTCATACAGATCTTTCACTTGTTTGGTTAGAGTCACACCAAGATACTTTATATGGTTTGTGGCTATCGTGAAGGGTATCATTTCTCTTATTTCTTTCTCAGCCTGCTTATCCTTTGAGTATAGGAAGGCTACTGACTTGCTTGAGTTGATCTTATATCTGGCCACTTTGCTGAAGTTGTTTATCAGCTGTAGGAGTTCTCTGGTGGAGTTCTTTGGGTCGCTTAAGTATACTATCATATCGTCTGCAAATAGTGATAGTTTGAGTTCTTCCTTTCCAATTTGTATCTCTTTGACCTCCTTTTGTTGTCTAATTGCTCTAGCTAGAACTTCAAGTACTATATTGAAAAGACATGGAGAGAGAGGGCAGCCTTGTCTAGTCCCTGATTTTAGTGGGATTGCTTCAAGTTTCTCTCTATTTAGATTGATGTTGGTTACCGGTTTGCTGTAAATTGCTTTTGCTATGTTTAGAAATGGGTCTCGAATTCCTGATCTTTCCAAGACCTTTAACATGAAAGGATGCTGAATTTTGTCAAATGCCTTTTTCAGCATCTAATGAAATGACCATGTGGGTTTTTTCCTTTGAGATTGTTTATGTAGTGAATTACATTGATGGATTTCTTTATACTGAACCATCCCTGCATCCCTGGGATGAAGCCTACTTGATCATGGTGAATGATCATTTTTGGCAAGAATTTTATTGAGTATATTTGCATCGATATTCATAAGAGAAATTGTTCTGAGATTCTTTTTCTTTGTCAGAGTTTGTGTGATTTTGGTATCAGGGTAATTGTGGCTTCATAGAACAAGTTGGGTAGTGTTCCTTCTCTTTCTATTTTGTGGAAGAGTTTGAAGAGTATTGGTGTTAGGTCTTCTTTGAAGGTTTGATAGAATTCTGCACTAAAACCATCTGGACCTGTGCTTTTTTTGGTTGGAAGACTTCCAATGACCACTTCTGTTTCTTCAGGGGTTATAGAATGGTTTAGATGATCTATTTGATCTTGATTTAATTTTGGTATTTGGTATCTGTCTAGGAAATTGTCCATTTCCTCGAGATTTTCTAGTTTTGTTGAATACAGGCTTTTGTAGTAGGATCTGATGATTTTTTGAATTTCCTCAGTTTCTGTTGTTATCTCTCCCTTTTCGTTTCTGATTTTGTTAATTTGGATACTGTCTCTGTGCCCTCTGGCTATTCTGGCTAAGGGCTTATTTATCTTGTTGGTTTTCTCAAAGAACCAACTCCTAGTTTTGCTGATTCTTTGTATTGTTTTATTTGTTTCTACTTGATTGATTTCAGCCCTGAGTTTGATGATTTTCTGCCTTCTAGTTCTCTTGGGTATTTTTGCTTCTTTTTGTTCCAGGGTTTTCAGATGTGCCATAAAGCTGCTAGTGTATGCTCTCTCCTGTTTCTTTTTGGAGGCACTCAGGGCTATGAATTTTCCTCTTATCACTGCTTTCATTGTGTTCCATAAATTAGGATATGTTGTGCCTTCATTTTCATTAAATTTTAAAAAGTCTTTGATTTCTTTCTTTATTTCCTCCTTGACCAATGTATCATTGAGTCGAGCATTGTTCAGTTTCCACGTGTATGTGGGCTTTCTGTTGTTTTTGTTGCTATTGAAGACCACCCTTATTCCATAGTGATCTGATAGGAGTCATGGAATTAGTTCAATCTTCTTGTATGTGTTGAGGTTTGTTTTGTGACCAATTATATGGTTGATTTTGGAGAAGGTACAATGAGGTGCTAAGAAGAACGTGTATTCTTTTGCTTTCCGCTGAAATGTTCTATATATATCTGTTAGTTCCACTTGCTCCAAGGCTTCAATTAGTTTCACTGTGTCCCTGTTTAGTTTCTGCTTTCCTGAATGATCCATTTCAGAGAGTGGGGTGTTGAAGTCACCCACTATTATTGTTTGAGGTGTGATGTGTACTTTGAGGTTTAGTAAAGTTTCTTTTACAAATGAGGGTGCCCTTGCATTTGGAGCATAGATGTTCAGAATTGAGAGTTCTTCTTGGTGGTTTTTCCTTTGACCAGTATGTAGTGTCCTTCTGTGTCTTTTTTGATGACTTTAGGTTGAAAGTCAATTTTATCTGATATTAGGATGGCTACTCCGGCTCATTTCCTGGGACCATTTGCTTGTAATATTGTTTTCCAGCCTTTTACTCTGAGGTAGTGTTTGTCTTTGACACTGAGGTGCGTTTCCTGCATGCAGCAAAATGCTGGGTCCTGTTGACGTATCCAGTCTGTTAGTCTTTGTCTTTTTATTGGGGAATTGAGACCATTGATATTAAGAGAGATTAAGGAATAGTGATTAATGTTACCTGCCATTCTTGATGCTATCTTTGTGTTTGAATGCTTATCTACCTTTGGGTTTGATGCAAGAAGGTTACTATCTCGTTTTTTCCAGAGTGTAGTTTCTCTCCCTGTATTGGCGGTTTCCACCTATTACCCTTTGCAGGGATTGTTTTGTGGAAAGATATTGTGAAAATTTGGTTTTATCATGGAATATCTTGGTCTCTCCATCTATGGTGATTGACAGTTTCGCTGGGTATAGTAGTATGGGCTGGCATTTGTGTTCTCTTAGAGTCTGTAAGAGATCTGCCCGGGATCTTCTAGCTTCCATAGTCTCTGGTGAGAAGTCTGATGTGATTCGGATAGGTCTTCCTTTATATGTTACTTGGCCTTTTTCTCTTACTGCTTTTAATATTCTTTCTTTGTTTAGTACATTTAGTGTTTTGATTATTATGTGACGGGAGGTATTTCTGTTCTGGTACAGTCTGTTTGGAGTTCTGTAGGCCTCTTGAAAGTTCATTGGCATCTCTCTCTTTAGGTTAGGGAAGTTTTCCTCCATAATTTTGTTGAAGATATTTACTGGCCCTTTAAATTGCAAATCTTCACTCTCATCTATACATATAATCCTTCGGTTTGGTCTTCTCATTGTGTCCTGGATTTCCTGGATATTTTGGGTTACACGCTTTTTGCATTTTGCATTTTCTTTGACTGTTGAGTCGATGCTTTCTATGAGTCTTCAGCATCTGAGATTCTTTCTCCCATCTCTTGTATTCTATTGTTGATGTTTGCATCTATGACTCCTGATTTCTTCCCAAGGTTTTCTATCTCCAAAGTTGTCTCCCTTTGTGATTTCTTATTTGTTTCTACTTTGTTTTTTTAGATCCTGGATGGATGTGCTCATTTCCTTAACTTGTTTGTTTGTGTTTTCCTATATTTCTTTAAGATATTTTTGTGTTTCCTCTTTCAGGATTTCTGCCTGTTGACCCAAGTTCTCCTGTATTTCTTTAAGCCAATTTTGTTCTGCCTCCTTATGGGCCTCCATCTGTTGACCTATATTCTCCTGCATTTCTTTAAGTGCTTTTTGTGTTTCCTTTGTAAGGGCATCTACCCATTGATTCATGTTCTCCTGTATTTCTTTAAGTGATTTTTGTGTTGCCTCCTTATGGCATCTGTTGACCCATATTCTCCTGCATTTCTTTAAGCACTTTTTGTGTTTCCTTTTTAAGGGCTTCTACCCATCGATTCATGTTCTCCTGTATTTCTTTATAAGATTTATTTACGTCCTTCTTGAAATCCTCTAATAGCATCATGAGAAGTGATTTTAAATCCAGATCTTTCCTTTCAGGTGTGATGGGGTATCAAGGACTTGCTGCTGTTGGAGAGTTGGGTTTGGATGGTGCCATATTGCCTTGATTTCTGTTAGTAATGTTCCTACGTTTGCCTTTTGCCATCTGATTATCTCTGGTGTTAGTTGGTCCTGCTGTCACTGGCTGTTGCTTGAATCTCCTGTGAGCCTGCAAGGCTATTTCTGCCCCTCTGGATGACCGGGTTTCCCCTGGCACCAATTGCTGAGGGGCTGCCCTGCTCCTGAGTCACTTTGGAGCGCTGATGTGCCTTGCCCAAAGTAAGGTTATACTTCGGAAATCCCTGAGTACCTGGAGACTCAGTGTAGTCAATCCCCGGAGCAGAGGTGGCTAAGGGGAGGCTGGTGCGCTCTCTCCTTGTGTGGGTTCCTCTGCAGGGCAGATGTCCCACAGCAGGGCTGGCACGTAGATGACCACAGACCTGCCCAGCTCTTGGGTGCAGGGAGCACACCAGCTGGTGTGACCCAAGCGATGTTATGCTCGGTTTTCCCTGCACCTGGAGGTCCCAACTGCTCTGTTGCTAGATCAAAGATGGCGGCAGAGGGTACTATGCTCCCCCTTTGTGCAGATCACTCTGCAGGGCAGATGTCCCACAGCAGTGCTGCTGCCCAGATGACCACAGATCTGTCCTGCTCCTTGAAGCAGATGGAAGCCTAGCAAACTCTGTCGGAATTTGAGTTTATTAATTAGAGTTTTTATATTTACTAAGTATGGTTAATTTCTGAACATCTAACCACATCCATAAGACAGATGCCCATCAGGATCAGTGATGTGAAGTGTAGATTAGCTCTCACAGATTAATTATGATGCCTATAAGTTTGTTGTATCTTAACATTTTAAATATCAGTAGCAATACAGAAACCAAATTGTTTGGACCAGTTAATCCCTCCTTTTTATAGGAAATGTTAATACCTGTGGCTCTAGGAATTTGGATGTAAAATAGAGGTGCCTCCACAATGAAAAGTTTTGTGGAAATCTCTCTCCATCTAAAACCTGTATGTTTTACATAGTCTATATTTAGTAATAAATCATTTTATGAATGTAACATACTTGTGAATATTTTTAAACATGAAGACTTGATTTAAATAGAGTAGACAATTGAGGTAGGCAAGCTGTCATAGAAAATTCCTGACTAACGAATGAGATCATACTTGTTGGGCTGGCCCAGATCTTTGGCCCAAGATGGAGCCACCAAAGACACCAAGGTGGATGACCTGTGTGGGATCCAGCCTCTCTCTTCAAGGAAAAGAAAACAGAATGCTCTATACTTCTCAGGTCTACTGTACCCTTGTCTCAGCAGAACCTTGAAAACAGCCACCAGAACCCTCTGACCCCCATAAAATTATGCTTACTGCAGTCCCCTTTGCCCAAGACAGTCCTTTTTCCTTAATGCTCCTCTGCCATACTCCTACTGAAGTAAAAGTGCCTTATAAACCCCAAACTCCTTTTTCCTCCTTGGGGACAACCTGACAGTCAACTCTGAATGACACTTGGCCCTTTGGCCTCAGCCCTGCTTGTTAAGTCACATGGTAATATCTGCAATTGTAGTTTTCAAAAGCTGAGATCATTGTTATTTCAATTCTTTAAAAAGTACACCAAGGAAAAATTCAGATAATTTTTAAGAAATCTAAATACAAATAGTTTTAGGAAAAATATAAAAGAGCTACTAAGCAGAAATGTGTAAACAGGGGCTTTGCATTCAGTTTCTGTAGTGCCAAGTTGTCACTTTGTTTGAAGATGGTACCACCTAGTTCTTCTGACATTTAACTGTATGTGAATTCAGAAGAATTTGACACAAATTTTAGGTTAAAGAACAGTTTATGTCTTGAAGTTTTGTAATATAGGGAGTGGTTGAAAGAACCTGATAGGACCTTTTTTTTTCTTTTTTATTAGATATTTGCTTTATTTATGTTTCAAATGGTATCCCCTTTCCACTTTACCCCTCCGAAAATTCCCTATCCCATGCCCCTCCCCTTGCTATTCCCTCCTCCCCATCTAATTTCCTGTCTTGCATTCCCCTATTCTGGGAATCGAACATTCACAACACCAATGGCCTCTCTTCTCATTTATGTCTGAGATGGTCATCTTCTTCTACATATGTATCTGGAGCCATGGGTCCATCCATGTGTACTTTTTGGTTGGTGATTTAGTCCCTGCGAACTCTGGGGGTACTAGTTGGTACATATTATTGTTCCTCCTGCAGGACTGCAAACCTCTTCAGCTCCTTGGGTCCTTTATCTAGCTGCTCCATTGGGGACTCTATGCTCATTCTATTGGTTGGCTGTGAGCAATGGGTATTTTGATCCACTTTCCAATAAGGATTAAAGTATCCACACTTTAGTCTTCCTTCTTCTTGAGCTTAATGTGGTCTGTGAGTTTTATCTTGGGTATTCCGAGCTTTTGGGCTAGTATTCCCTTATCAGTGAATGTATACAATGTGTGTTCTTTTTTGATTGGGTTACCTCACTCAGGATGATATTTTCTAGCTCCATCCATTTGCCTAAAAATTTGATGAATTCATTGTTTTTAATAGCTGAGTAGTATTCCATTGTGTAAATGTACCACATTTTTTGTATCCATTCCTCTGTTGAGGGATATCTGGGTCCTTTCTTGCTTCTGGCTATTATAAATAAGACTGCTATGAACATAGTAGAGCATGTGCCCTTACTTGTTGGAACACCTTCTGGGTATATGCCCAGGAGTGGTATAGCTGTGTCCTCAGGTAGCGCTATGTCCAATTTTCTGTGGAACTGCCAAACTGATTTTCAGAGTGGTTTTACCAGCTTACAATCCCACCAGCAATGGAGGAGTGTTCCTCTTTCTCCACATCATCGTGAGCAACTGGTGTCTCCTGAGCTTTTGATCTTAGCCATTCTGACTGGTGAGAGGTGGAATCTCAGGGTGGTTTTTATTTGCATTTCCCTGATGATTAAGGATGTTGAACATTTCTTTAGGTATTCTTAGCCATCCAATATTCCTCAGTTGAGAATTCTTTGTTTAGCTCTGTACCCCATTTTTAATAGGGTTATTCTGTTCTCTGGAGTCTAACTTTTTCAGTTCTTTATATATATTAGATATTAGCCCTCTTTCAGATGTAGGATTGGTAAAGATCTTTTCCCAATCTGTTGGTTGCCATTTTATCCTACTGACAGTGTCCTTTCCCTTACAGAAACTTTGTAATTTTATGAGGTCCCATTTGTCAATACTTGATCTTAGAGCATAAGCTATTGGTGTCCTGTTTAGGAAATTTTCCCCTGTGCCCATGTGCTCGTTTCTTCCCCACTTTCTCTTCTATTACATTCAGTGTATCTGGTTTTATGTGGAAGTCTTTGATCTACTTGGACTTGAACTTTGTACAGGGAGATAAGAATGGATCTATTTGCATCCTTCTACATGTTGACTGCCAGATGACCCAGCACCATTTTTTGAAAATGCTGTCTTTTTTCCACTGGATGGTTTCTGGGTCTTCAATTAGATTCCGTTGATCTTCCTGCTCTCTCTGTATCAATATCATACAGTTTTTATCACTATTGCTCTGTAGTAGAGCTTGAGGTCAGGGATAGCAATTCTGCCAGAAGGTCTTTTATTGTTGAGAATAGTTTTCAATATCCTTGGTTTTTTGGTATTCCAGATAAATTTGGAAATTGCTCTCTCTAATTCTGTGAAGAATTGAGTTGGAATTTTAATGGGGATTGCATTGAATCTGTAGATTGCTTCAGGCAAGATGGTCATTTTTGCTATATTAACCCTGCCAAACCATGAGCATGGGAGATCCTTCCATCTTCTGAGATCTTCAATTTCTTTCTTCAAAGACTTGAAGTTCTTGTCATACAGATCTTTCACTTGCTTTGTTAGAGTTACATCAAGGTATATAATATTATTTGTGACTATTTTGAAGGGTATTTCCCTAATTTTTTTCAACCTCTTTATCCTTTGATTTATTTTAATTAATTTTATATCCAGCCACATTGCTGAAGTTGATTTTCAGGTTTAGAAGTTCTCTGGTGGAGTTTTTGGGGTCACTTAAGTATACTATCGTATTATCTGCAAATAGTGACACTTTGACTTCTTCCTTTGCAATTTGAATCCCTTTGACCTCCTTTTGTTGTCTAATTGCTCTGGCTAGGACTTAAGAGTCCTGTATTGAACAGGTAGGGAGATAATGGACAGCTTTGTCTAGTCCCTGATATCAGTGGGATTGCTTCAAGTTTCTCTCAGTTTAGTTTGATGTTGGCTATTGGTTTGCCATATATTGCTTTTACTATGTTTAAGTATGGGCCTTGAATTCCTGATCTTTCCAAGACTTTTATCATGAAGAGGTGTTGGATTTTGTCAAATGTTTTCTCAGCATCTAATGAAATGATCATGTGTTTTTTTTTCCTTTGAGTTTGTTTATATAGTGGATTACATTGATGGATTTCCATATATTGAACCATCCTTGCATACCCTGGGATGAAGCCTACTTGATCATGGTGGATGATCATTTTGATGTGTTCTTGGATTTGGTTGGCAAGAATTTTATTGAGTATTTTTGCATCAATATTAATAATTGAAATTGGTCTAAAGTTCTCTTTCTTTGTCAGGTCTTTGTGTGGTTTAGTATCAGAGGAATTGTGGCTTCATAAAATGAGTTGGGTAGTGTTCCTTCTGTTACTATTTTGTGGAAGAATTTGAAGAGTATTGGTGTTCAAAGTCTTCTTTGAAGGTCTGGTAGAACTCTACATTGACTATTAATGACTGCTTCTATTTCTTTGGAGATTATGGGATTGTTTAGATTATTTATCTGATCCTGATTTAACTTTGGTATCTGGTATGTTTCTAGAAAATTATCCATTTCATCTAGATTTTCCACTTTTGTTGAGTATAGGCTTTTGTAGTAGGATCTGATGATTTTTGAATTTGCTCAGTATCTGTTGTTATGTCTCCCTTTTCTTTTCTGATTTTGCTGATTTGGATACTGTCTCTGTGCCCTCTGGTTAGTTCAGCTAACAGTTTATCTATACTGCTGTTTTTTTTCAAAGAACCAGCTCCTGGTTTGGTTGATTCTTTGTATAGTTCTTTTTGTTTCTATTTGGTTGATATCAGCCCTGAGTTTGATTATTTTCTGCCGTCTACTCCTCTTGGGTGTATTTGCTTCTTTTTGTTCTAGAGCCTTCAGCTGTGCTGTTAAGCTGTTAGTGTATGCTCTTTCTATTTTCTTTTTGGAGGCACTTGGAGCTATAAGTTTTCCTCTTAGCACTGCTTTCATTGTGTCCCATAAATTTGGGTATGTTGTGACTTCGTTTTCATTAAATTCTAAAAAGTTTTTAATTTCTTTCTTTATTTCTTCCTTGACCAAGTTATCCTTCAGTAGAGTGTTGTTCAATTTCCATGTGTATGTGGGCTTTATGTTGTTCTTGTTGTTATTGATGACCAGCCTTAATTCGTGGTGATCTGATAGGATGCGTGGAATTATTTCAATCTTCTTATATCTGCTGAGGTCTGTTTTGTGACCTAGTATATGGTCATTTTTGGAGAAGGTACCATGAGGTGCTGAGGAAAAGATATATTCTTTTGATTTTGGATAAAATGTTCCATCGATATCTGTTAAATCCATTTGCTTCATAACTGTTAGTTTCACTGTTTCTCTTTTTAATTTGTGTTTCCCTGATCTGTCCATTGATGAGAGTGGTATGTTGAAGTCTCCCACTATTATTGTGTGGGGTGCAAAGTGTACTTTGAGCTTTAGTAAAGTTTCTTTTATGAATGTGGGTGCCCTTGTATTTGGAGAATGTTTGTTCAGAATTGAGACTTCATCTTGGTAGATTTTTTCTTTGATGAGTATGAAGTGTCCTTCCTTATCTTTTTTGATTACTTTAGGTTGAAAGTCGATTTTATTTGATATTAGGATGGCTACACCAGCTTGTTTCTTGGGACCATTTGCTTGGAACATTGTTTTTGAGCCTTTTACTGTGAGGTAGTGTCTGTCTTTGTGCCTGAGGTGGGTTTCCTGTATGCAGCAATATGTTGGGTCCCGCTTATGTACCCAGTCTGTTAGTCTATATCTTTTTATTGTAGAATTGAGTCCATTGATATTAAGAGATATTAAGAATAAAAGATTGTTGCTTCCTGTTATTTTTGTTATTAGAGGTGGAGTTATGTTTGTGTGGCTCTCTTCTTTTTGGTTTGTTAAAAGATTAATTTCTTGCTTTTTTGTGTGTGTAGTTTCCCTCCTTTTGCTGGTGTTTTCCATTCACCTTTGAAGGGCTAGATTTGTGGAAAGATATTGTGTAAATTTGTTTTTGTCATAGAATACCTAGGTTTCTCCGTCTGTGGTAATGGAGAGATTTGCTGGGTATAGTAGCCTGGGTTGGCATTTGTGTTTCCTTAGGGTCTCTATGACATCTGCCCAGGATCTTCTGTTTTTCATAGTCTATGGTGAGAAGTCTAGTGTAATTCTGATAGATCTACCTTTATATGCCACTTGACCTTTTTCCCTTACTGCTTTTAATATTCTTTCTTTATTTAGTGCATTTGGTGTTTTAATTATTATGTGATGGGAGAAATTTCTTTTCTGGTCCAATTTATTTGGAGTTCTGTAGACTTCAACACACCCAAAGAGCAAGAATCAGATCTAAAATCCCATCTAATGAAAATGATAGTGGACGTTAAGAAGGACAAAAATATTTCCTTCTTAAATATAGGAATATAGGAGAAAACAGGTAAATATGTAGAATCCCTTAAAAAGGAAATACATAAATCTCTTAAAGAAATACAGAAAAACATGATCAAATAGGCAAAGGAATTGAACAAAACCATCCAGGATATAAAAATGGAAATAGAAACATTAAAGAAAACATAAAGAGAGACAACCCTGGAGAGGGAAAACCTAGCAAAAAGATCAGGAGTCACAGATCACCAACAGAATACAAGAGATAGAAGAGAAAATCTCAGGTGTAGCAGATACCATACACAATGGTCAAAGAAAAAAAAAACCAAAAAGCTCCTAATTCAAACATTCAAGAAATCAAGGATACAATGAAAAGACCAAACCTAAGAATAATAGGTATAGAAGAGAGTGAAGATTCCCAATTCAAAGGATCAGTAAACATCTTCAACAAAATTATAAAAGAAAACTTCACTAATCTAAAGAAAGAGATGTCCATGAACATACAAAATGCCTACATCAAACAGATGGGACAAGAAAAGAAATTCCTCCCATCACATAATAATCAAAACACCAAATGCACAGAACAAAGAAAGAATATTAAAGGCAGTAAGGGAAAAAGGACAAGTAACATATAAAGGCAGATCTATCAGAATGACTCCAGACTTCTCAACAGAGACTCTAAAAGCCAAAAGATCTTGGGCAGATGTCATACAGACCCTAAGAGAACAAAAATGCAAGCCCAGGCTACTATATCCAGCAAAATTCTCAATTACCATAGATGACAAAACCAAGATATTCCATGGCAACACCAAATTTAAACAGTATTTTTCCACCAATCTAGCCTTATGGAGGAAAATAGAAGGAAAACTCCAACACAAGGAGGGAAACTACACCCAAGAAAAAGCAAGAAATTAATCACACAAAAAAGCCAAAAGAAGAGAACCACACAAACATAATTCCACCTCTAACAACAAAAATAACAGGAAGCAACAATCATTGGTCCTTAATATCCCTCAACATCAATGGACTCATTCTAGTATCCAATAAAACAGACTTTCAACCAAAAGTTATCAAAAATATGGGGAAAGACACTACATACTCATCAAAGGAAAAATCCACCACAATGAACTCTCGATTCTGAACATCTATGCCCCCAAATGCAAGGGAACCCACATTTGTAAAAGAAACATTACTAAAGCTCAAAACACACATTACCTCACACAATAATAGTTAGAAACTTCAACACCCCACTCTCATCAATGGACAGATCATGGAAAAGAAGCTAAACAGAGATACATTGAAAGTAACAGACACTATGGACCAAATGGATTTAGTATATATCACCAGAACATTTTACCCTAAAACTAAAGAATATACCTTCTTCTCAGCATCTCATGGTACCTTCTCCAAAACTGACCATATATTTTGTCACAAAACAGCCTCAGTAGATGCAAGAAGATTGAAATTATCCCATACATCCTATCAGATCACCACGAACTAAGGCTAATCTTCAATAACAACAAAACCAACAGAAAGCCCACATACATATGGAAGCTGAATCATTAACTCAATGATAATTTTGTTAGGGAAGAAGTAAAGAAACAAATTAAAGCCTTTTTATAATTTAACAAACATGAAGGTACAACATACCCAAACTTATAGGATACAATGAAAGCAGTACTAAGTGGAAAACTCATAGCTCTGAGTGCCCCATAAAGAAACTGGAGAGAGAATACACTGACATCTTAATAGCATGTCTGAAAGCTCTAAAACAAAAATAATCAAGTTCACCCAAAAGGAGTAGATGGCAGGAAATAATCAAACTCAGGGTTGAAATCAACCAAGTAGAAACAAAGAGAACTGTACAAAGAATCAACAAAACCAGGAGCTGGTTCTTTGAGAAAAATCAACTAAATAGGTAAACCCTTAGTTAGACTTACAAGAAGGCACAGAGACAGTATTCAAATTAGCAAAATCAGAAATGAAAAGGGAGACACAACAGAAATTGAAGAAATTAAAATAATCATCAGATACTACTACTAAAGCCCTTACTGAACAAAACTGGAAAACCTAGATGAAATAGATGATTTTTCTAGACAGATACCAGGTTCCAAAATTAAATCAGGATCAGATAAACTGTCTAAAATTCCCTAACCCTAAAGAAACATAAGCAGTCATTAAAAATCACTCAACCAAGAAGAAAGCCCAGGACCAGATGGTTTTAGTGCAGAATTCTATCAGACTTCCAAGAATTAGAAGACCTAATACTAATGCTTCTCAAACTATTTGACAAAATAGAAACAGAAGTAACACTACCCAATTGTTCTATGTAGTCACAGTTACACTTATATCTAAACCACACAAAGACCCAATAAATAAAGAGAACTTCAGACCAATTTCCCCTATGAATATTGATGCAAAAATACTCAACAAAATTCTTGCAAACTGAATCCAAGAACACATCAAAATGATCATTCACCATGGTCAAGTAGGCTTCATCCCAGGGATGCAGGGATGGTTCAATATGCAGAAATCCATCAATGTAATCCACTATATAAACAAACTCAAAGGAAAAAAAACACATGATCATTTCATTAGATGCTAAGAAAGCATTTGACAATATACAACATCTCTTCTTGATAAAAGTCTTGGAAAGATCAGGAATTCAAGGCCCATACTTAAACATAGTAAAGCCATATGCAGCAATCCAGTAGCCAACATCAAACTAAATGGAAGGAAACCTGAAGGAATCCCACTGAAATCAGGGACTCCCTACCTGTTCGATATAGTTCTTGAAGTCTTAGCCAGAGCAATTAGACAACAAAAGGAGGTCAAAGGGATTCAAATTGGAAAGGAAGAAGTCAAAGTGTCACTATTTGCAGATGATATGATAGTGTACTTAAGTGACCCCAAAAACTCCAACAGAGAACTTCTAAACTTGAAAATCAACTTCAGAAATGTGGCTGGATATAAAATTAACTCAAACAAATCAATAGCCTTCCTATACTCAAAGGGCAAAGAGGCTGAGAAAGAAATTAGGGGAATCACACCCTTCACAATAGCCACAAATAATATTACATACCTTGGTGTGACTCAAACCAAGCAAGTGAAAGATCTGTATGACAAGAACTTCAAGCCTCTGAAGAAAGAAATAGGAGAAGATCTCAGATGATGGAAGGATCTCCCATGCTCACGAATTGGCAGAATTAATATAGTAAAAATGGCCATCTTGCCTGAAGCAATCTATAGATTCAATGCAATCTCCATCAAAACTCCATATCAATTCTTCATAGAGCTATAAAGAGCAATCTACAAATTCATTTGGAATAACAAAAAACACAGGATAGCTAAAACTATTCTCCAAAACAAAAGATCTGTGGGAATCAACATCTCTGACCTCAAGCTCTACTACAGAGCAATAGTGATAAAAACTGTATGATATTGGTACATAGACATGCAGGAAGATCAATGGAATAGAATAGAAGACCCAGATATGAACCCACACACCTCTGGTCACTTGGTATTTGATAAAGGAGCCAAAAACATTCAGTGGACAAAAGACAGCATTTTTAACAAATAGTGCTGGATAAACTGGAGGTAAGCATGCAGAAAAATGCAAATCGACCTATTCTTATTTCCTTGTACAAATCTCAAGTCCAAGTGGATCAAGGACCCCCACATAAAACCAGGTACACTGAAGCTTATAGAGGAGAAAGTGGGGAAGAACCTTGAACACATGGACACAGGGGAAAATTTGCTGAATAGATCACCAATGGCTTATGCTCTAAGAACAAGAATCAACAAATGGGTCCTCATAAAATTACAAATTTTCTGTAAGGCAAAGGACACTGTCAATAGGACAAAATGGCAACCAACAGATTGGGAAAAGATCTTTACCAATCCTACATCTGATAGAGTGCTAGTATTTAATGTATACAAAGAACTTAAGAAGTTATACTCCACAGTGTCAAATAACCCTATTAAAAATGGGGTACAGAGCTAAACAGGAAATTTTCAACTGCGGAAACTTGTACAGCTCTGAAGCACCTAAAGAATTGTTCAGCATCCTTAGTTATTAGGGAAATGCAAATCAAAACAAACCTGAGATTCCACCTCATACCAGTCAGAATGGCTAAGATGAAAAACTCAGAAGACAGCTGTTGCTAGAAAGCATGTGGAGAAAGAGGAACATTTCTCCATTGCTGGTGGGATTGCAAGCTAGTAAAACTGCTCTGGAAATCAGTACAGCGGTTCCTCAGAAAATTGGACATAGTACTACCTGAGGATCTAGCTATATCACTCCTGGGCATATACCCAGAAGATGCTCCAACATGCAATAAGTACATATACTCCACTATGTTCATAGCAGCCTTATTTTTAATAGCCAGAAGTTGGAAAGAACCCAGATGTCCTTCAACAGAGGAATGGATACAGAAATTATGGTATATATACACAATGGAGTACTATTCAGCTATTAAAATCAATGAATTCGTGAAATTCTTAGGCAAATGAATGGAACTAGAAAGTGTCATCCTGAGTGAAGTAATGCAATCACAAAAGAATACACATGATATGCACTCACTGATAAGTGGATATTAGCCCAAAAGCTCCAAATAAACATGTTCCAATTCACAGACCACAGGAAGCTCAAAAAGAAGATAGTGCAAAGTGGGGGTGATTTGGTTCCTCTGAGAAAGGGAACAAAATAATCACAGGTACAACTATGGAGACAAAGTGTGGAGCAGAGACTGAAGGAAAGGGCACACAGAGACTGTCTTACCTGGGGTTTAACCTATAAACAGTCACCAAACTGAAACTACTATATAAATGACAAGATGTGTGTATCAAAAGGAGCCTGTCATGGTTGTCTTTTGGAAGGGCCTTGCCAGAGTCTTACAGATACAAAGACGAATACTAGCAGCCAACCATTGGATTGAGCGTGGAGTTCACAATGGAGGAGTTGGAGGGCAGATTGAGGAGCTGGCGGGGGTTTGCAGCCCCATGGGAAAAATGGCAACGTTTGCCAACCAGACACCCCAGGGCTCCCAGGGACTAAGCCATCAACCAAGGGGTACTCGTAGTTCCAGCCAAAAGAGTGGCAGAGGAATGCCTTGTTGGGTATCAGTGGGAGGAGAGTTCCTTGGTCCTGTGAAGGCTCAACAGAAGCCCCACTGTGGAGAAATCGAGTGGGGGTCGTGGGAGTGGGTGGGTGGAGGAGCATATTCTTGGAGGCAGAGAGTGGGAGGATGGGTTGGGGGTTTTCGGATAGGGTGGAAACCGGGAAGGGGTATAACATTTGAAATGTAAATGAAGAATATATTCAATAAAAGAACTTAAAAAAAATTTTTTTGTAGACTTTCACATTCTCTTTGTGGTTTCTTTTTTTTTTTTTCTAAGTTTTTTATTTACATTCCAAATCATTTCCCCTTTCCAGTTTCCTCCCTCCCCAAAAGTCCCATAAGCCCCCTTCCCTCCCTCTTTTCCCCATTCAACCCCCTCTCCCTTCTCTGTCCTGGCATTCCCCTACATCCAATCTTTCCAGGAACAGGGGTCTCTCCTTCCATCTTCTTGGAAATCTATTGATATGCGAATTGTGTCTAGGGTATTCCAAGATTCTGGGTTAATATCCCCTTACCAGTGACTGCATACCATGTGTGTTCTTTTGTGATTGGGCTACCTCACTAAGGATGATATTTTCCAGTGCTGACCATTTGCCTAGGAATTTCGTGAATTCATTGTTTTTAATTGCAGAGTAGTATTCCATTGTGTAAAAAAAGATTTTCTAACTCAACAAAAAAAAAACTCAAAAGAAAAAGACTCCATGATCATCTCATTAGATGCTAAAAAATCTTTGACAAAATATAATACCCCTTCATGTTAAAAGTATTGGAGAGATGAAGAATTCAAAGTTCATACCTAAGCATAATAAAAGCAATATAGAGCAAACTAGTAGCCAACATCGAACTAAGTGGAGAGAAATTTGAAACAATCCCACGAAAATCAGGAACAAGACAAGGCTACCTACTCTCCTATCTATTCAATATAGTACTCAAAGTTCTAGCTAGAAAAAAATGCAGCAAAAAGAGATCAAGTGATATAAATTGGGATCAAGAAACTCCTCCACAGACCCCCCCATTCCCCCACCCCTTTGCCTCTATGACGGTGCTCCCCACCCAGCCACCCACTCCTGCCCCACCTCTCCAGCATCCCCCTATACTGGGGCATCAAACCTCCACAAGACCAAGGGACTCCCCTCCCATTAATGTCAAACAAGGCTGTCCTTTGCTACATATGTAGCTGGATTCATGGATCCCTCTTTGGTTGGTGGTCTAGTCCCTGGGAGCAGTGGGTGGTCTGGACAGCAGACATTGTCCTTCCTATGGGGTTGTAATCCCCCTCTGCTCCTCCAGTCCTTTCAACAGCTCCCACAGCTGGGTTCCAGAGCTCAGTCTGATGGTTGGCTCCAAGCATCCACAACTGCATTGGTCCACTGCAGGCAAAACCTCTCAGGGAACAGCCACATCAGTTTCCTGTTATCAAGCACCTCTTGGCAACAATAGCAGTGTCAGGGGTCATATCTGCAGACCAGATGGATTACCAGGTGGAGCGGTCCCTGGATGGCTCTTCCTTCAGCCTCTGCTCCATTTTTTGGCCCTGTCTTTCCCTTTGGACATGAACATTTAAAGAAACTTTAATTTTAAAAAGATATAGGAAAAGATAATCCTTCAAAAATGAATATCTTCTCCATACAAGAGACTGAAGTCAGTTTATAGTTGATGAGTTCAAAGAAAAAGTCAAAAGATGCTCACAGAAGCACATCCCAGCAGAAAGAAGCTAATACACCGAAGAGGAGTAGATGTCAGGAAATCATCAAACTCAGGGCTGAAATCAACCAAGTAGAAACAAAAAGAACTATACAAAAAATGAACAAAACCAGGAACTCGTTCTTTGAGAAAATAACAAGATAGATAAACCATTAGCCAGACTAACCAGAAGGCATAGAGACAGTATCCAAATTAACAGAATTAGAAATGAAAAAGGAAATATAACAACAGAAACTGAGGGTATTCAAAAAACCATCAGATCCTACTACAAAAGCCTATACTCAATAAAATTGGAAAATCTGGATGAAATGGACATTTTTTGAGACAGATACCAAATACCAAAGTTAAATCAGGATCAGATAGACCATCTAAACAGTCTCATAACCCCTAAAGAAATAGAAGCAGTCATTGAAAGTCTCACAACCAAAAAGAGCACAGGACCAGATGGTTTTACTGCAGAATTCTGTCAGACCTTCAAAGAAGACCTAATACCAATACTCTTCAAACTATTCCACAAAATAGAAACAGAAGGAACTCTACCCAACTCATTCTATGAAGCCATAATTATGCTGATACCAAAACCACACAAAAATCCAACAAAAAAAGAGAACTTCAGACTAATTTCCCTTATGAATATGAATGCAAAAATAGTAAAATTCTTGCCAACCAAATTGAAGAACATTTCAAAATGATCATTTTCCACAATAAAGTAGGCTTCATCCCAGGGATGCAGGGATGGTTCAATATATGAAAATTCATCAATGTAATCAATTACATAAAGAAACTCAAAGAAAAAGACCACATGACCATTTCATTAGATGCTGAAAAAGCATTTGACAAAATTCAGCATCCCTTCACGTTAAAAGTCTTGGAAAGATCATGAATTTAATTCATACCTAAATTAGGCCCATACCTAAACATAGTAAAAGCAATACACAGTAAAGCAGTAGCTAACATCAAACCAAAAATGGAGAGAAACTTGAAGCAATCCCAGTAAAATTAGGGACTAGACAAGGTTGCCCTCTCTCTACAAAACTATTCAATATAGTACTTGAAGTTTTAGCTAGAGAAAGTAGACAACAAGGAGGTCAAAGGGATACAAATTGGTAAGGAAGAAGTTAAATTATCACTATCATGGGTGCCCCAAAGTGCTTGCTGACCGGAGCCAGATATAGCTGTCACCTGGGAGGCTCTGCTAGTGCATGACAAATACAGAGGGGGACACTCTCATCCAAACACAAAATCATATATTTGCACATGATATGATAGTATACTTAGGCAACTCAAAAAACTCCACCAGAGAACTACAGCTGATAAACAACTTCAACAAAGTGACCGGATATAAAATTAACTCAAACAAATCAGTAGCCTTCCTATACTCAAGGATAAAGAGGCTGAGAAAAATTTAGGGAAATGGTACCCTTCACAATAGTCAAAAACAATATAAAATATCTTGGTGTGACTCTAACCAAACAAGTGAAAGATCTGTATGTGAAGAACTTCAAGTCTCTGAAGAAAGATAGAAGAAGACCTCAGAAGATGGAAAGATCTCCCATGCTCGTCGATTGGCAGAATTAATATAATAAAAATGGCCATCTTGCCAAAAGCAATCTACAGAGTCAATGCAATCCCCTTCAAAATTCCAACTTAATTTTTCATAGAGTTAGAAAAAGAAATTCTCAAATTCATCTGGAATAACTAAAAACCAGTAAAACTATTCTCAACAGTAAAAGAACTTCTGGTGGAATCAGTATTTCGGACCTCAAGCTGTACTACAGAGTGACAGTGTTAAAAACTGCATGGTATTGGTACAGTGGCAGGCAGGTAGATCAATGGAATAGAATTGAAGTCCCAGAAATGAACCCACACACCTATGGTCACTTGATCTTTGACAAAGCAGCTAAAACCATCCAGTGGAAAAAAGATAGCCTTTTCAACAAATGGGGCTGGTTCAACTGGTGGTTACCATGCAGAAGAATGTAAATTGATCTATTCTTATCCCCTGTACAAAGCTCAATTCCAAGTGGATCAAGGACCACCACATAAAACCAGACACACTGAAACTAATAGGAAAGAAACTGGGGAAGAGTCTTGAGCACTTGGGCACAGGGGAAAATTTTCTGAACAGAACACCAATAGCTTATAGTCTAAGATCAAGAATTGACAAATGGTACCTCATAAAATTGCAAAGTTCTGTAAGGCAAAGGATGCTGTCAATAAGACAAAACAGCAACCAACAAATTGGGAAAAGGTCTTTATCAACCCTCCATCAGACAGAGGGCTAATATCCAATGTATACAAAGAATTGAAGTTAGACTGCAGAGAACCAAATAACCCTATTAAAAATGGGGTACAAAAATGAACAAAGAAATTTCAACTGAGGAAGATCAAATGGCTGAGAAGCACCTAAAGAAACATTCAACATCCTTAGTCATCAGAGAAATGCAAATCAAAACAACCCAATTAGAATGGCCAAGATTAAAAATTCAGGGGACAGCAAATGCTGGAGAGGATGTGGAGAAAAAGGAGCACTCTTCCACTGCTCGTAGGACTGCAAGCTGGTACACCACTCTGGAAATCAGTTTGGTAGTTCCTCAGAAAACTGGACATAATACTACCAGAGGACCCTGCTATACCACTTCTGGGAATATATCCAGAGGATTCTCCAGCTTGTAATAAGGACACATGCCCCACTATGTTCATAGCAGCCCTATTTATAATAGCCAGAAGCTGGAAAGAACCCAGACATCTCTCAACAGAGGAATGGATACAGAAAATGTGGTACATTTACACAATGGAAGATTACTCAGCTATTAAAAACAATGAATTCATGAAATTCTTAGGCAAATGGGTAGAACTGGAAAGTATCCTGAGTGAGGTAACCAAATCACAAAAGAACACACATGGTATGCACTCACTGATAAGTGGATATTAGCCCAGAAGCTTGGACTATGCAAGACACAATTCACAGATCAAATGAAGCCCAAAAGAAGGAAGAACAAAGTATGGATACTCTGGCCCTTCTTAGAAGGGGGAACAAAATATCCACAGGAGATACAGAGATGAAGTGTTGATCAGATTCTGAGGGAAAGACCATCCAGAGACTGCACCACCTAAGGATCCGTCCCATATATGGTTACAAAACCCAGATACTATCATGGATGCTCACAAGTGCTTGCTGACCGGAGCCAGATATAGCTGTCACCTGGGAGGCTCTGCTAGTGCATGACAAATACAGAGGGGGACACTCTCAGCTAGCTTTTGAACTGAGCACAGGGTCCTCAATGGAGGAGCTAGAATAAGGACCCAAGGAACTGAAGGGGTTTGCAGCACTATAGGAGGAACAACAATATGAGCCACCCAAATACTCCCAGAGCTCCCAGAGACAAAACCATCAACCAAAGTGTACACATGGAGTTACCCATGGCACCAGATGCATAGGAAGCAGAGGATTGCCTTGTTGGACATCAAAGGGAGGAGAGGCCCTTGGCAAGGGTCAATGCTGCAGTATAGAGGAATACCAAGACAAGGAGGTGGAGAGGGTTGATTGGAGAACAGGGGGAGGGGATTTTCACGGGGTGGACCAGGAAAGAGGACAACATTTGAAATGTAAATAAAGAATATATCTAATAAAAAAGAAATGTAAATAAAGAATACATCTAATTAAAAAAAAGAAGAAGAAACACATCCCAGGGCAGGGCAGGACATTTGAAGTCAGTTATGCATCTACATTGTGCAATATAGAATACAAAGTATAGAATACAATTTTTATTAATGAAGTTCTGTTTGTTTTAGTCATCCCATATTTGTGCCTTGAAGAATTTGGTTTTGGAAAAGTCTACCTTCTTTAGAAATCTTGCTAATTCTAAAAGCTAAGATACTTGGGGCTAAGGAGATGGGATAAAGGATCATGTAGTCGGTGCTTAAGTGTGAAAATCAGAGTTCAAATCCCCAATACCCATGTAAGGGCTGGGCAGGTGTAGCAGTTGTGTTAATTTCTTTCCTATTGCTTTTATAAAGATTATAGTCAAAAGCAGTTTGGAGAGGAAAAGTTTTATGTGGTTTACACATTCTGGTCACAGGCCAGTTTTGAGGGATACCGCCTTGGTTACTATTATATTACTGTGAAGAGACACTAGGTGTAAGGTGACATTTATAAAGAAAAGCATTTAACTGAGTTCTTGCCTACAGTTTTAGAGGGTTAATACATTGTTATCTTGGCAGGAAGCAGAAATACATGGCACTGGAGCAAGAACTGAGAGCTTTACAGAAGCCAAGGCAAGAATTCAAGCAGGTGACAATGTGAAGGCAGAAACAGAAGCAGAGACCATTGGAGGAGTGCTGCTTACTGGCGTGTTCATTTTTGAGCCTGTTTTCTTACACTACCAAATTACTAGCACAGGGGAGGCTCTGCTCAATATACATTGGATCCTCCCACATTAGTCATTAGTCAAGGAAATCCTCTACAACTGAAGTTCTCCTCTTCTCAGATGACCCTGCTTACGTCAAGTTAACAAAAACAAAGCATAACAAAACAAAAAACCTTAACCAGCACATATCCCATTTGTAATCCCATCCCTCTGAAGGTAGAGACAGAGTTTCATGAGCAAGCTGGCTAGCTATACTAGCTGAGTTGGCAATCTCTGAACCCAAGTGAAAGACTCTGTCTCAATATATAAGGTGGAGGATGATTAAGGAAGATACCTGACATCAACTTCTGACCTTCACATGCACATGTGTACAAAAATACAGAGACAGAGAGAGAGAGACAGAGAGAGAGAGAGAGAGAGAGAGACAGAGACAGAGACAGAGACAGAGAGAGAGACAGAGAGAGAGAAACTGCATGTGAGCTTGCTTTACAAACCATAACTCCTTATAAATGCAAAAATAATATGGCCATTTTATTCCACTAAAATTACTGCATTCAAAAAATGCAAGTGAGATAAACTATTTTAATTCAAAAAGTTCACTCCTTGTAAAAACCAACAGTAAATGCTTTGGATGAAAACATGGTAAGAAGTTCTGCATCTGATCCACCTGCTGAGGGAAAACAGCGCAGGGAGGGCTGCTCTGCTTTCTTTTCAGTCTTGCATTTTGTTAGGGGTGTCTTTGGTTGCTTCTTGTTAGAATCCGAGAGATCTTGAGTGCCACAGAGTGATGTGTCTAAAAACCCAGAAGTGTGAACACAGATGGTCACCATTTATATATTAGCTTACATATTATCAGGAAGTATACAGCTAGAGGTCTCTTCATTAGTTTTGTGATGGTGTCATGATTTAACTACATGACCATGACAAAGAAGCCTAGTATAACACTACCATTTCCCCCACAGCCTACACCAGTGTTTAGATCATTGTGTCAATATATTGGAGGGCACCAATTCACCTTGAGTCAAAAGGCCAGTAACAGATTCTTTCTTTGTATTCTAGGATTAAGATTTACTGTACATTACCTCTTAATCTGCTTTCTATCTCTGAAAATTGGGTATGTGTGTTTGCTTCTTTGTTGCTGGAATGAAACATTTACCAAAAAACAACTTGGCAAGGAAGTGTTTTCTTTCAATTTATGCTTCCAGGTACCAGTTAATAGTTTATCATGATGGGAAGTCAGTGCAAGAACTCCAGACAGGGACCTGGAGGCTAGATTGGAAGCAGAGACCCCAGAGGAATACTGATTGATCTATGTGGTTTTCCCAGCTTGCATTCTTATACCCTCTGTGAGCACCCACCCAAGTGTAGCACCAGCCACAGTGGTCTGGGTCCTCCCGTGTATCAATCACTAATCAAGAAAATAGAAGAATTTAGATCATTTAGACTTGCTGACAAGCCAATATAATGGAGTTATTTTCTCAAATGAAATTTGTGCTTCCCAGATGAGTCTAACTTTTACGTTGACATGAGCAAAGTCTCCTCCCATTGAAGGATGGATCAAGATAACAGTATTCATGTAAGAAGGAAGGGTATGGGGAGCTGGAATGATGGAAGCAAAGGCGAGGTTCTCTGCTTGGGAAGCAGGACTCATTACAAGACTGACCTTAATGCACCACAATCATCTCGAAGTCAGTGATGAAGGTTTTCCCCAGTTCTTTGGTCAGAATGAGTGGGCAGCTCCCTTTGGAGCAGACAGCGATGAACCAGCCAGGGAAGGCTGCAGATTCAAATGTAGAGGTTGTACCACTCTTCTTGTGATAGAAGAGAGAGGCCTTTACAGGTTCCTTTTGGTGGTACATTTCCATTATGTTCCCTTTCTGGTGGGCAAGAAGGAGATTACAGGAAGATATTTCACCATGGGAACTGATGTTTTTTAACATCAGTCTCCATCTTTTAAAACAGCCTGGAGGCTTCTGTTTCTTATTAGAGAATCATATACTCCAAATACATGTTAAGAGTATAGTAGAAACATTAGGACATAAAATTTCAATTTTGTTTGTGTTGTTAATGTTTTGAGACAAATTTTCTCTGGGTAGCCTCAATGTTAAGATCAGAGGCAGGTGCCACCATGTCCAGTGTTCCCCCCTCCCCCTGCTCTGTAGATCAGAATAGCCTTGAACTCAGAGATCTGCCTGTCTCTGTCTCCTAGTTGCTGGGATTAAAGGCATACCCCATCACTACCTACCTCAGTCACTCTTAATGTTTTGAAAGAATAAATTGGCAGAAGTTTTGGAGATTATACACCATTGTTTTAGACATTCACTTCCTGTTTCCTATAAATAAAGGTGTTCAAAGAATATTTACATAATAGCATAAATTTTGAGTGAAATACAATTGTCTTTGCAAAATTTATTTAATCTTAGCAATATGGACATCTTTCTTGTCAGGGGATGTCCTTTCATGTGCTGTATGTTGATCCCTGTAGGCAGTATCCCTGCCCTTCACTCACTAGGCAAATGGCACATTCTTGCCTCCAATTGTAGCCACCTGTTCTAATTAGGGTTTCATTGCTGTGAAGAGACTCTATGACCACAGCAACTCTTATAAAGCAAAACATTTCATTGGTTGGCTTATAGTTTCAGAGTCTTAGTCAATTATCACCATGGTGAGAAATATGTCATTGTGTAGGCAGACATGGTGCTGGAGAAGGAGGTTAGAGTTCTACATCTTGATCCACAGGAAGCAGGAGGAAGACTGAGACATATTTCCTCCAATAAGGCTATGTCTAACACAACAAGGCCACACCTCCAATAATGTTACTCCCTGTACCACCCAAAGTATCTTGACAATGACAACTTATTTCCTAGTTGAAAATCATTCTTTTTTGTTTAGTCATAAAACTGAGCATTTGCCTATGACTACTTATTGAAAGGGTCAAGGTAATCATTATGGTGCCCAGAGGTCTAATTTTAATTGCCTTATTATAATATATTTTTATAATAAAGAGTCATTAAGATGCCCATTGCAGAGATTTATATATTTTTTCACAAAAAATTATCAGTGAAATTTTGTCCAGAAGATAAAGGAAACGGGAAAAGGGAAATGATTTTGAATGTAAATAAAAAAAACTTAGAAAATAAAATAAAATTAAAAAAAAAGTCCTTGGTTTTTTTTTTTTTAAACTGGCCAGCCAGCCTAGCTTAGTTGATGAGCTCCAGATTTGGTGAGAGATCCTATCTTAAAAATAATGTGGGGGAGAGATGAAGGAAGATAACCACTGTCAATCTGACTTATATATATACACACACACGTGCACATATATGCACATAGACCTACGCCCACACATATGAACACACAGACACTCCAGAGTAACTCTAAAAATCTTCTTCCTTGACCAAACTTACTTTTGCAAAATAAAAGGAAATGTTATTTTGGAAAGCTGGTTTCAAAATACCCCTACATTTTTTCCTTATTCTTTGGTGATGTATGCACCCTTAAATCAGTATAAGGATAATGTGGTAATTGCCTTTAAAAGATTTGAAAAGCAGAGTTTCTGTTAAGTGGGTGCTTTGTGAAAAGGTGGGCTCCTCTTCCCTGGCCAGGAGAGAGCAGATCCTTCTTTTCTAAACTCACCTCAAGTTGTAGCACAGGCTGTTCCCCATTTCCTGTGCAGAAGAGGCAGCTCTGAGGCCTTTTTACTCCCAGGTACATGGGATCTCCCCTGTTCTTCTCAAGAGTGTCCAGATATTGGCATGGGAGTAAGGTTACAGTGACTACAAATGCAAGGCAGAGAGCAGAGTTCAGTTCATGCTTCCAAAGCATCATCTCTAAACTCAGCACAACAAAACAGAGGCTGGGATCTTCTCACCAACCTTCCTGTCACCCACCACACACCAGCTGGCTCAGAGAGGTATGTCTCATGCATCTCATTGTGTGACTGACAACTTCTCATGGATTCAAAATTTCATTTCATAGACCTTTCTCTTTTATTTAAATCTCTGAAGCTTCACAGAAAAAAAAATCTTCCACCATTTCCTCAACCTAACCCTCCATTCCTCCTAGGGTCACCTACCTCTCTTTTCCTTGACCCATCCCTTGACTGTCCAAGACCATGACTACCCTCTGTTCTAAACTATCCATGCAATGGTCCTCTCCAGATAAGGCCAGTTAACACATGTGCAGTGAAATGAAAGTCTGAGGACACACCCACGACATTAGTCAGAGAGGCTGCCATAAATGGCCAGGGCTACTCACCTGGAACTGTTTGCTCTTTCCTTGGGACAGCAGTGAGGACATTATTCTGAAGGACCCATACACGACTACTAAGATCTTGAATATGTCTAAACCAAGGTGTTGCTGCACTTAGTTCTGTAAAGAAAATAAATGCAGATACTTAAGTAGGAAGGCACAGAATATCTCCCCTTTCAAATCTTTTGCTCCTTTATGAAGATGATCTTTACCTTTATCCTTATTCATTATGTTGATATTGTTTCTGAACTGTCAATCTGCAGACTGACCCTAGGGAAGACACAGAGTTAGTCCTAAGTCACAGTTTGACCCAGGTCAGAGGAACTGGTGAGCAGCTTAACAGTGACCCCAAGAAGACTCTCTAAACCAAGTGTCATCAAGCTCCCATTATATCCTTAGACTCAGCTTATTGTCCAAAAGAAGCAGCTACTCTAATTCCCATGTAGGCCTGAGATACAAGGGGACAGGGAGCACCAAGGCCAGAGCCAAGCAGCAAGGGATTCTGGGAAGTGGCAGAAAGCCACAGGCTGCGTTTCTAACCTGATTGCAGAGGACCGTGTCTGCACACTTCAGAACTACAGCCACTCCGTCTCAGCTTCTCTGACAAGCTCTACTAGGGTTCAGGCCTTTTATCCACAACATGAAGGGAGGAGGTTATGCCTCAGTGAATCTAGGACTGCTGGTCACCCTAGATAATTCCTGGAGAGCTAGCTAAGCATCTTTTGGAAAAAATGGCAATTATAGCATGCTTGTGACTTAGAGCGCCTAGGAAAGGGAGGGCTTGCTAAGCCTGTGAGAGCAGTAAGCAGGAAATAAGTCACAGATTTCAACCTGATGGAGGAAAGAAACATTATATGGGATTTCCCCAGGATGGATGACTGGACTAGATGACATAAAATGAAGTACTAGAATATTGCTCCTACAAGTAGGAACCTACAGGAAGTACAAAGGTGGATGAGAAGACTATGCTCTAAGTCTTATGATACTCTTAAACTGGTACAAGTCATCTTGGACTGACTCCAGTGGGTGCTCCACCTTCTCCCAGCCAATATGCATGTTGCTTCTCCATCAACAAGTTTTAGCCAAAGCAAAGCCAACTCCTGGACTTCCTGCCCACATCTCAGAAGATTTAAGTCATTATCTTGTTATAGGAAGAGGAAGCCTGATGAACTGCTCACATTTGGAATGCTCCCTTCTGATGCTGTATTAGGCACAGAAGACACCCAAACAACAATTTTACTAAGCAAGACAGAGACAAAAGGTGACTTCATCTGAATAAGGCAGAAGCAACAGTGAATGGCTCTGCAAGAATGATTTTTAAAGGGAAAAAGGGGGGAGGTCAGGTTAGAATGGGCTAGAATGAGTAGGTAGATTCTGGTTGAACTTGTTAGTCAGTGTAGCCAAATAAGAAATTTTGATAGCTAGATCTTGGTAGTTACCCTCAAGAAAGAGTCAGGCATAATAAAGAAGTGGCCAAATAAGGGAATCCAACAGTTTATCTTGAGAGGGGAGCAGGAAGGACAGCATCTGCTGGCACCATGTTTACCATGCTTGCGCCTAAATGTCAGATGGTCTATCAGTTGTCAGAGTGTCCATCATTAGATTTTTCTGAAAGAAAGCTAAGGAAATGATTTTGATGCTTTTCCCTATATTGAAGCTTATAGTCTGTCTCTGAAAGACCTGAAAACTTGTCACTTTCATACCTTATTGGGTTCCATCTCAGGGACAAATACTATCAATGAGTTAAGGGACATGTGAATAAGGTCCCAGCCTCCTAGTCTCCTGGAAGGACAATTCTCAGGCTTCTCAGAGGGCCCCTAGTGGCTCCCAGCCGCAGTTACCTATAAAAGTAACTAGTGTCTACTGAATTCCCTGTAGTCATCTCCTAAACAAGTTCCCTGCTCTTATTGACAACCCCAATAAGTCAGTAGTTCAATATTCAAAAGGAAGACATTTGCATTAAAATAATATGTATTCAAAGTAAATCTTTAAACATTTCTAATTATGCTTACAATTGATTATAAAGTGTAGACTATGCATGTTGTATTGGCATCATTTGGCATCTGGTCAGAAATACAAAAACCCAGGCTCTACTCCAACCTGAAGAATCAAGATCTGAAAGAAAAGAACATTAAAAATTGATATACCACTTTCGGTCACCATCTGCACCAGGGAGCTAAGGCTGTTGCACAGCCCTCTGTACAAAGGTCCTGCCAGGAGGCAGCTGTTCTCCCAAGAGTGCTCTCACCTCCTAGCTCAGAGGTGAGATCGCCACTTTCTCTCCAATAACTGTCTAAAGTGGAACTGGCCAGGATCACACAGGGCAAAGGAACAATGGAGCAGCTGGGACAAGATCCTTCTGATTGTCATCTGCTCCCGGGAGCTAAGGCTGTTCCACAACCCTCTGTATGCAGGTCCCGCCATGACAGAGCTGGTCTCCCAGGAGGGCTGACACAGGCTTACAGGCCCACAGGAGGGACAAGCACCAGCCAGAGACAGCAAGACCAACTAACACCAGACATAACCAAAAAGGAAAGTGCAAGAATCCTACCAACAGAAACCAAGGCGATGTGGCATCATCATAACCCAGTTCTCCCACCACAGCAAGTTGTGGATACCCCAAAACACTGGAAAAGCAAGATTTGGATTTAAAATCACATCTCATGATGCTGATAGAGGACTTTAAGAAGGATATAAATAACTCCCTTAAAGAAATAGAGAACACAGGTAAACAGGTAGAAGCCCTTAAAGAGGAAACAAAAAAAAAATCCCTTAAAGAATAACAGGAAAACATAACCAAACAGGTGAAGGAATTGAACAAAACCATCCAAGATCTAAAAATGGAAATAGAAACAATAAAGAAATCATAAAGGGAGACAACTCTTGAGATAAAGGACCTAGGAAAGAGATCAGGAGTCATAGATGAAAGCATCACCAACAGAATACAAGAGATAGAAGAGAGAATCTCAGGTGTTGAAGATACTATAGAAAACATTGGCACTACAGTCAAAGAAAATGAAAAATGCATAAAGTTCCCAACCCAAAACATCCAGGAAATCCAGGACACAATGATAAGATCAAACCTAAGGATTATAGGTATAGAAGAGAGCAAAGATTTCCAACTTAAAGGGGATATTAACCCAGAATCTCGGAATACCCTAGACACAATTCGCATATCAATAGATTTCCAAGAAGATGGAAGGAGAGACCCCTGGTCCTGGAAAGACTGGATGTAGGGGAATGCCAGGACAGAGAAGCGAGAGGGGGTTGAATGGGGAAAAGAGGGAGGGAAGGGGGTTTATGGGACTTTCGGGGAGGGAGGAAATGGGAAAGGGGAAATGATTTGGAATGTAAATAAAAAAACTTAGAAAAAAAAAGGGCCAGAAAATGTATTCAACAAAATTATAGAAGAAAACTTCTCTAAACTAAAGAAAGAGATGCCCATGAATATACAAGAAGCCTACAGAACTCCAAATAGATTGGTCCAGAAAAGAAATTCCTTCCTTCACATATTAATCAAAGCATCAAATGCACAAAACAAAAAAAGAATATTAAAATCAGCAAGGGAAAAAGGTCAAGTAACATATAAAGACAGACCTATCAGAATTACAGCAGTCTTCTCTATGAAAGCCAGAAGATCCTGGTCATACAGACCCTAAAAGAACACAAAAGCCAGCCCAGGTTACTATACCCAGCAAACCTCTCAGTTACCATAGATGGAGAAACCAAGATATTCCATGACAAAAACAAATTTACACAATATCTTTCCACAAATACAGCCCTTCAAAAGATAATAAATGGAAAACTCCAACACAAGGATGGAAACTAAATCCTAGAAAAGGTAAGAAAATAATCTTCTTTTAACAAACTGAAAAGAAGAAAGCCACAGAACATAATTCCACCTTTAACAACAAAAATAACAGGAAGCAACAATCACTTTTCCTTAATATCTCTTAATATCAATGGACACAATTTCCCAATAAAAAGACAGACTCACAGAGAGGATTCAAAACAGGATTCAATATTTTGCTACATACAGTAAAACCACCTCAGTGACAAAGACAGATACTACCTCAGAGTAAAAGGTTGGAAAACAATTCTCAAGCAAATGGTCCAAAGAAACAAGCTGGAGTAGCCATTCTAATATCTGATAAAATTGACTTTCAACCTAAATTATTAAAAAAGATAAGGAAGGACACTTCATACCCATTAAAGGAAAAATCCACCAAGATGAACTCTCAATTCTGAACATCTATGCCCCAAATGCAAGGGCATCCACATTTGTAAAAGAAACTTTACTAAAGCTCAAAGTGCACATTGCACCTCACACAATATTAGTGGGAGACTTCAACATCCCACTCTCATCAATGGACAGATCATGGAAACAGAAACTAAACAGAGACACAGTGAAACTAACAGACACTATGAACCAAATGTATCTAACAGTTATGTAGAGAGCATTTTATCCTAAATAAAAAAAAATACTCTTTTTCTCAGCACCTCATGGTATATTCTCCAAAATTTACCATATAATTGGTCACAAGACAGCCATTAACAGATACGAGAAGATTGAAATAATCCCATGCATTCTATAATATCACCATGGGCTAAGGCTGATCTTTAATAACAACATAAACAATAGAAATCTCACACACTTGGAAGCTGAACAACACTCTACTCAATGATAACTTGGTCAAGGAAGAAATAAAGAAAGAAATTAAAAACTTTTAGAGTTCAATGAAAATGAAGCCACAACATACCAAACCTTATGAAACACAATGAAAGCAGTGGTAAGAGGAAAACACATAGCTCTGAGTGCCTCCAAAAAGAAACTGGAAAGAACATATATTAGCAGCTTGACAGCACATCTGAATGCTCTAGAACAAAAAGAAGCAAGTATACCCAAGAGGAGTAGATGTCAGGAAATAATCAAACTCAGGGCTGAAATCAACCAAGTAGTAACAAATAGAACTATGCAAAAAAAAAATCAACCAAACCAGAAACTAGTTCTTTGAGAAAATCAACAAGATAGATAAACCCTTAGCCAGACTAATGAGAGGGCATAGAGATAGTATCCAAATCAAAAAATCTGAAATGAAAAGGGAGATATAACAACAGAAACTGAGGAAATTCAAAAATTCATCAGATCCTTCTACAAAAGCCTATACTCAACAAAACTGGAAAATCTGGAGGAAATGGACAATTTTCTAGGCAGATACTGGGCACCAAAGTTAAATCAGGATCAAATAAATGATCTAAACAGTCCCACAAACCCTAAAGAAATAGTAGCAGTCATTAATAGTCTTACAACCAAAAAAATAAAAAATAAAAAATAAAAGGCCCAGGACCAGATGGGATTAGTGATTTCTATCAGACATTCAAAGAAGTCCTGATACCAATACTCTTCAAACTTTTCCACAAAATAGAAACAAAGTAACACTATCCAATTAGTTTATGAAGCCACAGTTGTACTGATACCAGAACCTCACAATGGTCCCCCCAAAAGAAAGAGAACTGCAGACCAATTTCCCTTATGAATATTGATGCAAAAGAACTCAATAAAATTGTTGCAAACCGAATCCAAGAACACATCAAAACGATCATCCATCATGATCAAGTAGGCTTCATCCCAAGAAGGCAGGGATGGTTCAATATACAGAAATCCATCAACATAATCGACTATATAAGCAAACTCAAAGAAAAAACCCACACGATCATTTTGTTAGATGTTGAGAAAGCATTTGACAATATCCAACACTCCTTCATGATAAAAGTCTTGGAAAAACCAGGAACTCAAGGCCCATACCTAAACATAGTAAAAGCAATATACAGCAAACCAGTAGTCAATATCAGACTAAATGGAGTGAAACCTGAAGCAATCCCACTAATATCAGGGACTATATAAGGCTGACCACCCTCTCCCTCCCTATTCAATATAGTTCTCAAAGTCTTAGCCAGAGCAATTGGACAAAAAAGGAGGTCAAAGGGATACAAATTGGAAAGGAAGAAGTCAAAATATCACTATTACCAGATGATATGATAGTATACTTAAGTGACCCCAAAAATTCTAACAGAGAACTACTACAGCTAATAAACAGCTTCAGCAAAATTGCTGAATATAAAATTAACTCAAACAAATCAGTGGTCTTCCTCTACTCAAAGGATAAACAGGCTGAGAAAGAAATTAGGGAAACAACTCCCTTTAAAATAGTCACAAAAATATAAGATACCTTGGGGTGACTCTAACCAAGCAAGTGAAAGATCTGTATGACAAGAACTTCAAGTCTCTGAAAAAAGAAATTGAAGAAGATCTAAGACGATGGAAAAGTCTCCCATGGTCATGGATTGGCAGAATTAATATAGTGAAAATAGCCATCTTGCCAAAAGCAATATAAAGGTTCAGTGCAATCTCCATAAAAATTCCAAATCAATTCTTCATAGAGCTAGAAAAAGCAATTTGAAAATTCATTTGGAATAACAAAAAATCCAAGAATAGTGAAAACTATTCTCCATAACAAAAGAACTTCTGGAGGAATCAGTTTCCAGGACCTCAAGTAGTACTACATAGCAATAGTGATAAAAACTGCCTGGTATTGGTACAGTGACAGGCATGTAGATCAATGAAATAGAATTGAACACCCAGAAATGAATCCATACATGTCATTTGATCTTTGACAAAGGAGCTAAAAACCATCCAGTGGAGAAAAGATAGCCTTTTAAACAAATGGTGCTGCTTCAACTGGAGGTCAGCATGCAGAAGAACGCACATTGACCCATTCTTATCTCCTTGTACAAAGCTCAAGTTCAAGTGGATCAAGGACCTCTACATAAAACCAGATACACTGAATCTAATAGAAGACAAAGTGGGGTAGAGCCTGGAGAAAATGGGCCCAAAGGAAAATTTCCTGAACAGAAGACTAATAGCTTATGCTCAAAATCAAGAATTGACAAATGGAACCTCATAAAATTGCAAAGTTTCCGTAAGGCAAAGGATGCTGTCAATAGGACAAAAGGGCAACCAACAAATTGGGAAAAGATCTTTACCAGCCCTAAATCCGATAGAGGGCTAATATCCAATATATACAAAGAATTCAAGAAGCTAGACTCCAGAGAACCAAATAACCTTATTAAAACATGGGATACAGAGCTAAACAGAGAATTTTCAACTGAGGAATATTGAATGGCTGAGAAACACCTTCAGCATCATTAGTCATCTGGGAAATGCAAATCAAAACAACCCCGAGATTTCACCTCACACCAGTCAGAATGGTTAAGGAAAAAAACTCAGGAAACAGCAGGTACCAGGGAGGATGTGGAGAAAGAGGAACACTCCTCCACTGCTGGTGGGATTGCAAGCTGGTACAACTGCTCTGGAAATCAGTTTGGCAGTTCCTCAGAAAATTAGGCATAATACTACCAGAGGACCCTACTATACCACTCCTAGGCATATACCCAGAGGATTCTCCAGCATGCAATAAGGACACATGCTCTACTATATTCATATCAGCCAGAAGCTGGAAAGAACCCAGATGTCTCTCAACAGAGGAATGGATACAGAAAATTGGTACATTTACACAATGGAAGATTACTCAGCTACTAAAAACAATGAATTCATGAAATTCTTATGTAAATGGATGGAACTAGAAAATATCATCCTGAGTGAGGTAACCCAATCAGAAAAGAACACACATGCTATGCACTCTCTGATAAGTGGGTATTAGCCCAGAAGCTTGGAATACCCAAGATGCAATTCACAGACCAAATGAAGCGCAAGAAGAAGGAAGAAAAAAGTGTGGATACTCTGGCCCTTTTTAGAAGAGGAAACAAAATACCCACAGGAGGAGAAACAGAGATAAAGTGTGGAGCAGTGATTGAAGGAAAGAGACTGCCCCACCTAGGGATCCATCCCATATACAGTTACAATACCCAGACACTATTGTGGATGCCAACAAGTGCTTGCTGACAGGAGTCTGATATAGCTACCACCTGGGAGGCTCTGCCAGAGCCTGACAAATACAGAGGGGTACAGTCTCAGCCAACCATTGAATTGAGCACAGGGTCCTCAATGGATTAGGCAGAGAAAGGACCCAAGGAGCTGAAGAGGTTTGCAGGAAGGAACAATAGGAGGAACAACAATTTGAACCACTCAGTACTCCCAGAGCTCCCAGGGACCAAAGAGAACAAATGGAGCTACCCATTGCTACAGATGCATATGTAGCACAGGATGGCCTTGTCGGACATCAAAGAGAGGAGAGGCCCTTGACCCTGAGAATGCTAGATGCCCTAGTATAAGGGAATGCCAGGACAGGGAAGCAGGAGTGGGTGGATTGGTTAGCAGGAGTAAGGGGAATGGGTTAGGGAATTTTGGGGTGGGGGGGAACCAGGAAGGGGGACATTTGAAATGTAAATAAAGAATATATCTAATAAAACATGGGGTACAGAGCTAAAGAAAGATTTCTCAACTGAGGAATACTGGATGGTTGAGAAACACCTAAAGAAATATTCAACATCCTTAATCATCAGGGAAATGCAAATCGAAACAACCCTGAGATTCCACCTCACAACAATCAGAATGGCTAAGATTAAAAACTCAGGGGACAGCAGATGCTGGAGAGGATGTGGAGAAAGAGGAACACTTCTCCATTGCTTGTGGAATTACAAGCTGGTCAAGCCATTCTGGAAATCAGTTTGGCCGTTTCTCAGAAAATTGGAGATAGTACTACCTGAGAGCCATGGGCATATACCCAGAGGATTCTCCAACATGTAATAAGGAAACAAGCTCTACTATGTTTATAGCAGCCTTATTTATAATAGCCAGAAGCAAGAAAGAACCCAGATGTCCCTCAACAGAGGAATGGATACAGAAAATTGGTACATTTACACAATGGAAGATTACTCAGCTATTAAAAACAATGAATTCATGAAATTCTTAGGCAAATGGATGGAACTAGAAAATATCATCCTGAGTGTGGCAACCCCTCACAAAAGAACACACATTGTATGCACTCACTGATAAGTGGATATTAGCCCAAAGGCTCGGAACACCCAAGATATAATTCGCAGACCACATGAAGTTCAAGAAGAAGGAAGACCAAAGTGTGGATACTTTGGTCCTTCTTAGAAGGGGGATCAAAATACCCATGGCTCATAGCCAACTAATGGACTGAGCATAGCGTCCCCAACGCAGGAGCTAGAAAAAGGACCCAAGGGACTCAAGAGGTTTGCAGCCCCATAGGTGGAACAATAGTTACCAATCAGTAACCCCAGAACTTTCAGGGACTAAACCACCAACCAAAGAGTACACATTGAGGGACCTGTGGCTCCAACTACATATATAGTGACAATGGCCTTTTCTGACATCGATGAAAGGAGAAGCCATTGGTCCTGTGAAGGACTGATGCCCCAGCGTAGGGGAATGCCAAGTCAGGAAAGTGGGGAGGGGGGTTGGTAAGTAGAGGGAGGGGGATGGGATAGGGGTTTTTCTGAGGGATAACTAGGAAATGGGATTACATTAGAAATGTAAATAAAGCAAATATCTAATAAAAAAGAAAATGAAAAAAAAAAAAAGAACTTCTTGTGGAATCACCGTCCCTGACCTCAAGCTGTACTACAGAGCAATTGTGATAAAAATTGCATGGTATTGGTACTCTGACAGGCAGATAGAACAGTGTAATAGAACTGAAGACGCCGGCCCTCCGCCATCTTTGCTCCAGTGACCAGGTAGTTGGGACCGCCAGGCTCAGAGACAGACAGGCATAATATCGCTTCGGTTTCAGGCAGCTTGTGTGTAACCTGCTCCCAGGTGCTGGGCTGATCTGCAGTAACCAGCGCGCCAGTTCCGCGGTGGGACCTTCTGCCTGGTGGAGGGACCCCGCGCAGGGAGGGAGCCTGCCAGCTTCCCTTCCGCGACCTCTGTTCCCGCGGACTGCGCTGGAGAGACCGGTACCCAGGCTCTCCCCCCAATATAACATCACTTGGGACACGGCCTGTTGGGGCTTCCTTCTGTGCCCGAGGGCGGGTTGGCGCTGTGGTCGTCTGGGTGCCAGATCGGCGGGCCATCGTGACCACAGGGTGAGCGGCGCCACGGAGAGTGCCCTCCGCCATCTTTGCTCCAGTGACCAGGTAGTTGGGACCACCAGGCTCAGAGACAGACAGGCATAATATCGCTTCGGTTTCAGGCAGCTTGTGTGTAACCTGCTCCCAGGTGCTGGGCTGATCTGCAGTGACCAGCGCGCCAGATCTGCTGTGGGACTTCTGCCTGGCAGAGGGACGCCCCCTCCCCCCCCAGGAGAGATCACACACCCCTGCACAGGGCAGGAGCCTGCCAGCCTCCCTTTGGCGACCTCTGCTCCAGGAATCCACTAGGCTGAGCCTTTAGATGTGCAAGGCCTCCCCAATATAAGATCACTTGGGGCAAAGCACATTAGGGCTCCAAAGTCACTCAGGAGCAGGCAGGCCCCAGAAATCGGTGCCAGGGGAATCCTGGTAATCCAGGGGGGGGCAGAAATAGCTTTGCAGGCTCACAGGAGGTCCAACCAACAGCCAGTGGCAGCAGGACCAACTAACACCAGAGGTATCCAGATGGCAAAAGGCAAACGTAGGAATGTTACTAACAGTAATCAAAGTAATGTGGGACCATCCGAACCCAACTCTCCAACAGCAGCAAGTCCTGGATACCCCACCACACCCGAAAGACAAGATCTGGATTTAAAATCACTTCTCATGATGCTATTAGAGGATCACAAGAAGGACACAAATAAATCTCATAAAGAGTTACAGGAGACCATGAATCAACGGTTAGAAGCCCTTACAAAGGAAACACAAAAATCGCTTAGAGAAATGCGGGAGAACATGGATCAAAAGATGGAGGTGCACAAGGAGACAACACAAAAATCGCTTAACGAGATGAATCAACGGGTAGATGCACTCACAAAGGAATCACAAAATTTGCATAAAGAAATGCAGAAGAATATGGGTCAACAGACGGATGCCCATAAGGAGGCAACACAAAAATTGCTTAAAGAAATGAATCAACGGTTAGATGCCCTTACAAAGGAAACACGAGAACTGCTTAAAGAAATGCAGGAGACGATGGATCAACAGATGGAATCCCATGAGGAGGAAACACAAAAATCGCTCAGAGAAATGCAGGAGAACGTGGGTCATCAGGAAGAAATCCTGAAAGAGGTAATGCAAAAATACCTTAAAGAAATACAGGAAAATACAAACAAACAAGTGAAGGATCTCAGCAAATCCATCCAGGAACTAAAAAAGGAAGTAGAAACAACTAAGAAATCACAAAGGGAGACAACTTTGGAGATAGAAAACCTTGGGAAGAAATCAGGAGTCATAGATGCAAACATCAACAATAGAATACAAGAGATGGAAGAAAGAATCTCAGGTGCTGAAGATTCCATAGAAAGCATCGACTCAACAGTCAAAGAAAATGCAAAATGCAAAAAAACGCGTAACCCAAAACATCCAGGAAATCCAGGACACAATGAGAAGACCAAACCTAAGGATTATAGGTATAGATGAGAGTGAAGATTTGCAACTTAAAGGGCCAGTAAACATCTTCAACAAAATTATGGAGGAAAACTTCCCTAACTTAAAGAGAGAGATGCCGATGAACATACAAGAAGCCTACAGAACTCCAAACAGACTGGACCAGAACAGAAATACCTCCCGTCACATAATAATCAAAACACCGAATGTTCTAAACAAAGAAAGAATACTAAATGCAGTAAGAGAAAAGGGCCAAGTAACATACAAAGGAAGACCTATCCGAATCACATCAGACTTCTCACCAGAGACTATGAAAGCCAGAAGATCCTGGGCAGATCTCATGCAGACACTAAGACAGCACAAATGCCAGCCTAGACTACTATACCCAGCAAAACTCTCAATCACCATAGATGGAGAGACCAAGATATTCCATGATAAAACCAAATTTTCACAATATCTTTCCACAAATCCAGCCCTGCAACGGATAATAGGTGGAAACCTCCAATACAGGGAGAGAAACAACACCCTGGAAAAAATGAGATAATAACCTTCTTGAATCAAACCCAAAAGTAGATACCACTCAAACATAAAGATAGCGTCAAGAATGGCAGATGGCAATAATCACTATGCCTTAATCTCTCTTAATATCAATGGTCTCAATTCCCCAATTAAAAGACATAGACTAGCAGACTGGATACGTAAACAGGACCCAGCATTTTGCTGCATGCAGGAAACGCACCTCAGTGTCAAAGACAAACACTACCTCAGAGTAAAAGGCTGGAAAACAATTTTACAAGCAAATGGCCCCAAGAAACGAGGTGGAGTAGCCATCCTAATATCGGATAAAATTGATTTTCAACCCAAAGTCATCAAAAAAGACACAGAAGGACACTACATACTGATCAAGGGAAAAATCCACCATCAAGAACTCTCAATCCTGAATATCTATGCTCCAAATGCAAGGGCACCCTCATTCGTAAAAGAAACTTTACTAAAACTCAAAGCACACATCGCACCGCACACAATAATAGTGGGTGACTTCAACACCCCGCTCTCTGAAATGGATCGTTCAGGAAAGCAGAAACTAAACAGGGACACAGTGAATCTAATTGAAGCCTTGGACCAAATGGAACTAACTGATATATATAGAACATTTCATCCTAGAGCTAAAGAATACACCTTCTTCTCAGCTCCTCATGGTACCTTCTCCAAAATTGACCATATAATTGGTCACAAATCAGACCTCAACAGATACAAGAAGATAGAAATAATCCCATGCCTCCTATCAGATCACTATGGAATAAGGGTGGTCTTCAATGGCAACAAAAACAAAAGAAAACCCACGTACACATGGAGGCTGAACAATGCTCTACTCAATGATAACTTGGTCAAGGTGGAAATAAAGAAAGAAATCAAAGACTTTTTGAAAGTTAATGAAAATGAAGGCACAACATACCCTAACTTATGGGACACAATGAAAGCAGTGCTAAGAGGAAAATTCATAGCCCTGAGTGCTGCCAAAAAGAAACGGGAGACAGCATACACTAACAGCTTAATGGCACACCTGAAAGCCCTGGAACAAAAAGAAGCAAATACACCAAAGAGGAGTAGAAGGCAGGAAATCATCAAACTCAGGGCTGAAATCAATCAAGTAGAAACAAATAAAACCATACAAAGAATCAACAAAACGAGGAGTTGGTTCTTTGAGAAAATCAACAAGATAGATAAGCCCTTAGCCAGACTAACCAGAGGGCACAGAGATAGTATCCAAATTAATAAAATCAGAAACGAAAAGGGAGAGATAACAACAGAAACTGAGGAAATTCAAAAAATCATCAGATCCTACTACAAAAACCTGTATTCAACACAACTAGAAAATCTTGAGGAAATGGACAATTTTCTTGACAGATACCAAGTACCAAAATTAAATCAGGATCAAATAGACCGTCTAAACCGTCCTATAACCCCTGAAGAAATAGAAGTTGTCATTGGAAGTCTTCCAACCAAAAAAAGCACAGGTCCAGATGGTTTTAGTGCAGAATTCTATCAGACCTTCAAAGAAGACCTAACACCAATACTCTTCAAACTGTTCCACAAAATAGAAACAGAAGGAACACTACCCAACTCGTTCTATGAAGCCACAATTACACTAATACCAAAAGCACACAAAGATCCGACAAAGAAAGAGAATCTCAGGCCAATCTCTCTTATGAATATCGATGCAAAAATACTCAATAAAATTCTTGCCAACCGAATCCAAGAACACATCAAAACGATCATTCACCACGATCAAGTAGGCTTCATCCCAGGGATGCAGGGATGGTTCAATATAAGGAAATCCATCAATGTAATCCACTACATAAACAATCTCAAAGAAAAAAACCACATGGTCATCTCATTAGATGCTGAGAAAGCATTTGACAAAATTCAGCATCCTTTCATGCTAAAGGTCTTGGAAAGATCAGGAATTCAAGGCCCATATCTAAACATAGTAAAAGCAATTTACAGCAAACCAGTAGCCAGCATCAATCTAAACGGAGAGAAACTTGAAGCAATTCCACTAAAATCAGGGACTAGACAAGGCTGCCCTCTCTCTCCATATCTTTTCAATATAGTACTTGAAGTTCTAGCTAGAGCAATTAGACAAGAAAAAGAGGTCAAAGGGATACAAATTGGAAAGGAAGAAGTCAAACTATCACTATTTGCAGACGATATGATAGTATACATAAGCGACCCAAAGAACTCCACCAGAGAACTCCTACAGCTGATAAACGACTTCAGCAAAGTGGCCGGATATAAAATCAACTCAAGCAAGTCAGAAGCCTTCCTATACTCAAAGGATAAGCAGGCTGAGAAAGAAGTAAGAGAAATAATACCCTTTACGATAGCCACAAACCATATTAAGTATCTTGGCGTGACGCTAACCAAACAAGTGAAAGATCTGTATGACAAGAACTTCAAGTCTCTGAAGAAAGAAATTGAAGAAGACCTCGGAAGATGGAAAAATCTGCCATGCTCATGGATTGGCAGGATTAATATAGTAAAAATGAGCATCTTACCAAAAGTAATACACAGATTCAATGCAATCCCCATCAAAATCCCAACTCAATTCTTCATAGAGTTAGAAAGAGCAATTCAAAAATTCATCTGGAATAACAGAAAACCCAGAATAGCTAAAACTATTCTCAAGAGTAAAAGAACCTCTGGGGGAATCAGTATCCCGGACCTCAAGCTGTACTACAGAGCAATAGTGTTAAAAACTGCATGGTATTGGTACAGTAACAGACATGTAGATCAATGGAACAGAATTGAAGACCCAGAAATGAATCCACACTCCTATGGTCACTTGATCTTTGACAAAGGAGCTAAAACCATCCAGTGGAAAAAAGATAGCCTTTTCAACAAATGGTGCTGGCTCAGCTGGAGGTCAACATGCAGAAGAATGCAAATTGACCCATCCTTATCTCCTTGCACTAAGCTCAATTCTAAGTGGATCAAAGATCTCCACATAAAACCAGACACACTGAAACTAATAGAAGGGAAACTAGGGAAGAACCTTGAACATATGGGCACAGGGGAGAATTTCCTGAACAGAACTCCAATAGCTTATACTCTAAGATCAAGAATAGACAAATGGGACCTCATTAAATTACAAAGTTTTTGCAAGGCAAAAGACACCGTCAAAAAGACAAAGCGGCAACCAACTAACTGGGAAATGATCTTTACCAACCTTACATCCGACAGAGGGCTAATATCCAAGATATACAAAGAACTCAAGAAGTTAAACTCCAGAGAGGCAAGTAACCCTATTAAAAAATGGGGTACAGAGCTCCACAAAGAGTTCTCACCTGAAGAATATCTAATGGCTGAGAAGCACCTAAAGAGATGTTCATCATCCTTAGTCATTAGGGAAATGCAAATCAAAACAACCCTGAGATTCCATCTCACACCAGTCAGGATGGCTAAGATCAAAAACACAGGAGACAGCAGTTGTTGGCGAGGATGTGGAGAAAGAGGAACACTCCTCCACTGCTGGTGGAATTGCAGGCTGATACAACCACTCTGGAAAGCAGTCTGGCGGCTCCTCAGAAAACTGGGCATGACACTTCCGGAGGATCCGGCTATACCACTCCTGGGCATATACCCAGAGACTTTACCTGCATGCAATAAGGACACATGCTCCACTATATTCATAGCAGCCTTATTTATAATAGCCAGAAGCTGGAAAGAACCCAGATGTCCCTCAACGGAGGAATGGATTCAGAAGATGTGGTATATTTACACAATGGAATACTACTCTGCAATTAAAAACAATGAATTCACGAAATTCCTAGGCAAATGGTCAGAACTTGAAAATATCATCCTTAGTGAGGTAACCCAATCACAAAAGATCACACATGGTATGAAGTCACTGATAAGGGGATATTGACCCAGAATCTCAGAATACCCTAGACACAATCAGCATATCAATAGATTTCTAAAAAGATGGAAGGAGAGACCCCTGGTCCTGGAAAGACTGGATGTAGGGGAACGCCAGGACAGAGTAATGAGAGGGGGTTGAACGGAGAAAAGAGGGAGGGAAGGGGGCTTATGGGACTTTCGGGGAGGGAGGAAACGGGAAAGGGGAAGTGATTTGGAATGTAAATTAAAAAAATAAAATAAAATTAAATTAAAAAAAAAAAAAAAAAGAACTGAAGACGCCAAAATGAACACACACTACTATGGTCACCTGATCTTTGACAAAGGAGCTAAAACCTTCCAGTGAAAAAAAGAAAGAGGTTTTTTGTTTGTTTGTTTTGTTTTGTTTTTTTGAGTGGTTGAAATAAAGAAAACAATACTTTAATTTGAAAAGTAGAAGTTTTGATAAGTGGTTAAACAGAAAGTTAGTGTCTGGTAGACCTTTATAACAGAGACTTTTGGAGAGTCAGGAGAAGCATAAAGAGCTTGTGGTAGGAAAGGCTGCAAAACTACAAAGAAAAATTCTTGGTTTCCAGTTATTTTTCTCCATTTGACCTAAGGAAAAAGATTTCCACTGGTGACTGAACAATTGTGTAACCTATATAAGGTTCTAAATGAAATTAATACCTTTAATATTTTTATTTTCCTACTTTATACAGGAGGTATTTTTTTTCTGGATCACTTTTAAATGATGTAAGAAGGCATATACTGATATCTGACTTGGTCAACAGTTTGAGGTCAGCATTTTAGAGTAGAAATCTGAGCATATGTGAAATAAAGGCCTGAGGACCAATCATTTATGGAGTGTGTGTGTGTGTGTTTGTATACACACACACACACATATATTTATATATATATATATATATATATATATATATATATATTCACACACTTTATTTTCTTTTGTTATTAGCTATTTTCTTTATTTACATTACAAATGTTTTTCCCCTTCCTGTTCCCCGCCCCCCCGAAATTCCCTAACCCATCCCTCCCTCTCCCTGCTCATCAACCCACCAACACCCGCTTCCCTGTCCTAGCATTCCACTATACTGGGGCATCAAGCCTTCTCAGGGTCAAGGGCCTCGCCTCCCTTTGTTGCCCAACAAGACCATCCTCTGTTACATATGCAGCTGGATCCATGTGTACTCTCTGACTGGTGGTTTAGTCCCTGGGAGCTCTGGAGGTACTGGTTGGTTCATACCATTGTTCCTCCTATGAGGCTGCAAACCCCTTCAACTCCTTGGGTCCTTTCTCTAGCTCTTCCATAGTGCTCAGTTCAATGGTTGGTTGAGAGCGTCCATCTCTGTATTTGTCAGGCACTGGCAGAACTTCTCAGGAGACAGCTATATCAGGCTCCTGTCAGCAAGCACTTGTTGGCAATAGTGTCTGGGTTTGGTAACTGTATATGGGATGGATCCCCAAGTGGGGCAGTCTCTGGATGGCCTTTCCTTCAGTCTCTGCTCTACACTGTCTCTGTATCTCCTCCCATGGGTATTTTGTTCCCCTTTCTAAGAAGGACCAAAGTATCCACACTTTGGACTTCCTTCTTCTTGAGCTTCATGTGGTCTGTGAATTTTATCTTGGGTATTCTGAGATTCTGGGCTAATATCCACTTATCAGTGAGTGCATACAATGTGTGTTCTTTCATAGTTGGGTTACCTCACTCAGGAAGATATTTTCTAGTTCTATCCATTTGCTTAAGAATTTCATGAATTCATTTTTTTATTATTTTCTAAGTTTTTTTTATTTACATTCCAAATCATTTCCCCTTTCCCGTTTCCTCCCTCCCCGAAAGTCCCATAAGCCCCCTTCCCTCCCTCTTTTCCCCATTCAACCCCATCTCGCTTCTCTGTCCTGGCATTCCCCTACATCCAGTCTTTCCAGGACCAGGGGTCTCTCCTTCCATCTTCTTGGAAACCTAGTGATATGAGAATTGTGTCTAGGGTATTCTGAGATTCTGGGTTAATATCCCCTTATCAGTGACTGCATACCATGTGTGTTCTTTTGTGATTGGGTTACCTCACTAAGGATGATATTTTCAAGTTCTGACCATTGAATTCATTATTTTTAATAGCTGAGTGATCTTCCATTGTGTAAATGTACCACATTTTCTGTATCCATTCCTGTGTTGAGGGACATCTGGGCTCTTTCCAGGTTCTGCCTATTATAAATAAATAAAGCTGCTATGAACATAGTGAAGCATGTGTCCTTATTACATGTTGGAGAATCCTCTGGGTATATGCCCAGGGGTGGTATAGCAGGGTCCTCCAGTAACATTTTTGAGGAACTGACAAACTTATGTCCAGAGTGATTGTACCAGCCTGCAATCCCACAAGCAATGGAGAAGTGTTCCTCTTTTTTCCACATCCTCACCAGCACCAGCTGTCACTTGAGTTTTTCATCTTAGCCATTCTGACTGGTGTGAGGTGAAATCTCAGGGTTGTTTTGATTTGCATTTCCCAGATGACTAAGGATGTTGAACATTTCTTTAGGTGCTTCTCAACCCTTCGAGTTTCCTCAGTTGAGAATTCGCTGTTTAGCTCTGTGTTTTCACTATTTAATAGGGTTATTTTTATAGGGTTATTTGGTTCTCTGGAATTTAACTTGAGTTTTTATTTTTAAATACTGGATATTAGCCCTCTATCAGATGTGATATTGGTAAAGATCTTTTCCCAATCTGTTGGTTGCCATTTTGTCCTATAGATAGTGTCCTTTGCCTTACAGAAGCTTTGAAATTTTATGAGGTTCCACTTGTCAATTCTTGTTGTTAGAGCATAAGCCATTGGTGTTCTGTTGAGGAAAGTTTCACCTGCGCCCATGTGTTCAAGGCTCTTCCCCACTTTCTCTTCTATTAGATTCAGTGTATCTGGTTTTATATGGAGGTCCTTGATCCACTTGGACTTGAGCTTTTACAGGGAGATAAATATGGATCAATTTGCGTTCTTCTACATGTTGACTGCCAGTTGCCTTCTGTAAGGCAAAGGACACTGTCAATAGGACAAAATGGCAACCAACAGATTGGGAAAAGATCTTTACCAATCCTACATTCGATAGAGGGTTAATATCCAATATATACAAATAACTCAAGAAGTTAGACTCCAGAGAACCAAATAATCCAATTAAAAATGGGATACAGAACTAAACAAATAATTCTCAACTGAGAAATACCGAATGGCTGAGAAGCACCTAAAGAAATGTTCAAGATCTGTAGTCATCAGGGAAATGCAAATCAAAACAACTCTGAGATTCCACCTAACTCCAGTCAGAATGGCTAAGATCAGAAACTCAGGTGACAACAGATGTTGTCGAGGATGTGGAGAAAAAGGAACACTCCTCCTTTGCTGGTGGGATTATAACCTGGTACAAGTACTCTGGAAATCATTTTGTTGGCTCCTCAGAAAATTGGACATAGTAGTACCTGAGGACTCAGGTATACCACACCTGAGCATATGCATGCTTACAAAAGGTGCTCTATCATCTAATAAGGACACATGCTCTACTATGTTCATAGCAGCCTTATTTATAATAGCCGGAAGCTGGAAAGAACCCAGATGTCCCTCAACAGAGGAATGGATACAGAAAATGTGGTATATTTACACAATGGACTACTACTCAGCTACTTAAAACAACACATTCATGAAATTCTTAGGCAAATGGATGGAATTAGAAAATATCATCCTGAGTGAGGTAACCCAATCACAAAAGAACACACATTGTATGCACTCACTGATAAGTTGATATTAGCCCAGAAGCTTGGAACACCCAAGACACAATTCACAGATCATATGAAGGTCAAGAAGAAGGAAGTCCAAAGTGTGGATACTTTGGTCCTTCTTAGAAGGGGTGCAAAATACCCATGGGAGGAGATACAGAGACAAAGTATGGAGCAGAGACTGAAGGAAAGGCCATCCAGAGACTTCCCTACATTAGGTTTCATCCCATATACAGTTACCGCACCCAGCACTATTGTGGATTCCGACAAGTGCTTGCTGAAAGTTTCTTGATATAGCTGTCTCCTGAGAGGCTCTGCCAGTGCCTGACAAATACAGAGGTGGATGCTCTCAGCCAACCATTGGACTGAGCACAGGGTCCCCAATGGAGGAGCAAGAGGAAGGACCCAAGGAGCTGAAGGGGTTTGCAGTGCCATAGGAGGAACAATAATATGTACCAACTAGTTTCCCTGAGCTCCCAGGGACTAAACTACCAACCAAAGAGTACACATGGAGGGACCCATGGCTCAAGCTGCATATGTAGCAGAGGATGGTCTTGTTGGTCATCAATGGAAGGAGAGACCCTTGGTTCTGTGAAGGCTTGATGCCCCAGTGTAAGGGAGTGCCAGGACAGGGAAGCAAGAGTTGGCAGTTTTGTGAACAGGGGGAAGGGGGATGGATAGGTGGTTTTCAGAGGGGAAACCAGGAAAGGGGATAACATTTGAAATGTAAATAAAGAAAATATCTAATAAAAATGATATACTATCAGGCATGGTAGTACATGCCTCAATCTCAGCACTCTGGAGGCAGAGGCAATTGGATCTCTGTGAATTTGAGTTCAGCCTGGTCTACATGGTGAGTTCCCGGAGATTCAGGGCTATGTAGACAAATCCTATCTCGAAAACTTTTATTGCCTTTTGTGTTCATAGCATATGCGCATGCTTTGTAACAATCAAATCAACACAAAAAGTAAGTGTTCAGGCTTCTGGGCCTGGTTGGCACTGGAAGGAAATAGGTACAGAGCCCTGAAGCCATTTTTTCCCTCCAGTCTCTGAAAACTATACAAATGGGCTTTGTTGGCACTAAGTAAAAGGAGAGAGAGAGAAAGACAAATTGAAGCCTGGCTGAATCAAGAATCAGAGACAGCCGATCTTGGATGGCTAGTAACAGACTTCATCTCCTGAAAATAAAAATGTGGTAACTTTGAGCCCAAGGCTGGTATACAGATCTAATTTGGGAACTTCCTTTGTTCACTCTTGTAGAGTTGAGAAAGTTCCAAGGGTGTACAAGTGTTTTAGTTAGAGTTTCTATTTCTATGAAAAGACACCATGACCAAAACAACTTTTATAAGGTCAGCATTTAATTGGGACTGGCTTACAATTCAGAGGTTTATTTGATTGTCAATATGGTGGAAAACATGGCAGCACACAAGCAGACCTGGTGCTGGAGAGGTAGCTGAGAGTTCTACATCTAGATTGGCAGAGAGAGCAGGAAGAGAGTGAGACACTGGGCCTGGCCTGAGAGCTCAAAGCCTGCCCCCAGTGACACCCTTCCTCCAATATGGCCACACCTACTCCAACAAGGCTACACCTACTAATAGTGCCATTCCCTATGAGTCTATGGTGGTAATTTTTATTCGGTTCACCACAAGACACCCAGAACTATATTCCTCCAGTCAGTCAATTAATTCTCAGAATGTTTTGAAAGTATGAAGACAAATCTTTCACCCATACCAATTTCTGTATTGTTTGCTTCCCACAGTCCTAATGTAGTTGGCAGGCATTGAGCTAACACATTAACCAGACTGTACAATCTGGAGAGTGTTGAGATGGGGAGATAATATTCAAGACCTTGTGATGCAAAGCTAAGCACTGCCAACAGAGGTCCTGTCATATGAGGAAAGAAAACTACCACTGTACTGACAATTATGGTGGACAACAGACACTTGGTCAGTACAGACTCAGTAACAGCATGAATCATGATGACATGCATCCATCATTTTGTCTGACCCTTGACCCACTCCTGGGATACAATGGCAGTTTCCAACTTTTGAGAGCCCAAAAAGAAACTAATATGACAGCCTACTATTCTCCTTTTCTTATCTTTCTTTCTTTCTCTCTCTTTTTTAATGTAATTTCTCTCCTTAGCTCCTGCCCTCATGTCTAATAGGATTTTGACTTTGATGTATCTCAGTTTTCAGGTTTGTTATTCTCTTGAATACATTCATCCAGTTTTGTTGATGAATTTCTTCTCAGTTGGACTGAATGATTTTCTTTTCCTTAGTTTCTTGAATTTTTTTTAGTTTTGATGTATTTCCTTTCGTTCTATCTGTACATCTGATAGTGTTTTGACTTTATCTTATTAAGCGGGTTGAGAATATTAATATTTTAATATTCGGATTTTAACTTTCAATCATTTATTTGTGTTTTTGAACTTTAAAATCATTGGTAAAATTTTAATTTTCATTTCTAAACTTGTGGGTTTATTTTTTTAGCATTTTTCTCCTTTCTCTTGCCCTCCATAGCATCCAACCCTACTTTGCCTTTTCCACTTATTTATTTAACCTAGCTTCTCTATTTCTCCCTTTCACCTGTCCCTTCCTTTATGTCATTAATTTAGTTTTTTCATTGCTACCTTATATGATTCTTTCTTTCATAGCAAATTTTCTATCCATTTTTTTTCTTTCTAATTTTTGTGGTTTCTGATGATATAGTATGATGTGCTGGTAGGATATCATATGTTTTAAGTATATTCTTATATCCTGTATGGTATGAAGTTTCTGTTACAGGAGTTTGCTTTCTCCTTATTGAGTGGTACTGGGATTGAACTTGAAGTGTAGGCTGCTCAATAGGAAGATAACCTCCACATCCAAAGAAATATACAAGGCAACAGAGTTAACACAGAATTGCAAGAAACATAAAAAGACAAAGCAATATGACATCTCCTGAAGATTGCAACTACTGAATACAAAATAGTTAAAATTCCAGATGAATATTACAAAAGTTTACTGCTAAAAATGACCAAGGACTTGAGAGTGCATATAAAAAACATCAGGTGAATTTGATCCATGACTTTTTATCAAAAAAGTCTGCAAAATGAAATTTTAAAAAAAACCCTGAACAATGTGTATGAAAGAGTTGACTACATGAAAGTTCACAAAGAAAATTAACATTAATAAAATAACAAATCAGAGATTAAAAGAGCAATGCATAATATCCACCAAAAAGTTGGTTCTTTGAAAAGTAAGACTTACAAACATTTAGATAATCTCACAAAAAGAGCGAGAACACTCAAATTAAAGAAATTAAGATGAAAAATGTGTCATGAGCAGATATGATTTGTAATAAGGATAAAATTTTTGTATAGCAAATATTTGTATGCAATGTTTACAGTAAATAATTTAGAAAAAAGGAAATATCATAACCAGCTTCAAGAAATACAGAACATCTTTAGAAATTACTATAAAAATTTATTAAGTAGAAAGCTGGATAAGCCATTAAAAAAATAGAAGAATTTCTATGTGCATATCATTTACCAAAAGTAAGCCCCAAAGACACAAGAACTTAAACAGAATTGTTGCAAGCAATGAGATTGGAGCTGTTATTAAAAGCCTCTTTCTTCGCTCCTGCAGTGGCCCCAGGCGGCCCCGTGGAAACCCAGGCCCTGGTCCCTCGTGCCTCGCCAGGCTTCGTGAGCTTTGACAACCTGGCCAGCGCACAGACCGCCATCCAGGCCATGAAAGGCTTCCAGATAGGCATGAAGAGGCTCAAGGTACAGCTGAAGCAGCCCAATCGCGGGTACTGAGCGCAGGCAGGAGCAACCCCCGTGGAGACCAGGACTTGCTCAGGGCAGGATGCTGAACGGGCTACATGAAAAACAAAAAAGGAACACTCCTCCACTGCTGGTGGGATTGCAAGCTGGTACAACCACTCTGGAAAGCAGTCTGGCAGTTCCTCAGAATACTGGGCATGACACTCCCGGAGGATCCTGCTATACCACTCCTGGGCATATACCCAGAGGCTTTCCCGGCATGCAATAAGGACACATGCTCCACTATGTTCATAGCAGCCTTATTTATAATAGCCAGAAGCTGGAAAGAACCCATATGTCTCTCAACGGAGGAATGGATTCAGAAGATGTGGTATATCTACACAATGGAATACTACTCTGCAATTAAAAACAATGAATTCACGAAATTCCTAGGCAAATGGTCAGATCTTGAAAATATCATCCTTAGTGAGGTAACCCAATCACAAAAGAACACACATGGTATGCAGTCACTGATAAGGGGATATTAACCCAGAATCTCGGAATACCCAAGACACAATTCACATATTAACTGATTTCCAAGAAGAAGGAGAGACCCCTGGTCCTGGAAAGACTGGATGTAGCAGTGTAGGGGAACACCAGGACAGAGAAGCTGGAGGGGGTTGAATGGGGAACAGGGGGAGGGAAGAGGGCTTATGGGACATTCAGGGAGAGGGGAACCGGGAAAGGGGAAATCATTGGGAATGTAAATAAAAAATATAGAAAATAAAAAAAAAAACAAACCTCTACAAGGAAAATATTTCTGAAAAAATTCAAGAAATATATAGAAAAACATGTTAAAACTATTACATGGAAAATTATACAGATAAAATGGAAGGTATAAAAATGTTCCTAAGTTGATTGAAAGTAAAATTGTAGACATTGTTTGATAAAATTGAAGATTTCCATGGAAAATATTTCTGATAAAATTGAAGAAAAATATAGAAAAACGTTAAAATTGAAGATTATCATGGACAATTATACCGATAAAATGGTAGGCATAAAAATATTCCTAAATTGATTGAAAGTGGAATTATAAACAATTCCTGGCAAAATTGAAGATTTACATGGAAAATATTTCTGATAAAATTGAAGAAATATATAGAAAAATGTTAAAATTAAAGATTATCATGGAAAATAATACAGTTAATATTATAATTCCACTTTTGAAAAACTTAGGAATATTTTTATGCCTATCATTTTATCTGTATAATTTTTCCATGAAAAACTCAATCTTAACATGTTTTTTATATATTTATTCAATTTTATCAGAGATATTTTCCATGTTAATCTTCAATTTTATCAGAAAATGTTTATAATTTCACTTTTAATCAACTTAGAAATATTTTTATGCCTACCTTTTTATCTGTATAATTTTCCATGATAATCTTCAATTTTAATGTTTTTCCATATATTTTTTCAATTTTATCAGAAATATTTTCCATGCAAATCTTCAATTTTTTCAGAAAATGTTTTTACTTCTATTTTCAATCAATTTAGGAATATTTTTATGCCTACCATCTTATCTGTATAATTTTTCATGAAATAGTTTTAACGTGTTTTTCTATATATTTCTTGAGTTTTATCAGAAATATTTTCCTTGTAGATTTTCAGTTTTATCAGAAATGTTTATAATTCCACTTTCAATCAATTTAGGAATATTTTTATGCCTACCATTTTATCTGTATAATTTTCCCATGAAATAGTCAATCTTAATGTGTATTTCTTCAATTTTATCAGAGATATTTTCCATGTATATTTACACAATGGAATACTACTCAGCAATTAAAAGCAATGAATTCATGAAATTCTTAGGCAAATGGGGAACAGGGGGAGGGAAGAGGGCTTATGGGACTTTCGGGGAGGGGGGAACCCGGAAAGGGGAAATCATTTGGAATGTAAATAAAGAATATAGAAAATAATACTAATACTAATACTACTACTACTAATAATAAATTGACAAATGAAAAAATAAAAAAATAAAATAATAATAATAATAAAACAAACCTCTATCTCTCTCTGTTTATAAATGAGAACTGTTGGACGACACCTTTGACATATCAGCCAATACCAATCAAGCTATATGACTCCAGACAATCCGTGTGACTGTAACATTTCTTCAAGGAAAGTATAGCATCTATGGAGTGCAGAGGGCACATGTTTGGGGGAAAATATACAAGACATAAAGATGACGACGAAGAAGAAAAATGATATATATAAAAAAAACAACAACAAAAACCCTGCGACTTTAAAACAAAATAACATGAGCCCAGATGGGGAAGCTGAAGGGCTGGGCACTAGGAGGAGATGCTGCTGCCAACCGTTCCTGGGGCTTTTCCTGCCCAATCCTGGGGCTTTTCCTGCCCAATCCTGGGGCTTTTCCTGCCTGTAGGCGCCTGAGGCAGGCAGGGGCAAGTGTACAACGGGGCCTAGTCCCCAGCAGGTGGCTGAGAGGCCGCCAGTGAGCATCTCTATTTGTCATTCCTTTAGCAATTTAGGGACCAAAGGACCAAACTTTTTATTGCAGATGTGTAGCTCTGTCAATTCGAGGGGGAATGGAGTCCAACCTCCTTCCTGCCTCCTGGCTGTTCTTGAAACAGCTTAGAGCGATTATATGAAAATGTAATAAAAAATAAATAAAAAAATTAAAAAAAAGAACAAAAAAAAAACAAGGAAAAAAATAATGCTTCAACGCTTTTAAAACAGCAAGATACTAGTTCTTTGATACTCTGAGAGGCGCTTTGATTACCCCGACTGAAGTCTCTGAAACTTTCCTATGGTTTTCTGTATTATATGTCTGGATGGAGTTGTTTAGATAAGTTGATTGGTGGATATTTGGGGAAAGCAGCAAAAATATTAAGTCATTAACCATGAAGAGAACATGAAGGGAACCAGGGGACTTCGAAGGCAAGGTAATTGTTATGAAAAGTCTGTAAATGCTTCTAATTCTTCCCCCCTCTTAAAATCATAATAGTTGTACAGAATTTTAAAAGGAAAAGTTTAAAATACCTATATCTTAGAAGAAAAAAATTAGAGGAGAGCAAAAAATAAAATAAAATAAAAAATAAATAAAAAAGGAAAAAAAACCTTATAGAAGTTAGCGTTATGCTAAAATCCCAGATTTTGTAGGACTGTACTCCTGTAGAGTTTAGACTGAGCATCGATCCGTCTCCCCGCGAGTGCTGTCGGACTCGGTCCCCAAGGGCCAGGCCGGACTGTCCAGACCTGCAGGCTCCGGCTGGAAGCGCCCACTCCGGAAGCGTCCTGCCGCGTCTCCCTTAGCCCGGGAGCTGCGCGCATGTGCGCTCTCTCTGTCCTCCACCTCTGCTTCACTCGCATTCTGTGCTTGTTCCAGAGACTTCTCCAGGCCAGGGAGAACTGGGAACTTTTCATCTTCAAACAACTAGAGAACACACACACACACACACACACACACACACACACACACACACACACACACACCTTAAACGAGAGAGAAAACAATCTTTGAAGAGTTTCTGAAATTGTTTACAAGGAATTGTGAAAAACAGGGATGTTTAAATGATGCCTACTCTGTTTTTCTGTAAATAAATTTGCATATTTTGTAGGACTTTTAATTGTAATTATAGAGAAAAAACAAGGAAAACTATTTAATGAAAACACGATATTTATCTTTGGTGAATGACTTTAGAGCAGTTAAAGACATTGCTTAAAAACTCAGAATCAGAAAAACACTGAATTATTTAAGAACACATATATTTTAAAGCAAATTTATTATAATTTATTTGCACCCTTGGGAAGACTGCTTTGCATTCTGCCTCAAGAACTTCTCATTGATGTCCATCTGGAGGCCAGGGGGGTCTTGGAACTACCTTTTATATTTCCTTTAAAACAACAAAATTCTGGTTGTTCTCAGGCCTCCTATCTTTTCTTTCGGTCTATTTTGTTGTTTTACTTCATTTAGTTTTCTTTTTCTTTCTCTTGACTCCTCCTTTTAGGATGTCCCGATGTTGTGATAAATAAATAAATAAATAAATAACAGCTGCAGTTCAATACACCCGCTCTTTTCACACTGACTCCCTAAGACTCCTTGTAACCTTCTGTAACTATTAGATGACGCTTTCTCCAGCTTAGCACTGATAGTTTAAAACAAAACAAAACAAACAAACAAAAAGCCTCTTTCTCTTTTTAAAAATTTTTAATTTTTTAATTTTTTAAATTTTCTTTATTTACATTTCAAATATTATTCCCTTTCCTAGTTTTCCCTCTGAAAACACCCTATCCCATCCCCCACTCCCCCTGCTCACCAACCCACCCACTCCCACTTCCCTGGTGTGGTATTTCCCTATACTGGGGCATCGAGCCTTCTCAGGGCCAAGGGCTGAACCCTCCTGCAGATTCTCGAAGAGGTTCCTGAGGGGTTGAGTGAGGACCTAGGGGCAAGAGACTTGAGAAATGGAGACAAGATACGATACTGATCAAGTCTTGCTAAATGCAGGTTCACATAGCTGTTATATGGTAAAGCATTTGGCAGCAAAAAAAATAAAAATAAAAAAAACAAAACAAACAAACAAACAAAAAAACCAGGATGTGGTAAGGAGCCAGCAAAGATAAACAACCTGACCTTTACAGAGAATCTAATCTAAAGTATATGTCAGCATACTGTGTCTCATCAAGAGCTCAGGGTACCGTCAGCAGCAACAGTTCCAGACTGACCAGACCACTTCCTGTGATTAATGCCCTCACCTTGACCCTGCTCAGGCCTGAGAAAGACATGTCTGACTCCAGTAGTCTCCTGTAAAGGGCCTCTCCTCCCTTAGATGTCCAACAAGGCCATCCTCTGCCTGCAGCTGGAGCCATGGGTCCCTCCATGTGTACTCTCCGGTTGATGGTTTTGCCCCTGGCAGCTCTGGGGTTGGTTCATATTGTTCCTTCTATGGGGCAGACAGCTCCTTCAGTTCCTTGGGTCCTTTCTCCAGTTCCTCCATTGGGGACCTTGTGCTCAGTCCAATGGTTGGCTGAGAGCATCCACCTCTGTATTTGTCAAGTTCTCGTAGAGCCTCTCAGGAGACAGCTATATCACGCTCCTATCAGCAAGCACTTGTTGGCATTGACATTAGGGTCTGGGTTTGGTGACAGTATATGGGGTGGATCTCTAGGTGGAGCAGTCTCTGGATGACCTTTCCTTCAGTCTCTTCTCCACACTTTGTCTCTGATTCTCCTCCTGTGGGTATTTTGTTCCCCCTTCTAAGGACCAAAGTATCCATACTTGGTCTTCCTTCTTGAGGTTCGTTTGCTCTGTGAATTGTATCTTGGGTATTCCAAGCTTCTGGGCTAATATCCACTTATCAGTGAGTCCATACCATTTGTGTTCTTTTGTGATTGGATTACCTCACTCAGGATGATATTTTCTAGTTCCATCCACTTGCTTAAGAATTTCATGAATTCATTGTTTTTAATAGCTGAGTCGTATTCCATTGGGTAAACGTACCACATTTTCTGTATCCATTCCTCTGTTGAAGGACATCTGGGTTCTTTCCAGCTTCTGGATATTATAAATAATGCTGCTATGAACATAGTGGAGCATGTGTCCTTATTGCATGCAGGGGAAGCTTCTGGGTATATGCCCAGGAGGGGTATAGCTGGGTTCTCCAGTAGTACTATGACCGATTTTTTGAGGAACGAACCAACAAACTGCTTTCCAGAATGACTGTACCAGCTTGCAATCCTACCAGCAGTGGAGGAGTGTTCCTCTTTCTCCACATCCTCGCCAACAACTGCTGTCTCCTGTGTTTTTGATCTTAGCCATTCTGACTGGTGTGAGATGGAATCTCAGGGTTGTTTTGATTTGCATTTCCCTGATGACTAAGGATGTTGAACATTTCTTTAGGTGCTTCTCAGCCATTAGATATTCTTCAGGTGAGAACTTTTTGTTTAGCTCTGTACCCCATTTTTTTTTTAATTTAATTTTATTTTATTTTTTTAATTTACATTCCAAATCACTTCCCCTTTCCCGTTTCCCCCATTTTTTAATAGGGTTATTTGGCTATCTGGAATCTACCTTCTTGAGTTCTTTGTATATCTTAGATATTAGCCCTCTGTCAGATGTAGGATTGGTAAAGATCTTTTCCCAGTTTGTTGGCTGCCGCTTTGTCCTTTTGACAGTGTCCTTCGCCTTACAGAAACTTTGCAATTTTATGAGGTCCCATTTGTCAATTCTTGACTTAGACTATAAGCTATTGGCGTTCTGTTCAGGGAATTTCCCTCTGTGCCCATGTACTCAATCCTCTTCCTCACTTTCTTTTCTATTAGTTTCAGTGTATCTGTTTTTTTTTTTTTTTTTGGTTTTTTGAGACAGGGTTTCTCTGTGTAGCCCTGGCTGTCCTGGAACTCACTTTGTAGATCAGGCTGGCCTCAAACTCAGAAATCCTCCTGCTTCTGCCTCCCAAGTGCTAGGATTAAAGGCATGCACCACCACCACCCGGCAGTGTATCTGGTTTTATGTGGAGATTCTTGATCCACTTGGACTTGAGCTGTGTGCAAGGAGATATGAATGGATCAATTTGGATTCTTCTGCATGCTAATCTCCAGATGAACCAGCACCATTTATTGAATAGCCATCTTTTTTTCCCACTGGATGGTTTTAGCTCCTTTGTTAAAGATCAAGTGACCATAGGTGTGTGGGTTCATTTATTGGGTCTTCAATTCTATTCCATTGATCTACCTGCCTGTCACTTTACCAATACCGTGCAGTTTTTATCAGTATTGCTCTGTAGTACTGCTTGAGGTCTGAGATAATGTTTACCCCAGAAGTTCTTTTACTGTTGAGAATAGTTTTAGCTATTTTCTATTATTCCAGATGACTTTTTGAATTGCTCTTTCTAACTCTATGAAGAATTGAGTTGGAATTTTGATGAGGATTGCATTGATTCTGTAGATTGCTTTTGGCAAGATGGCCATTTTTAGTATATTAATCCTGCCACTCCACAAGCATGGGAGATCTTTCCATCTTCTGAGGACTTCTTTGATTTCTTTCTTCAGAGAATTGAAGTTCTTGTCATACATAACTTTCACTTGTTTGGTTAGAGTCACACCAAGATACTATATATTGTATGTGACTATTGTGAAGAGTGTCGTTTCCCTAATTTCTTTCTCAGCCTGTTTATACTTTGAGTATAGGAAGGTTACTGATTTATTTGAGTTAATTTTATATTCAGTCACTTTGCTGAAGTTCTTTATCAGCTGTAGGAGTTCTCTGGTGGAGTTTTTGGGACCACTTAAGTATACTATCATATCATCTGCAAATAGTGATAGTTGGACTTCTTTCTTTCCAATTTGTAAACCTTTGAATTTTGTTGTCTACTTTCTCTAGCTGGAACTTCAACTACTATATTGAATAGATATGTAAGAGAGAGGGCAGCCTTGTCTAGTCCCTGATTTTAGTGGGATTGCTTCAAGTTTCTCTCCATTTTTGGTTTGATGTTGGCTACTGCTTTGTTGCATATTGCTTTTACTATGTTTAGGTATGGACCTTTAATTCATGATCTTTCCAAGACTTTTAACGTGAAGGGATGCTGTATTTTGTCAAATGCTTTTTCAGCATCTAATGAAATGGCCATGTGGTTTTTTTCTTTGATTTTCTTTATGTAATTGATTACATTGATGAATTTTCATATATTGAACTATCCCTGCATCCCTGGGATGAAGCCTACTTTATTGTGGAAAATGATCATTTTGAAATGTTCTTCAATTTGGTTGGCAAGAATTTTTATTATTTTTGCATCCATATTCATAAGGGAAATTGGTCTGAAGTTCTCTTTCTTTGTAGGATCTTTGTGTGGTTTTGGTATCAGCATAGTTATGGCTTCATAGAATGAGTTGGGTAGTGTTCCTTCTGTTTCTATTTTGTGGAATAGTTTGAAGAGTATTGGTATTAGGTCTTCTTTGAAGGTCTGACAGAATTCTGCAGTAAAACCATCTGGTCCCGTGCTTTTTTTGGTTGTGAGACTGCTTCTATTTCTTCAGGGGTTATGAGACTGTTTAGATGGTCTATCTGATCCTGATTTAACTTTGGTATCTGGTATCTGTCTCAAAAAATGTCCATTTCATCCAGATTTTCCAATTTTATTGAGTATAGGCTTTTGTAGTAGGATCTGATGGTTTTTTGAATATCCTCAGTTTCTGTTGTTATATTTCCCTTCTCATTTCTTTTTTTTAAATTTTTAAAAATTTTTTTTAAATTTTATTTTATTTTCTAAGTTTTTTTTATTTACATTCATAATCATTTCCTCTTTCCTGTTTCCTCCCTTCCCGAAAGTCCCATAAGCCCCCTTCCCTCCTTCTTTTCCCCATTCAACCCCCTCTCGCTTCTCTGTCCTGGCATTCCCTTACATCCAGTCTTTCCAGGACCAGGGGTCTCTCCTTCCATCTTCTTGGAAATCTATTGATATGAGAATTGTGCCTAGGGTATTCCGAGATTCTGGGTTAATATCCCCTTATCAGTGACTGCATACCAAGTGTGTTCTTTTGTGATTGGGTTACCTCACTAAAGATGATATTTTCAAGTTCTGACCATTTGCCTAGGAATTTCGTGAATTCATTGTTTTTAATTGTAGAGTAGTATTCCATTGTGTGAGATGGAATCTCAGGGTTGTTTTGATTTGCATTTCCCTAATGACTAAGGATGATGAACATCTCTCCTGTATTTCTTTAAGGGAGTTATTTATGTCCTTCTTGACTTCCTCTATCAGCATCATGAGATATGATTTTAAATCCGAATCTTGCTTTTCTGGTGTGTTAGGGTAACCAGGGCTCACTGTTGTGGGAAAACTGGGTTTGGATTTTGCCTGACACATTGGTTTCTGTTGGTAGTGTTCTTGTGTTTGCCTTTCTCCATCTGGTTATCTCTGGTGTTAACTGGTCTTGCTGTCTCTTTCTGTGATTTATCCATTCTGCAAACCTGTTCACCAGTACTTCTGGAAGATCAGTTCTCTGTGGGAGGAGTTTAGGTATGGTGAGCTGTGGTTCAAGGTCAGCTAAGGAGTGCAGACAAAACCCAGAAGTATCCTGTCCTAAGCTAATCCTTGGTTCCTGTGTCCTGATGACTGTGGGCAGGTCCTTCTTGGACCAGGAATTTGAAGAGAAGTGGTGCTCTTACCTGTGCACACAGGTGTGTAGGCAGACCTGGGAGATCAGCTCTCTTTTGGTGGTATTTGTGTATGTAGCTCTGCAGCCCAGGATCAGTTCCTGACCCAGGCTGTCCCTGTGTTTTTATGTCCTCAGAGTTTCGGGCAGGAGGAGTGGTCCTACTTGTGCTCTCAGGCCTACCTGGGTTCTCAGGCACCTCTGTACTCCTGGGAGGCTAGTTATCTCCCTGTGCCACCTGGGAATAGAGCCCTGTAGCAACAGATATTCTCCAGTCATAGACAGAAACCAGAGGGTTCCAGCTTGAGGGTTCTGGAGGGGTTCCTCTGAGTAGCAGGTATGGCCTTCCCTGTGCTCTCGGGCCTGTCAGCACTCCTGGGAGGCTAGTTATCTCTCTGCAATATGCCTGGATATGGAGCTTTGTGGTGGCGGATGGTCCCCAAGCGGGAGACAGCAACTGGAAGCCTCCAACCTGAGGGTTCCAGACAGGTTCTTCTGAGCAGCAGGGATGGTCCTACCTATGCTCTTGGGCCTGTTCGCACATCTGGGAGGCTATCTCTCTTTCTGTGCCACCTGGCAATGGAGCCCTGTGGCAGAGGATGTTATTCAGTCACAGACAGAAACCGGAAGGCTCCCGCCTGAGAGTTCCAGATGGGTTCCTCTGAACAACAGGGGTGGTCCTACTTGTGCTCTCAGGCCCGTTTGCACTCCTGTGAGGCTAGCTATCTCTCTGTGCCACCTGGGAATGGAGCCCTGTGGCAGAGGGTAATTCTAAAAACCTCTTTCTTGAGTCATTGTTTCTAGGGTAGAAATCAGAAAGAAGTAGTTGTTTTCTAGAAATACTCAGACCTTGAAGAAATAATTGTAGAAAACAGTGATTGTTTTCTATGATTTATAGGATTATTTTTATTTAGGATCTTTACAGTCTTTGAATGACTTTAGTTGTAAGATGACCCTGGCACAGGTCCCTGGCGTACCTGGAGTGTCTTGCATTATTGAGTACTGAAAGCCGTGTACAATAAGGATTAAAGTTGCAGGGCCATGATGGTTTCCTCTATAAAAGACATATATTTGATCAAGGGCTTGGTATAAGGAGCTTGTTTTACCCCCCCCCCCAAAAATCCAACTTTTTTATAACAATCAACAAATATGTTTCTGCTTGGCTGTTTGGTTCAGTCCATCAGAAACTGCTCTACCTTGCTCCCAGGAAGTCTTGATACATCTTGTGATGTCTCTCTTCCTTCAGTTGACCTACATACCTCAGAACACTGACAGCAAAACATCTTTAGACATTACTATGAAAATTTATATGCTGGAAAGCCAGATAAGCCAGGAAAAGGGAAGAATTTCTATGTTCATAGTAGCTACCATAACTAAGCCTCAAAGATAAGAACAACTTAAACAGACTTGTTATAAGAATGAGATTACTTTCAAAGAACATTCCAGGATCAGACAAGATTCAAGGGGGCAGTGTTGAAAATGAAATAAACTCAATGAATCAAGAAAAGGACACAGTAGATAGCATCACCAGTAAGTTCATCTAATCAGTGGAAAAAGTATCAGGGATGGAGGGGATTTACAAAATGCTGCATCCTAACAACAGAAAAAATAAACAAAGAAGACCACAAAATCTTAGAAATCTGGTTATGATCAAAAGACCATACCTAATATCCACAGGGTAGAAGGAGCTGACATGAACAATAAAGACATGAAGACTAGGTTGAACAAAATAACAACAGAAAAAAAGTTCTAATCTAAAGACATAAACAGACATTCAAATGCCAGAGGCACTTACAAGTCCAAATAGACATGACCAGGGAAAACAGCTCCCCATAGAAAGCAAAGAAACAATATTGAAAGCTGCAAGGACAAAATGCCAAATCACCTGTAAAATAAAAAACCATAAGAATAACACCGTATATCTTTTTTTAATTTTATTCTTTAATATATTTTTTAAAGTCCAGTCTTTATCCCACTCCCAGTCCACCCTCTGATTGTTTCTCACCCCATAGCTCACCCTCCCCCCTTCTCCAAGAAGATGTCCAATTCCCCACCATCACCCCATCAGACCATCCCACTGTCTGGAACCTCAAGTCTCTTGAGGGTTAGGTGCATCTTCTTTCACTGAGTCCAGACCAGGCAGTCCTCTGCTATATATGTGCTGGGGGCCTCATATCAGCTGGTACATGCTACCTGGTTGGTGGCTTAGTGTCTAAGTTATCTCTGGGGTCCAGGTTAGTTGAGACTGCTGGTCTTCCTATAAGGTCACCCTCCTCCTTGTTTCTTCCAGCTTTCCCTAATTCAACCACAGGGGTCACTCCTTCTGTCCATTGATTGGGTGTATATATCTGCATCTGACTCTTTCAGCTGCTTGTTGGGCCTTTTGGAGGGCAGTCATGCTAGGCTCCTGTTTGTAAGCACACCATAGCATCAGTAATAGTGTCAGGTCTTGGGCTCCCAATTTGGGCCTGTCACTGGATCTCCTTTTCCTCAGGCTTTTCAACATTTTTGACCCTGTAGTTCTTTCAGACAGGAACAATTCTGGGTCAGAGTTTTTGACTGTGGAATGGCAACCCTGTCCCTCCACTTGATGCCCCGTCTTTCTACTGGAGGTGGACTCTACAAGTTCCCTCTCCCCACTGTAGGGCATTTCATCTAAGGTCCCTCCCTTTGAGTCCTGATAGTCTATCACATCCCAAGTCTCTGGTTCATTCTGGAGAGTCCCCCACCCCCACCTTCTATCTCCTGAGGTTTCCTGTTTCCATTCTTTCTGCTGGCCATCATGGCTTCAGTCCTGTTCTTCCTCTGATATCTGATCATGTTTCCTTTTCCTCTCTATGCTCCCTTTCCATCCCAGGTCTCCCCCGCCCCCACCTTATTGCTCTATTCTCCCTCTTGAATGGGATCGAAGCATTCTCATTTGGTCCCTTTGACTTGTTAACCTTCTTGAGTTGTATGAATAGTACCTTGGATATTTTGTACTATTTTTTGCTAATATCCAGTTATTAGTCAATACATACCATGCATGTCTTTTTGTGTCTGAGTTACCTCACTCAGGATGATATTTTCTGGTTCTATCCATTTGCCTGCAAAACTCATGAAGTCCTTGTTCTTAATAGCTAAGTAGTATTCCATTGTGTAAATGAACCACATTTTCTGTATCCATTCTTCTGTTGTGGGGCATCTGGGTTGTAACCACCTTCTGGCTATCACAAACAAGGCCACTATGAACATAGTGGAACAAGTGTCCCTGTAGTATAGCTGGGTCTTCATGTACACCTATTTCCAATTTTGTACCAGTTTGCAATCCCACCAGCAGTGGAGGAGTGTTCATTTTTCTCTACATTCTCGCCAACATGTGCTGTCACCTGAGGTTTTGATCTTAGCCATTCTGATTGGTGTAAGGTGGAATCTCAGGGTTGTTTCGATTTGTATTTCCATGATCATCACTAAGGACTTTGAACATTTCTTTAAGTGTTTCTCAGCCATTTGAGATTCCTCTGTTGTGAATTCTCTGTTTAGTTCAATATCCCATTTTTTGATTGGGTTGTTTGGTTTCTTGGTGGTTAGCTTCTTGAGTTCTTTATATATTTTGGATATTAGCCCTTCAACCTTCAAAGACAAAACACCATGACCGAGGCCCTGTTATTGAAAGTAGATTCTTTTTACATACACTGCATCTTGGTTACAATTTATCCTTCCTCTACTACTACTAGTTCCGCTTCTTCTCCCCTCCCATCTGGATTCACTCCATGTCTTTCATTAGGAAAGGAGAAGCTTCTAAGAGATAATAACAAAACATAACAAAATAAAATAAAACAAGACAAAAAAACCATTACATTGAAGTTGGGCAAGATAAACTAAAAGGAGGAAAAGAACCCCAAGAGAAGGGACAAGGGTCAGAAACCCACTTGTTCACATATGCAGGAGTCTAACAAATCAGCTTTTACTAGATTCAGAAGCATCAAAATTATCCCTTGTAGCTTTATTTTTAATTTTTATTTATTCACTTTACATCCTGCTCACTGACTCCCTCCAGGTCATCCCCTCTCACAATCCCTCCTCCATGCCCCTCTCCCCTGAGAGGGTGGGAGTCCCCTGCATTCTTTGTATTTTATCAGATCATAGTTCAATAAAACTGGAATTTAATAGTAATAAAAGCTACACACGAATATGGAGGCTAAACACTGCACTTTGATTGCACAGTGATGAGTCATTGAAGAAATCAGAGAGGAAATTTAAGTTTCCAGAATACAATTAAGGAGGGATGGGATATTGTCTTTCAGGATGTAAAACATGAAGTTCCTTACTTCATACTTCTTACTACTCCCTCATAGGCTCTTCTTAAATATTTCTCCCATTGAGTCTTTTGGCATTTTCTCTTCAAAACACCTTAGCTCACATGAATGAATCCTGAGAGTATGAAGCTGCAGATGAATGCATACTTTATGCTCATCCCCATAAAAATTTAAAACATATAAGGCTGAAGAATACATTTTTTAGGGATATCCATATGTGCCATATTATAATGAAGTCCAAATGAATAGTTGCCATTACATTTAGGGTGACAGATGCAAGAAGTTCAGGAAGGAGATGGAAAAGAAGGGAGGAAGAGGAGAGGAAGAAGAGGAGGAGAAGGAGAAGAGGAAAAAGAGGAGAAGAAGAGGAAGAAGAGGAGAGGAGCAAGAAGAAGAGGAAGAAGAGAAGGAAGAGGAGGAAGAAAGAAGAAGAGGAAAAAGAAGAGGAAGAAAAGGAGGAAGAAAGGAGAAGAGGAAAAAGTGGAAGAAGAAGAGGAAGAAGAAAAATGTGTGTCTGTGTGTGTGTGTGTGTGTGTGTGTGTGTGTGTCTGTGTGTGTCTGTATGTGTCTGTGTGTGTCTGTATGCGTGTCTGTGTGGGTGAAGGGAGACCTCTTAGGTACAGATGGAAGAAGTTCAGGAAGGAGATGGAAAAGAAGATTGGCAAATGAAGCTTCCAAAGGTCTATTTTTTTAAGTGAGGTGGTGAGACCTTGGATATATTTGCTATATGTAAACCTTCAAATGTTCTCAGTACTTATTTTGAACCACAGGGACAAAAAGCAGGCTCTGAAGAGATTTCTTGATTGTTCAAAAATAATAGAAATACCACAACAATAACAATCATTCATTGTTTTCTACAACTTCTGTCCTTCAGAAAGGATTCTTTGTTAAATCTATATGTAAATCAAAATAAAATAAAATGCTATTTGAAAGGTAAATCACTATATCAAGAGGTATAAATACAATAGACCTGTCTCATATAGTAATTTTATTAATCTTTTTCTTTTCTAAGATAGCTTTCTTTATTCCAATAAAGAACTGCCTTACTCTCTCTTTAGCCTCTCTGCTTCTCTGCTTCAGTCTCTAACCATTCCCTCTACACACACACACACACACACACACACACACACACACACACACTTTCTTTTCTTCTTCCTCTTCCTTCTCCGCTTTTTCCTCTTCTCTCTTCCCCCTCTTCCTTCTCTTCTTTCTCTTCCTGTTCCTCTTCTCTTCCTCCTCTTCTTTCTCCTCTTTTTCTGCTCCTCTTCTTCCCTTTCCTCCTCCTTCTCTTCTTCCTCTTCTTATTCTCCTCCTCTTCCTTCTTCTTGAGTGCTGAGATTACAGGCATGTCCTACCACCCAGAATTTTTGCTTATTCTTCTATAGAGTTCATTATCCCCTCACAAATTTTCCTCACCACCAAAATTTCTCTAATTTATTCAGTGAGTCAAGCTCACTGTCTATATGGCTCACTTATTTCTGCTGAGCATAGGAGAGCTCATTCTGCCTGCCTATCTTCTCACATCTTCCTTTACCATGCAAGTTCACCTTCCTGTTCTCTGGTGAAGATATGCTGCTTTAAAGAGACCACTTTTTTTTTTTGGTTTAGGCAGACATATTCTCTAGCAGTTCTTTAGGAAAAAACACATGCAAACAAATCATTTTTAAACTTTCAAATTTTATTGATTATATGATGTGTGTGTGTGTGTGTGTGTGTGTGTGTGTGTGTGCAAGCACACACATGTGCCAGGGTATATGTGAAGGTTGTGTGTGTGCGTGGCTGCATGTATATGCATGTATATGTGCATATGTGAAGGGTGTGTATGTGTGTGTGTGTGCTACATGGCATATGTGAAGGTTTTGTGTGTGTGTGTGTGTGTGTGTGTGTGTGCCATGACATATGTAAAGGGTGTGTGTGGAAATGTGTGTGTATGTGTGTGTGTGTGCCATGGTGTCTCAGTTAGGGTTTTATTGCTATAAATAGACACCATGACCAAGGCAACTCTTATAAAGACAACATTTAATTGAGTCTGGCTTACAGGTTCAGAGGTTCAGTCCATTATCATCATGGCAGGAGCATGGCACCATCCAGGCAGGCAAGGTACATGAGGAGCTGAGAGTTCTATATCTTCATCTGAAGGCTGCTAGCAGAATACTGACTTTCAGGCAGTTAGAATAAGTGTCTTAAAGCCCACACCTACAGTGACACACCACTCCAACAAGGCCACATGTATGAATATGCATGTGTGTGTGTGTACCATGGCATACGTGAAGGATGTGTGTGTGTGTGTGTGTGTGTGTGTGTGTGTGTGTGTACACCATGGCATCTATGTGAATGTCAGAAGACATCTTTCTGAGTCAGACTTTACTTCCACTGACCCACTGTGGAGTCCAGAGATGGAACTCAGACCATCATGCTTCCACAGCAAGTGTTTTTTACCCACTGTGCAATCTTGCCAGCTCTAAAAATAAACTTCTTTGATGGGCTTGTTCTACTTTTATTCTTTGTTGATAAAGTGTGTGGGTAAGGACTTTTACCATGGAAATCTCTTTCCTTTGCAAAGTATGGCTCCAAAGGCCTCTGGTGTACATCATTGAAGTGGAGTCATGAAAAGCTGTTGTCATTCATCCATTCTTTGAATGCAGCTAGTTTTAATTCTTTAACATCTTTAAAAATTTCCACTGTCTTCTCTTTCCCCAAGCATGGATGCTCTGATTTCACTCATTCAAAGCAGTATCACCTATTCTTGGACTTCTTATAAATGAACCCATATACTACATTCCCCCTATGTCTGCCAATCTCAGGACAGTCTCAGAAGCATCTAGTTGAATATCAGTAATTTCCTTTGACTAGATAGTACTGTTATCTAGTAAATATTGATAAATAAAAAATGATAGTAATATATTGTGTGCTTATCTATTCACTGGTTGATAGAATTTGGGTTCTTCCTCTGCTTAGAATATTATGAAAGTTGATTCTAGGGCTTAAACATTTTTATACAAGTGATTTTTTACAGCTCATTTTTTATTATCAAAATGAATATTTTTTGAAAGCACTTATTATTTGTTGTGGCTTATATTCTTTTTTATAATTTAACTTAATTTTTTAATTTATTCACTTTATATCCTGCTCACTGCCCCCTCCTGGTTACCCCTCCCACAATCCTTTCCCCTTCCCCCTCCCCTTCTCTTCTGAGAGGGTGGGTGCCTCCCTGGGTATCCCCCCACCCTGGAACATCAAGTCTCTGCAGGGTTAAGTACCTCCTTTCTCATTGAGGCCAGACAATGCTGCCCAGCTAGAAGAGCATATCCCATGTACAGGCAACAACTTTTGGGATAGCGCACCTTCCAGCTGTTCAGGACCTTCATGAAGACTAAGCTGTACATCTGCTACATATGAGCATACCTAGATCGAGCCTGTGTATACTCTTTGGTTGATGGTTCAGTCTCTGAGAGCTCTGAGGGCCCAGTTTGGTTGTCTCTGTCTTCCTTTGTGGAGTTTCCATCCCCTTCCAGGCCTGTTCTCCTTCCTCCTGTTCTTCCATATGAGTCCCCAAGCTCCACACATTGTTTTGCTGTGGGTGTCCGCATTTGTCTGATTCAGCTGCTGGGTGGAGCCTCTCAAAGAACAGCCATGCCAGACTCTTGTCTGCAAGCATAACAGTAGTGTCAAGGACTAGTGTTTGTCCATGGATCTCAAGTTGTCCATGGACCAGTTATTGGTTGGTCAATTCCTCAGTCTCTGCTCCACCCGCCCTATCCCTGCATTTCTTGAAGACAGGATAAATGTTGGGTTGAAAGTTTTGTGGGTAGGTTGGTCTCCTTATAGCTTCACTGGGGTTCCTGCCTGGCTACAGGAAGTGGCCTCTTCAGGTTCCATATTCCCAATGCACAGCTCAAATCACTCAAGAGGCAAAGGTCTTAGAGAAGAAAATATAAAGATTGGCAAGAAACACACATTTTAAGATAACTTTTTATTTCTACAGAAGCACATATATAATCCTAACTATGATTAATCTGAATACATCTATGTAGAAAATTATAAGAAGATCCAGGAAAATATTAGCCAATCAGAAATCCCTGGGGAACATGTTGCAATGACTAGGAAGGGGTTATAATTTACTAGATGTGGGATTTCTAAAGGCTTTGTACATACCCCTGGTAATTCTGATGCTGTTTCATGTGTGAGAAATGCAGTGAAATAAGTACATTATTTCATTATATAATCTTATTAGGGTGATTGCATAATTGTATTTGAGTGGCTAGAGGTACTGCATTTGGGTGTGTTATTGGCTGATACTGTGCAAAATAAGGACAGCTTCAAGGATGTGCATGAGGAAGCTTGGAGTTTGCCATGTGTTATGTAACAGCTTTTGCAAAGATTGAAATATTCCATCCTCCGGGAAGTCTACTTAAGCAGGAAAGTAAACCACACAAAATAGTTTTAGGAAGTCCCTGAAACTTAGCAAATTTACTAGACTCCCTCCTTGCCAGAGTAAACAATAAAAGCCTCAGAGGCACTATGCTACAGAGAAGACCCAAGCAGCTTCCTGAAAGACCAGAACCCAGTGGAGCTGCCTGGGAGAGGTTTAGAGCAATGCAGGCTCCTGGAAAGGACAATCTCCAACCTGTTGAGCTGCCTTTACACAGTGTAGCATGCTCCAGGTTCCCTAGCTTTTGTGCATTGTCACTAATGTTGGAGTGGGATTTGGTAATACAGCTGTCTTTGAGTCATTTCTGCTCCTGTAAGAAACCCCTCACTCAAATTCTTGTTAGTAAACTCAGTAAAACTCATTGGTTCACCAAGTTGGACTTTGGTGTATCTGTACCTTTGTCATGGGATTCCCTCCTTGGGGAAGTAGACATGTGTTGTGTCCCTACAGAAAGTTTTGTCATACACGCCATGCCATCTTGAGATGACTAAGATAATACCATACTATCCCAACATAGTTTTGTGCCTGCCTGGTCACTTCTCAGCCTTCCACCCACAACAGTCACATTCACCTTGGCAACTTCTGGGACTGGACATGATCTTGACCATGCTCCAGCCATATTGTGTAGTGTCTGTGAGATATTGCTGAACCTTGTAAAGAAAGCAGATGTTACTAGGGAACTCCCAATGCCTCAATAATGCAATGCCTTCCTAGTAGCACAGATGTAATTAAGGTTGGGTACCAAGAGACTTTCCAGAGGTGTGAATCCACTCTTGGTCTGGTCATTAATAAAGGACTCAAAATTTCTAATTGGATTAACCAGCATGGTTGTCATGATCAATCTTGCTCAGGATCATTTCTGCTGATTTCTTATACTGTGTTTTATAATGACTCAACTGAAGCAGACAGATATATAAAGTCCAAATATCAAGAATATCATTATTTCCATTTATAATATTCAATGTCAATGCTGTCCTCAGGAGTTCTTGCTGACTTCATATTTCTTCCTGTCCTCACTCATAAAATAAAAGGCAGGTCAAAATGATGCCACTTAAAAAATTATTCATGAACTAGGTAGATGGATCAATGGTTGAGAGCATGTTCCTCTCTTGCAGAAGACCTGAGTTAGGTTCCCAGCACCCATTTTTGGGCATCTCACAACCTCCTGTAACTCCAAGCTCCAGGGAATTCAGCACCATCATCTGGCCTCCATAAGTACCTGCATTCGTGTACACACACACACACACACACACACACACACACACACACACACTTACAAATAATAAAATTATCCAAATTCTAAAACCAGGCAAAAAAAAATCATCCTGGGCCACTGTGTAACAGGCCCTCCTAAGAGTTGTCTCACTGTCAGTGAGTCCAACTCTGCTTGACTCAGTGCTTGTGCCCATGTCTACTGGGTGCGTAGAAGCAAGAAGCAGGGACAAAAGAACTGAGCAAGAGAATGTGTCTTACAGAAACAGGACTGGAGCAAGATAGAGTAGTGCTTTTAACCACAGATGCACATTATAATGGAAAGAACTTTAAAACATTTATGGAAGTCTAGAATAATAAAAGGTAATGTTTTACTGATGTGCATTATTACTTGTACACATTAATCCCAAGAAAGAACTGTTCAAGCTGAGTTAATTGACCTAACTTTATGATTTACCAGGCAGTATCCTCACTCTTCAAGGATAAACCATTTTACCCCAACAAATAATTAGCTCTAGTCATTTTAAAAATTGTTTCTTCACTCAGGATTCTAATTCCTTTCCTAGTGTGTTCAAGACTTTCCTAGTGTGTTTAGGATCCTTCAGCAAGTGACACAGCAGTCAGTTGCTGAAGAATCAACGCTATTAGCTTTTGCAGCAAATGTCATTGTGAGGCTTCTGCTATCCAAATGCAAGGAGTTGATATTACAAGTGTGTAAAAACCTGGTATGAATCAGGCCAATGGCTGGAAGTGAGGATGTCACCACTCACACACAGGGCATTCTAGGTTTTATACACTGTGGCACAACACCCTATTTCTCAGGCATGATGCCTTATGGGTCAGACCACTTCAGTCTTAGAGGACAGTCTTACACCACTCGCATCCCACCTACCTTGGAGGATGCATTCTATTTTGTTGCTTCTTCATCTATGAAATGAGATGATGCTGGTCCTGCTCACCTTTCAGTATGAAAACACAGATCAAATAAATGATAACATATTAGAGAGTTGAAGTTTTAAGAGGAAGAGTTCTAACCAACCTTCCACTTCCATGCTGAGTTCAAGACTTTATATCTAAATTGAAGTTAATGTTGTAATATTCCCCCTTTTTTGATGTGAGGAAGATGGCTTTGCCAATCTTGGAGGAGGCACTAAAACTTCCAGGGAAAGCCACTGACTCAAAGGTGGATGTTTCACCTGTCCGAGTGTGGTAAAATAAGAATGGCTTCATTGGCTCAGGGTGGTGGTACAAATCCAAAATCTTCCCATCCTGCATGTGAGAGAGAATACTCATGAGCAAAAACAGACACTACTTCTGATAGGCAAAATTATTTTTCCACAATCACTAAATATTCTTAAGTTCAAGGAAGCCTCTCTTACAACACGATAAGAAAGAGACATTTCAGGGGTGAGGAATTCAGCTCAGTGGTAGAAAATGCCTAGCAAGTGCAAGGCCCTGGGTTCAGTCTCCACTAACTCTTCTCCCCCAAAAAAATAAATAAAGAAAGAAAATAAATAGAAAGGAAAGGAAGGAAGGAAGAAATGAGAGAACGAAGGAAAGAAGGCAGACTTCAAGTCTCCCTGCTGATCATCGTCTCTTCCAGTTTTTCCCTTCACTACTAAATGCCTTCTAAACTTGCTCATTACTGACCTGACATTCTGCTCAGCAGAGATTCGTTGACTATTCAAAAAGTGAAAATTTGCCTTCTTATCTATCTCCCAAACCTTTTCAGTCATCTTCACTTTCAGGTTCCAGCTCCCTGAGGAAGCTGAAGTGACTGGAGCAGAACTTCTCCAGACTACCCACTGACTGGGCACAAGTCAGCTATACCTCTACCTCCCTACCTGAGAAGGACTAGATAATGGCTTCTCTCCACTCACACATCCAAGGATTTCCTCTAGCCATTCTTCCTGCTCTCATAGGTACTGTCCATTTTTGTTTTCTCTGCTCAGTCATTCTTATCTGTATATTTACTTTCATCTTAATAGGCTTGGCACTAAGTGACAGACAAATGCTAAGAGAAAAATTTTTGGTGATTATCAGTTGTGTCAACATTGTGAATATGTTCACACCACCTAAGGCAGTTACGATGTCATGTAATGATGACATGGCCTTAGGAGACCACTGTATATGAAGTACATTGTTAGTTAAAATGTTCTCTTGTGTCACATAAGTGTATTTTAATGATCCAAGCCCACTGTCAGTTCTTGCTTTATAGAAACCCCTTGAGATGGCTGCCAAAATGTGCTGTCTGGTTTTTCTTTTTAAACTCACTCCACGTAATCAACCTTTTCACCTCTAACACTTGTCTCATTATGTTCCCCCAAAAGCCCATACATTATCAATGGCCAATTTCTGAGGACAAATGTCCTACAGAAGAGTGACTTAGCAAAGGCAGGACAGAATTTGGCATGTAGTCACATTTACTCTGTCCACTAATGTTGTTACTGACACTTAAAACTATTTCCAGAGTCTACCCCCACCAACTCCATCATCATCTCAGAACCATCAAACCACACCCAGCTTACCATATAGCCTCCGGAGGACTTTTACTCTTGACCGCTGCAATGATCGACCTAATGTCAGATGATCCATTTCAGACCTAAGTTGTTTTAGGTCACTCTGTTCAAAGCATCCCAAGTTTTTCCTTTCACTTGGATGGAGTGGACAAGTCCTGGCTAGTCTTTTTCTAGTCTTAGTTCAGTACCACATACCTGTCTTCACTGGACTTAACCTCAGATGTTGACTAAATTCCTTGCTTCCTGCGCTCTCCTAGAATTACTCCTGACATTACCTTGTTTCTGCTGCTCCCAGGCTCTGCTCTGACCATATTGGCTTTTTACTGAACTTGTTTTGTTTTGCTTTGCTTTGTTTTTCCTATGACATGTGGTACCCTTTGCCATATCACAAATGTACTATTATATTTGTCATTTGCATGTTTCCGCTTCTAGAATCCAGGCTGTACAAGGTCAGAGCTCGTTGCCATTCTGTTCAAAGATAGCCCATGTGCTCATATGGTGCAATTAAGTTCTTGCACATTTGCTGAGTTAAATTGAATTGAGTTGAATAAAGTTAATTAAAGTGAAGTATATGGAGCAAGAAGAGATATATGTAACACATATCCTTACATATAAACAAAATTACATTTATTTATATACATTTCTATTTATGAATACACACACACACACACAATTATCTTGAGAGGATTAGGAATTGGAACCGCAAAGATTAACATTTCAGGAAAGCTTAAGGAAGTGTCATTGAGCAGGTAAGACAAGAGAAAGAGCATAATTATAAATTGGGATATTGTAACAAGAAACTCTCCTAGAATGAAAGGTCAATAAGCAATTAAATAACGGAAGGACAGAAAGTGTGGCAATTACATAAGATAGTGTAAAATACTCAGGGGAGGCCTAAGACTTCCACTGACTGGTGAATAGGAATTCTGAAATGAGAAATAAAGGAGAATTAGGGACTGTCTACAATGACTGCAGACAGCTTAACATTTAAGAAAGACAGAAATTCTTAACTAGGAAAGTCAAGATAAAATGATTTCTGTGTCAATTTTTTACAATTTACTTTAGGGAGAAAAAGGTCATTTGGCTTATGATGCTCAGCTACAGTGCATCACTCCAAAGTCAAGGCATCTAGTTAGTCACAGCACATCTAGGAACACGCCTACTGACTTGCTTGCTCTTGGTTAGATTTCTCCATTTTTCTATAGTTTAGGACCCCCTGCCTAGAGAATAGTACTGTTCACAATGGGCTTGGTCTTCCCACATCAATTAATTTAACTAAGGCTGTCTTCTACAAGACATGCTTACATTTTAAAAGGGGCTAGAAATAAACATGCTTAGAAAAAAATTCTTTGCTAATCATGACATTTGATCTACTGTCAAATAAACCAGATAAAGATACACAGGCTGAAAAGGAATCCAAGAGAGGGGGAAATGAAAAGGGTAGCAACTAGGTGTGGGAAGAAAAACAGCAGTGTGACATGAAATAGAGAGGAGATGGTGAAGAGTTTGTTGTGAGGATAAAGGAGGGAGCTAGAGTATGGAGAATTTACTACAACATGCTTTGTTAAAAAATGCCACATGAAACCTACTGCTTTATATGATAACTTGAAGATTAAAAAAGTATAAGAGAAGAAACAGTTTTTTAATGGTATTTTTCTGGGTCACTGACCTTTAGCAGCAAAGTGGGGTATCCATTAACTTCCTTACAAAACAGGCATCTGTTTGGATTCTGAATTCCCAAATAAATGGGAATCACTTTGCCCTGTTCAAGAGACTCTGGGTACTTGCATGGGAGGATAGTCACGGTGACTATAAAAATAAGAAGATAACAATTTCCTTTTGAGGCCAGTAAGACAGATGCTCTGATAGTTCTAATTTAGCAAAGCAGCATTTGACAGATGATGCCAGAAGGCACTTGTAGAATGTAATCTCTGCTACCTAGACCAACCAAATGGTCCTTTACCCAATTGCCTCTCCATCCTGATAGGTAAGCACTGGCCTAGCCATTGAGGCAGGAACAGATGGTAAGATTTACATTCTCATACCCATGCTTGAACACCTGGTGGCAGTTGCTCCTATCCTAAGGAGCTCCTCTGAGCCAGGGAGAGCTCTTGGACTATTAGCAAAGTTATTTAGGATGCCTTGATGTCATATAGAACATACATATATTGCCCTTCCAAAGTACAGATAAGCTGCTTTCTATTCATGGTACAAGTTCCTAATACCTGAGAAGGTTCTTCCACCCATAGTCTGAGACAAACCTCTTCCTGACTTCTCCCCCTGGCAGGTGTAAAACTCTGCCTCTTTCTGGAGGCTCCCATTGAAAGTTAAGCTTGGTTTTGGCACATAATTAGACTTATTTTGGGGTTGATTTAATACATGTATGTGGCAAACAACAATGATGAAGCCAGGGTTTAGAAGACATAGCTGAGGATACAAATAGCCTAGCTCTCTAGTGTTCAATCTCAACATCACTTCCATATATAATGTTTTTTTAAAATTGTTTTCCATTTTGAGCTCATTCTGGTGCCTGAGAGAAAAGACATCAGGAAGAAGATAGACCTCAGGAACATTTCCAAGACTTTCTAAAACCATGGTTTCTCAGGGTCTCTATCAGGACAAAGAGCTGAAATGTGTAACCAGACATGATGCTCTTGTCAGAAAAGCTAAGCTACCTCTTGGGACAAAATCTTAAGGCATTGGAGATGGAAGAGCAGGCAGAATTCTCCTCATAGAAATCCTAATAACATTATCTCCCTACAAGTTTCAAGACCTTAAATAGCATTTGGCCTTTAACATTATCCCAACCCCCAATTACCCAGAGACCCTTCCCCTTCACTGTCATCTCTTTCTGCCTAAAGCAAGGGAGGTCTTCATCTTGGGTAGTTCAGCCAGAATCCCAGTGACTCAGAAGTGAAGACATAGGGTCACTCACTGAGCACTCACAGGGTCACTTACAGGACCACTCACAGCAAGATGGAGCTGTCCATTCACTGAGCACTAAGTTGGAGTGAAAGCTCCACACTCAGAGGGTTTTGTAGGTTTGGGCTATACCTGGCAAGAAAGAGTCCTTATGGAAAGTCCAGAAGACCAAATCCCAGCTTGGGCAGCTCCTAGGTGTAATGATGGGTTCCATCCCAGTCTGGGTTCTTTATCTAGGTTAGTACCCGAAGGCTCCAGCCTCTTTTATGGGGTGTGACAAATGTACAGCATGGAAGAAATCTGGTTCCTCCTGCCATAACTTTGCTTCTGGGAAGTTCAGGTGAAGAAATCTCAGAATCATCATGAGTATGTCTTGTCTGAGCTCCTTAAGAATCATAGGGAGCCCAGTCACCAGGAAACAGGCCTAATGACAAACTGTAGGTTTCTCAAAAGGTACAGATAATGGGATTTCCCCAGACCTTAGCTGACCTGATCTGTCAGTTTGGTGTTAGGCCACAAATTCTGGGAACACAAACTATAGGGATGGCTCATGGAACCTGGACATCCAAAATTCTGCTCTCCCTTATCCATCTTTCTTCCTTTCCACCAGGATCTCATTCTATCCTTGGAGGAATATGGTCTTGTGTTGCTTTAGGAGAAGATGTAAAGAAGAATTGAGAATCATATTTGGTGCCTGTCACCTCACTTGCATCCCTTCCATTATTTATCAGTTAAAATGTTCTCTTCCCTGGGATGGTCACCACAAAGCATCATCAAAAAGGTGCCATCTACCTTCCAAATCCCTTAGTACTTTGTTTCAGTCACGATCCAATTTGGACCTAAGGTAATGTTGTTATAAAAGAATCAGATTGCAGAAGAACCTGCATTAGGATTTTGGAGGGAACCAAGGACAAGAAATTGGGCTTACCTCTACAGAAAGGCATGGTGAGACTTAAGAATAAAAGGAAACATGGATTCTATCTATAAGGAATTACAGATAGTAGCAGTTGTAGAAATGGAAAAAGAAAAAGAAAACAAAAACAAAACAAACCACGTGAGCTCAAATGAAGACTCTTGGAACTGATGCCTTAGGAAACCCTAAGGTGGTGCAGGTACACCAACTGATGGCCCTTAAGAATGGTATGCAGAAAGCATACCAATTGTTTTCCCAGTTCCAGATGGTCAGCCCTGATAACATGTATACAAGTAACATATGGACTAAACAGGTTATATTTAAGGATATTTATGTATATACAATAGCAATTAGTGAGAAAAGGGACTAAGAATTTGAAGAAGAGCAGGTTGGGATATATGGGAGGGTTTAGAGAGAGGAGATGGAAGGTAAAAATGTGGTTATAATCTCAAAAACAAAAAAAGTTAAAAAGAATATGCAATCTGGTGGATGCATGGATCATGGAGATAGAGAGGAAGTGTCAGTTAGTGTTGCACAGAAGGCCTATAGAACACACCTCAGAGGGAAATATTTTCATGCATTTAAAAGCCTTTGACAAAGGAGCTAAAACCATCCAGTGGAAAAAAGCCTTTTCAACAAATGGTTCTGGTTCAACTGGAGGTCAGCATGCAGAAGAATGCAGGAGAGAATGGTCTCCCAGCAGTGATTTCACTTCTGAGTGAGGAGGTGAGATCTCCACCTTCTCTCTGGAGGTGAGTTAGGAGCTCACAAGGCATACAATTAGTGGAGCAGCTGGACAGGAGTCTTCCCTTCCAGCCGCCATTTGCAGCAAGGAACCAGACAACTCCACAGCCTTCTGTGCACAGACCCTGCCAGAAGAGAGTTGGTCTCCCAGGAGTACAGACACAGGTATACAGGCCCATAGAGAACACAAATGGCAGCCCAAACTACTATACCCAGCAAAACACTCAATTACCATAGATGGAGAAACCAAGATATTCCATGATAAAACCAAATTTACACAATAACTTTCCACAAATCCAGCCCTACAAAGGATAATAGATGGAAAACGCCAACACGAGGAGGGAAACTACACCCTAGAAAAAGCAAGAAAGTAATCTTTTCCCAACAAACCCAAAAGAAAGTAACCACACAAACATAAAAAGAACATCAAAAATAACAGGAAGCAACAATCACTATTCCTTAATATCTTATAATGTCAATAGACTCAATTCCCCAACAAAAAACATAGTCTAACAGAGATGTTTTTCATGTGGATCTTCGATTTTATCAGAAAATGTTTGTGACTCCTCTTTCAATTCAGTAATGCTTTTTGTGTCTACCATTTTGACTGTATTATTTTCCATGATAATCTTTAATTTTAACATTTTTTTCTGTGTATTTCTTCGATTTTGTCAGAGGTATTTTTCATGTAGATCTTTGGTTTCGTCGGGGGGGGGTGTTTGTAGTTCCACTTTCAATCAATTTAGGAATGTTTTTGTGCCTACCATTTTGTTGATATAATTGTCCATGATAATCTTCAATTTTAATGTTTCTCTGTATTTTTCTTCAATTTTGTCAGAAATATTTTCCATGTGGGTCTTCAGTTTTATCAGACAATGTCTATAATTTTACATTCAATCAACTTAGGAACATTTTTATACCTCCCATTTTATCTGTATAATTTTCCATGTAATAGTCAGTTTTAGCATGTTTTTCTATATATTTCTTAAATTTTTTCAGGTATATTTTCCTTATAGATCTTCAATTTTATGAGAAAGTGTTTATAATTCCACTTTAAAAGAACTTAGGAATATTTTTATGCCTACAGTTTTATCTGTATAATTTTTCAACAATACTCAATCTTAACACATTTTTATATATTTCTTCAATTTTATCTGAGATATTTTCCATGTATATTTACACAATGGAATACTACTCAGCAATTAAAAACAATGAACTCATGAAATTCTTAGGTAAATGGGGAACAGGGGGAGGGAAGAGGGCTTATGGGACTTTCGGGGAGGGGGGGAACCAGGAAAGGGGAAATCATTTGAAATGTAAATAAAGACTATAGAAAATAAAAATAAGCCTCCCCTTAGCGACCTCTGCTCTGGGGATTGACTACATTGAGCCTTCAGGTACACAGGGATTCCCCAATATAACATCGCTTGGGACACAGCCTGCTAGGCTTCCACCTGCACTCAAGAGCGGGGCAGCTCTGTGGTCATCTGGGCGCCAGCTCTGCTGTGGGCCATCTGCCCTGCAGAGTGATCTGCACCGAGAGGGTGCCCAGAACACTCCGCCATCTTTGATCTGGCAACAGAGCAGTTGGGACCTCCAGGTGCAGGGATAACTGAGCATAACATCACTTGGGACATAGCCAGCTTGTGTGCCCCCTGCACCCAAGAGCTGGGCAGTTCTGTGGTCATCTATGTGCCAGCTCTTCTGTGGAACATCTGCCCTGCAGAGAGACCCGCACATGGAGAGAGCATACCAGCCTCCCCTTAGACACCTCTGCTCTGGAGAATGACACACTGAGTTTCTAGGTACGCAGGGATTCCCCAAGTATAACATCACTTTGGGCAAGGCACATCAGGGCTCCAAAGTCACTCAGGAGCAGGGCAGCCCCTCAGCAATTGGTGCCAGGGGAAAACCGGTCATCCAGGGGGGCAGAAATAGCCTTGCAGGCTCACAAGAGGTCCAAGCCACAGCCAGTGACAGCAGGACCAACTAACACAAGAGATAACAAGATGGTAAAAGGCAAATGTAGGAACGTTACTAAGAGAAATCAAGGCAATATGGAACCATACAAACCCAACTCTCTGACAGCAGCAAGTCCTTGATACCCCATCATACCTGAAAGGCAAGATCTGGATTTAAAATCACTTCTCCTGATGCAATTAGAGGATTTCAAGTAGGAGGTAAATAAATCTCATAAAGAAATACAGGAGAACATGAATCAAAGGGTAGATGCCCTTTCAAAGGAAACACAAAAATCGCTTAAAGAAATGCAGGAGACCTTGGGTCAACAGGCAGATATCCTGAAAGAGGAAACGCAAAAATACCTTAAAGAAATACAGGAAAAAAAAAAAAACAAGTGAAGGATCTCAGCAAATCCATCCAGGATCTAAAAAAGGAAGTAGAAACAACTAAGAAATCACAAAGGGGACAACTTTGGAGATAGAAAACCTTGGGAAGAAATCAGGAGTCATAGATGCAAACATCAACAATAGAATACAAGAGATGGAAGAAAGAATCTCAGGTGCTGAAGATACCATAGAAAGCATCGACTCAAGAGTCAAAGAAAAGGCAAAATGCAAAAAACTTGTAACCCAAAACATCCAGGGAATCCAGGACACAATGAGAAGACAGAAACTAAGGATTATAGGTATAGATGAGAGTGAAGATTTGCAACTTAAAGGGCCAGTAAATATCTTCAACAAAATTATGGAGGAAAACTTCCCTAACCTAAAGAGAGAGATGCTGGTGAACGTACAAGAAGCCTACAGAACTCCAAACAGACTGGACCAGAACAGAAATACCTCCCATCACATAATAATCAAAACACCAAATGTACTAAACAAAGAAAGAATATTAAAAGCAGTAAGAGAAAAGGGCCAAGTAACATACAAAGGAAGACCTATCTGAATCACATCAGATGTCTCACCAGAGACTATGAAAGCCAGAAGATCCTGGGCAGATCTCATGCAGACACTAAGAGAGCACAAATGCCAGCCTAGACTACTATACCCAGCAAAACTCTCAATCACCATAGATGGAGAGACCAAGATATTCCATGATAAAACCAAATTTTCACAATATCTTTCCACAAACCGAGCCCTGCAAAGGATAATAGGTGGAAACTGCCAATACAGGGAGAGAAAAAACACCTGGAAAAAATGAGATAGTAACCTTCTTGCTTCAAACCCAATGGTAGATAACCACTCAAACATAAAGATAGCATCAAGAATGGCAGGTGGCAATAATAATTATTCCTTAATCTCTCTTAATATCAATGGTCTCAATTCCCCAATAAAAAGACATAGACTAACAGACTGGATACGTGAAAAGGACCCAGCATTTTGCTGCATGCAGGAAACGTACCTCAGTGTCAAAGACAAACACTACATCAGAGTAAAAGGTTGGAAAACAATTTTACAAGCAAATGGCCCCAAGAAACGAGCCGGTGTAGAAATCCTAATATCAGATGAAATTGATTTTCAACCTAAAGTCATCAAAAAAGACACAGAAGGACACTACATAGTGATCAAGGGAAAAATCCACCATCAAGAACTCTCAATTCTGAATATCTATGCTCCAAATGCAAGGGCAACCTCATTCGTAAAAGAAACTTTACTAAAGCTCAAAGCACACATCGCACCTCACACAATAATAGTGGGTGACTTCAACACCCCGCTCTCTGAAATGGATCTTTCAGGAAAGCAGAAACTGAACAGGGACACGGTGAATCTAATTGAAGCCTTGGACCAAATGGAACTAACAGATATATATAGAACATTTCATCCTAGAGCTAAAGAATACACCTTCTTCTCAGCACCTCATGGTACCTTCTCAAAAATCGACCATATAATTGGTCACAAATCAGACCTCAACAGATATAAGAAGATAGAACTAATCCCATGCCTCCTATCAGATCACTATGAAATAAGGGTGGTCTTCAATGGCAACAAAAAGAACAGAAAACCCACATACACATGGAGGCTGAACAATGCTCTACTCAATGATAACTTGGTCAAGGAGGAAATAAAGAAAGAAATCAAAGACTTTTTGAAAGTTAATGAAAATGAAGGCACAACATACCCTAATTTATGGGACACAATGAGAGCAGTGCTAAGAGGAAAATTCATAGCCCTGAGTGCCGCCAAAAAGAAACGGGAGACAGCATACATTAACAGCTTAACGGCACACCTGAGAGCCCTGGAACAAAAATAAGCAAATACACCCAAGAGGAGTAGAAGGCAGGAAATCATCAAACTCAGGGCTGAAATCAATCAAGTAGAAACAAATAAAACCATACAAAGAATCAACAAAACGAGGAGTTGGTTCTTTGAGAAAATCAGCAAGATAGATAAGTCCTTAGCCAGAATAACCAGAGGGCACAGAGACAGTAACCTAATTAATAAAATCAGAAAAGAAAAGGGAGAGATAGCAACAGAAACTGAGGAAATTCAAAAAATCATCAGATCCTACTACAAAAGCCTGTATTCAAACAACTAGAAAATCTCAAGGAAATGGGCAATTTCCTTGGGAGATACCAAATACCAAATTTAAATCAGGATCAAATAGATCATCTAAACCGTCCTATAACCCCTGAAGAAATAGAAGTCGTCATTGGAAGTCTTCCGACCAAAAAAAGCACAGGTCCAGATGGTTTTAGTGCAGAATTCTATCAGACCTTCAAAGAAGTCCTAACACCAATACTCTTCAAACGATTCCACAAAATAGAAACAGAAGGAACACTACCCAACTCGTTCTATGAAGCCACAATTACGCTAATACCAAAAGCACACAAAGATCCGACAAAGAAAGAGAATCTCAGGCCAATCTCTCTTATGAATATCGATGCAAAAATACTCAATAAAATTCTTGCCAACCAAATCCAAGAACACATCAAAACGATCATTCACCACGATCAAGTAGGCTTCATCCCAGGGATGCAGGGATGGTTCAATATAAGGAAATCCATCAATATAATCCACTATATAAACAATCTCAAAGAAAAAAACCACATGGTCATCTCATTAGATGCTGAGAAAGCATTTGACAAAATTCAGCATCCTTTCATGCTAAAGGTCTTGGAAAGATCAGGATTCCGAGGCCCATATCTAAACATAGTAAAAGCAATTTACAGCAAACCTACGGTAGCCAACATCAATCTAAATGGAGAGAAACTTGAAGCAATCCCACTAAAATCAGGGACTAGACAAGCTGCCCTCTCTCTCCATATCTTTTCAATATAGTACTTGAAGTTCTAGCTAGAGCAATTAGACAACAAAAGGAGGTCAAAAGGATACAAATTAGAAAGGAAGAAGTCAAACTATCACTATTTGCAGACGATATGATAGTATACTTAAGCGACCCAAAGAACTCCACCAGAGAACTCCTACAGCTGATAAACAACTTCAGCAAAGTGGCTGGGTATAAAATCAACTCAAGCAAGTCAGTAGCCTTCCTATACTCAAAGGATAAGCAGGCTGAGAAAGAAGTAATAGAAATGACACCCTTCACGATAGCCACAAACCATATAAAGTACCTTGGTGTGACTCTAACCAAAAAAGTGAAAGATCTGTATGACAAGAACTTCAAGTATCTGAAGAAAGAAATTGAAGAAGACCTCAGAAGATGGAAAAATCTTCCATGCTCATGGATTGGCAGGATTAATATAGTAAAAATGACCATCTTGCCAAAAGCAATATACAGAATCAGTGCAATTCCCATCAAAATCCCAACGCAATTCTTCATAGAGTTAGAAAGAGCAATTCAAAAATTCATCTAGAATAACAGAAAACCGAGGATAGCTAAAACTATTCTCAAGAGTAAAAGAACCTATGGGGGAATCAGTATCCCGAACCTCAAGCCGTACTACAGAGCAATAGTGTTAAAAACTGCATGGTATTGGTACAGTGACAGGCATGTAGATCAATGGAACAGAATTGAAGACCCAGGAATGAATCCACACTCCTATGGTCACTTGATCTTTGACAAAGGAGCTAAAACCATTCAGTGGAAAAAAGATATACTTTTCAACAAATGGTGCTGGCTCAACTGGAGGCCAACATGCAGAAGAATGCAAATTGACCCATTCTTATCTCCTTGCACTAAGCTCAATTCCAAGTGGATCAAGGACCTCCACATAAAACCAGACACACTGAAACTAATAGAAAAAAAACTAGGGAAGAACCTTGAACATATGGGCCCAGGGGAGAATTTCCTGAATAGAACTCTGATAGCTTATGCTCTAAGATCAAGAATTGACAAATGGGACCTCATTAAATTACAAATTTTTCAAGGCAAAAGACACTGTCAAAAAGACAAAGCGGCAACCAACTAACTGGGAAATGATCTTTACCAACCCTTCATCCGACAGAGGGCTAATATCCAATATATACAAAGAGCTCAAGAAGCTAAACTCCAGAGAGGCAAGTAACCCTATTAAAAAATGGGGTGCAGAGCTAAACAAAGAGTTCTCACCTGAAGAATATCTAATGGCTGAGAAGCACCTAAAGAGATGTTCATCATCCTTAGTCCTTATGGAAATGCAAATCAAAACAACCCTGAGATTCCATCTCACACCAGTCAGAATGGCTAAGATCAGAAACACAGGAGACAGCAGTTGTTGTCGACGATGGGGAGAAAGAGGAACACTCCTCCACTGCTGGTGGGATTGCAAGCTGGTACAACCACTCTGGAAAGCAGTCTGGTGGTTCCTCAGAAAACTGGGCATGACACTCCCGGAGGATCCTGTTATACCACTCCTGGGCATATACCCAGAGCCTTTACCTGCATGCAATAGGGTACATTCTCCACTATGTTCATAGCAGCCTTATTTATAATAGCCAGAAGCTGGAAAGAACCCAGATGTCCCTCAACGGAGGAATGGATTCAGAAGATGTGATATATTTACACCTTGGAATACTACTCTGCAATCAAAAACAATGAATTCATGAAATTCCTAGGCAAATGGTCAGAACTTGAAAATATCATCCTTAGTGAGGTAACCCAATCACAAAAGAACACACATGGTATGCTGTCACTGATAAGGTGATATTAACCCAGAATCTCGGAATACCCTAGACACAATTCGCATATCAATAGATTTCCAAGAAGATGGAAAGAGAGACCCCTGGTCCTGGAAAGACTGGATGTAGGGGAATGCCAGGACAGAGAAGCGAGAGGGGGTTGAATGGGGAAAAGAGGGAGGGAAGGGGGCTCATGGGACTTTCAGGGAGGGAGGAAACGAGAAAGGGGAAATGATTTTGAATGTAAATAAAAAAAAAACTTAGAAAAACAAAATAAAAAAAAGAAAAAAAACACAGGAGACAGCAGTTGTTGGCGAGGAGGTTGAGAAAGAGGAACACTCCTCACTGCTGGTGGGATTGCAATCTGGTACAACCACTCTGGAAAGCAGTCTGGTGGTTCCTCAGAAAAGTTGGCATGACACTCCCAGAGCATCCTGTTTTACCACTCCTGGGCTTATACCCAGAGGCTTCCCTGGCATGCAATAAGGACACATGCTCCACTATGTTCATAGCAGCCTTATTTATAATAGCCAGAAGCTGGAAAGAACCCAGATGTCCCTCAATGGAGGAATGGATTCAGAACATGTGGTATATTTACACCACGGACTACTACTCTGTAATTAAAAGCAATGAATTCATGAAATTTTAGGCAAATGGTCAGAACTGGAAAATATCATCCTTAGTGAGATAACCCAATCACTAAAGAACACACATGGTATGCAGTCACTGATAAGGAGATATTAACCCAGAATCTCAGAATACCCAAGACACAATTCACATATCAATAGATTTCCAGGAAGATGGAAGGAGAGACCCCTGGTCCTGGAAAGACTGGATGTAGGGGAATACCAGGACAGAGAAGTGAGAGGGGGTTGAATGGGGAATAGGGGGAGGGAAGAGGGCTTTTGGTTATTTCAGGGAGGGAGGAACCGGAAAGGGGAAATCATTCGGAATGTAAATAAAAAAATATCAAAAAAAAAAAACCTAAATAGTTATACTTGCTTCCATCACGTTCTCCTGAAGTTGGTCACCTTGAAACCCACATTCTAACAAACTATTTTACTTCATCCTCTCTTGTATGAAATTGAAGGACAATTTCACAAAATAACCCCCATGCTACTCAATAAAAATTCAGAAATAAGTAGAATGATTAAATGAATTATTATAAAAGAATAAAGCCATGAAGAGGGCCACCTTGAAGATGTTTCTCATAATTTACAGAAACTATGAACTGTTGTGCAATTATGTGCAGCTCGAAAGCTAAAGCAATAAAAAGCAGTGATTTGAATGGAATATATACACCTCCAAAAGAAATGATTATGTGCCTAACACTTAAGGTTTACAGATAAAGAGCCAATATCAGAGAGTTCTTAGTCATTGCTCAATGGCCTGCATCCTACAAACTGCTAAAGAAAACCAAGATATTAGGCATGCCATCAAAATGTTCAAATTTAAGAGAAAATGTGGACGCCATGAAAGAAAACAAAAAGACAAGCAACCCACGAAAAATTATTTGCAATACATTGAACAAAGAAGCAACTGATACCCTAAGTTTTTGGTTACTACCTCCTGGAAGGAAAAGGAAGACTTGAAAGTGTTTTACCTACCAGATAGAAAATATAAACACTGAATAAGTAACTATAATTGCTTACAATAGTTATTAGCAGTATGTAAATCAAAGCACTAAATGAGGTTCCCCTTCCACCCACCAGGAAGTCACAAATTAAAAAGACAATATGCAAAGGTATGAGGAAATAGATTTCGCCTCCCTCCACTCTGGTTTAGTTTGCAGCACCCACATCAGTTGGCTCACAACTCTCTGTAACTCAGGTTCCCGGGGATCTGAAGCTCTCTTGGGGCCTCAACATCTCTGCATGCATGTGGTATGCATACACACAAGCAGGCGCGCGCGCGTGTGCGCGCACACACACACACACACACACACACACAATCTTTTAAAGGAGAGATATACAAACTAAGGCCATTACATCTCCTTATAGTTCAGGTAGCTATATAAAAATATAAGTGAAGGTTTGGAGACAAAGGATCCCTCAAACATTGATGATATATTACTTCCTCTGTTACAACTATAGAGGTGATGGGATCTCTGAGAATGGGATCAGTCAATGAGGTGGGCTAATGTCTTATCCAATAGCTAACTTTATTCAGAACCTCAGACAATTTACACTCTGAGGGCTAAGAAGGGTCATGAGTAAAGTCCTCATGAGTTCAAGATATAAACAATCACAAATAAAACCACATGTGGCATAAACATGTTTTTTTTTCTTAGAAGCATTTAAAGGATAGTTTAAACATTTAATCGAATAACAACAGCAAGCAATAATGAATAACCTGAAGTAAACCCACTCTTATCTTCTACTCCTGGGAGGAGCACAGAAACCACATTCTAAGATCAATTTCATATTTTGAAGAAACTGGAGTCACAAGACTCTTGCTTTATTTTCTTGGAGTGTTTTCACAAGCACTCAGAATTACCCTCAAGAAACCCCACTCGTGAACCAGTTTCCAACATCTTGTCCCCTTTTGTTTTTTAGATGCAGAATACCCAGAGTGATTTCTTTGAGATGTTGCAGATAAATATAATTGTCATTCAGTGCATGAGTGTCCTATAAGGAAGCAAATTATATAGTGAATATATTAGAACAATGGAAGCATTGTGTGTAAACTATGCCCAGTACTATTGTTTACATTAGTATATTGATTAGAAAAATCTAAAGAATAGCTTGAAAAGATTACTAGTTCTGGTATCTTGTAGAACATACGCCCATATTGACCTGTAATAGGAATACAAATATTACGATGCATGATATCCTATGCAAATAGGAAGTGATTTAAATCCTGAGGAAAAATTAAATGCAGCCCTTCTCCAGATGAATGAATGACTCTATTGAGATCTCAAAGCCCATCAATAAACACAGAGCGATTAGTAAAGATAACAAGAGCTGAAGCCATCAAATCTGCAAGTTGAAGGAAAAGAGGATGAGGAACATAAGACTAATACACATGCTCAGAGACATCACTGCAGATGCACAGGTCAATGCAGCTAGCACCACTAGAAAGAGATTCTCAGGTGGCATAGGACTCTGTCTATTTCTATCTTGGTTTATAGGGTCTTAACTTGGCCCCGGATGGCAGATGTGACTTCTAAAGATATGGTTCTTATCTCCTTTTGCTTTTGAGTTGGGAGTTTCCTACCTTTCAGATATTTCCACTGTCTCATCACCTTCTGCAGTTGTCCTTGATGGCCTGAGGCTAGAGGAGCTGAAGAGAAATCCACAATGTTTCAGGGGATCCATTGACAATGACAGGCACCCACCCTTTCCCAATTTTCTTCAGCCAACTGGGATTCCAAGTCACAAATTGTTTAAATCACACAGGCCTATCTAAAGGCAGTTCAGGATGTTCTATAGAGCTCTTGAACATATATGTTCAATGGTTTTGAGCTCTTGAATATATATCACCTTGAGACAAATTTTAAAAATTAAGAGTCAATAAGAAAAGAACAAGAATATCCATATATATATATATCCCTTGGTTACATAACTTCTATTTTGATGGTCTATGGGTTCTTGCAATTATGTCCTGGCCTTAAAGATTCTAAAGAATGCCTATATTATTATTAATATTCTATTACTTACAAAATTATTAAACTTTTTACTACTATAGGCTGGTCTATCATCAGGTTTTATAGGAGTAGGCCCTTGATAAAAGAATAGCATACTGCAGAAGCATTCTGTGAGGATTGAGAACAAGGACATTTAAAATATGTATCCATGCAAATGTTCACGTGTGGAATATGAGGTGTAAGAGCAAAGTGAATGACATACACTGGCCATAGTTCATTAGCATTTTTACCTCTGGGATTATGACTACATAGCTATGACAATGTAAGGGAGCACAAAAAGGATATCTCTGAACAAATCATCTCACTTGGCTAAGTGGGATGTAATGTTGCACTCAAAGTCAATAGCATTAGTGTACAAGTATTGATATTCTTATTCTGGAAAAAGTAAAAACAGAGCAGGTTAATGCATTAGCTTGCTTGTTTCCTTCTTCAATAAAAGCAGGAAGGTTAGAGTGTGCACAGGAATGAGTAGTGATCAAGGGATGTGTGCCGTAACAGGTGTTACAGTTCCTGTAGTAATGGGAGCATAAAAACATGAGAAGATGGAGTTAAACCTGTGTCTATTGCTGGAAATCATCCTACAACATAAACAGAATCTGAAACCACATTTATGGATTAGTGAATTAACTGCAATAGATTAGTTAAACCAGTCAGTTCCATCCATTGGGCTGAGGAAACAGAAATACTAATAGATTGATGAATATCTGGACCATGAATCTCTCCCATACCCTTAGATGAACCTCAATAAAATAAGTAAATATCTGCCTATGGAATTGAAAAGTTTGGACAATTTTTGTAATCACAAATTCAGTTCCTATGAGAAAATCTCATAGCTTACCAGTTGGATAATGATTTCCTATTCTTCCATAGTAATCTGGAAATGAAATTCGAAAATCCATAGAGATCTGTAACACTATTAAAAGCTGCTTGCTAGTTAAGGGTAATGTAATGCAACAAGGTTCAAACCCAGATAATTTTTTTAATTTTTAATTTTTTTCTATTCACATTTCAAATGCTAAAACCTTTCCCTGTTTCCCCCTCCCCAAAAACCCCCAACCCCTCCTTCCCACCCCTGACCTCCAAGTATATGCCCCTCCACCCGACTCACTTCCCCCCTCCTCGATTTCCCTTTGTTGGGGCATCTATTGAGCCTTCACCAGACCTCCCACTGATGCCCGACAAGGCATTCCTCTGTCAGATTTTTGGCTGGAACCATGTGTACCCCTTGGTTGATGGTTTAGTCCCTGGGTGTCCTGGGGCATCTGGGTGGCCGACATCACATCGTTATTCTTCCCATGGGGTTGTAAATCCCTTCAGCTCCTCCGGAGTGCCCTCCATCTCCTCCACTGGGGACCCCACAACCAGTCCAATGGTTGGCTGCTAGCATCTGCCTCTGTATGTGTAAGGCTCTGGCAAGGTCCCCCCAGCGACAATCATGACATGCTCCTTTTGGTATGCACTTCTTGTTGTCCATAATAGTGTCGGGGTTTGGTGACTGTTTATAGGATGAATCCCCAGGCAGGGCAGTCTCTGGGTGGCCTTTACTTCAGTCTCTGCTCCACACGTTGTCTCTTATTGCTCCTGTGAGTATTTTGTTCCCTTTCTCAGAGAAACCAAAGCACCCCCACTTCAGTTCTCCTTCTTCTTGAGCTTCCTGTGGTCTGTGAATTATAACTTGTTTATTTTGAGCTTTTGGGCTAACATCCACTTATCAGTGAGTGCATACCATGTGCATTCTTTTGTGATTGGGTCAAACCCAGATAATTTGTTAACATCGAGTCCTCCCTGATTTATTAATTGAGCAAGAAGAGTAAGGTAAGCAGTTAGTATCTTATGACCCTTATGATGTAAATAAATCCATTCCAAAGGTTATCTTTTTGTGCTATAATAGCTGTAGGAGACAATTTAGTGGAGGAAAAAGTAAGTTTAAAGACACTAAAGGAGCCACATGATACACAGATGCCCCTTTTATTCTGGATTCATATAGCCATAGTTCTTCCTTTGCCTCTCAAGATAGTATGCAAGGACTTCCTAACACTGCCTCTCCTTCTAGAGTTTTAAATAAATCATTTAGTGCACAATTAGGTATTACTTTAGTAGGATTTAACCAATTAATATCTCCTAATAATTTTTTAAAATTGTTGGGTGTTTTTAAATTGTTTAAATTTAAACAATTGTGTGTGTTTTAAATTAATACACTTTAGTGTGTGTGTGGTTTTGCAGTTGTTCTCTAACTAGTCGGCCCAAATATTGTAGTGTCTGATCTTTGTAATTTTCCAGGTGCAATAAGCTCATTTGTATGTAGCATATCCTGAGTCATGTCATATTTGGATTGTAGCTTTTCCTCTTTGGAGGTGGCTATTAGGATATCATCCTATGTAGTATTGAAATGTAACAGGGAAGTTTGGCATACCTGGATGTAATACAATCCTGGACACTGGAGTTGAGGTTCTTTATGATTGGGCAAGGGAACAGAAAGGGTGAAATCCATTATTATCAGGTTGAACATGTATAGTATAAAAGCAATTCTTTAAACCCAAAACTACTAAAGGAATAGCTGTGGGCTTAGGTAAAACAAGCTGTAAGGCTCCTATTCGCCACATGGTGGCATTAACATTTCATAAGTCAACCAACAATCTCCATTCACTAGGTTTTAATTGCAAAAACAGGAGAATTCCAGGGAGAAAAAGAGGGTTTGATGTTCTCCAACTGTTCTCTGACTATCCAGTGCAGAGCCTGTAACTTTTCTTAAGAAAGTGGTCATTGAGGTGTCCAGACAGGCTCACTGGATTTCCATGTAATTTTTATAGGTGGGAATTTTTTCCACTGGCCCCTATGAAAAACCCAATCCATGTTTATGATTTTGTCCTTGTGGGAATACAGTTTCAAGAATCCCTTGCAACTCTTTTCCTAGTCCTTTCCCTTTTGGATATCCTATTCTTTTCATTAGCCGTCGAGCCTGTGAAGAATAGGGAGCATTAGAGGTGGAAATACAGATCTCTACAATTGTCTATTGTAGAAAGTCTCTTCCTTAAAGATTAGTTGAAACATGAGTAACATATGACTGTAGGACTGCCATTCTGTCTTCCGAACCTATGCCTTACAACTTTGTAGCACTTTGATTAACCTCCAGAGACTCATAGTTCCCAACCCTAGAAGGGTTTAATTCATCTCTGTAACAGGCCATGGGGTGGGCACCCTTTCAGTTTGGACTCTGAGGATTAAGAAGTAAAGCTCTCATGAGTTCAAGCTGTATACAATCACAAGGAAAAATCATGTTTTTTTTTCCTTAGAGGCATAAAAAAGATTATTTAAACATTTAATTGAATAACAACAGCAAGCAATAATGAGAAATCAGAAGTAAATTTACTCCTATCCACTATCACTGGGAGGAACAGAAAAACACAATCCACAAACAACAATTCTGTGTTTTGAAGAAACTGAGTTCACAAGACTTTTGTATTGGCTTGCAGAGGGACCCCCGCACTGGGCGGGAGCCTAACAGCTTCCCTTTGGTGACCTCTGTTCCTGGATCGACTGCACTGAGGAGACAGGTACCCAGGTTCTCCCCAATATAACATCGCTTGGGACACGGCCTGTTGGGGCTTCCATCTGTGCCCAAGAGCGGAACAGCGCTGCGGTCGTCTGGGTGCCAGCTCTGCTGTGGGCCATCCCCCTGCAGAGTGACCTGCACCGCCGAGAGAGTGCAGAGTGCACTCCGCCATCTTTGCTCCAGCATCAGGGCAGTTGGGACCTCCAGGCTCCGAGACAGACAGGCATAATATCGCTTGGGTCTCCGGCAGCTTGAGTGTGCCCTGCTCCCAAGAGCTGAGCAGATCTGCAGAAACCAGTGTGCCAGCTCTGCTGTGGGACTTCTGCCTGGCAGAGGGACGCCCCCTCACCCCCACTCTGGGAGAGATCACACACCCCTGCACAGGGCAGGAGCCTACCAGCCTCATTTTGGCGAACTCTGCTCTGGGAATCCACTAAACTGAGCCTTTGGATGTGCAGGGATTCCCCAATATAACATCACTTGGGGCAAGGCACATCAGGGCTCCAAAGTCACTCAGGAGCAGGGCAGGCCCCAGAAATCGGTGCCAGGGGAATCCCGATAATCCAGGGGGGTCAGAAATAACTTTGCAGGCTCACAGGAGGTCCAACCAACAGCCAGTGACAGCAGGACCAACTAACACCAGAGGTAACCAGATGGCAAAAGGCAAACGTAGGAACATTAATAACAGAAATCAAACTAATACGGCACCATCCGAACTCAACTCTCCAACAGCAGCAAGTCCTGGATACCCCACCACACCTGAAAGACAAGATCTGGATTTGAAATCACTTCTCATGATGCTATTAGAGGATTTCAAGAAGGACACAAATAAATCTAATAAAGACTTACAGGAGATCATGAATCAACGGTTAGAAGCACTTACAAAGGAAACACAAAAATTGCTTAGAGAAATGCTGGAGAACATGGATCAACAGAGGGAGGCCCACAAGGAGGCAACACAAAAATCGATAAAGAAATGAATCAACGGGTAGATGCACTTTCAAAGGAATCACAAGAATTGCATAAAGAAATGCAGAAGAATATGGGTCAACAGATGGATGCCCATAGGGAGGAAACACAAAAATTGCTTAAAGAAATGAATCAACGGATAGATGCCCTTACAAAGGAAACACGAGAATTGCTTAAAGAAGTGCAGGAGACTATGGATCAACAGATGGAAGCCCATGAGGAGGAAACACAAAAATCACTTAGAGAAATACAGGAGAACTTGGGTCAATAGGCAGAAATCCTGAAAGAGGAAACGCAAAAATACCTTAAAGAAATACAGGAAAAAAAAAAAAAAACAAGTGAAGGATCTCAGCAAATCCATCCAGGATCTAAAAAAGGAAGTAGAAACAACTAAGAAATCACAAAGGGGACAACTTTGGAGATAGAAAACCTTGGGAAGAAATCAGGAGTCATAGATGCAAACATCAACAATAGAATACAAGAGATGGAAGAAAGAATCTCAGGTGCTGAAGATACCATAGAAAGCATCGACTCAAGAGTCAAAGAAAAGGCAAAATGCAAAAAACTTGTAACCCAAAACATCCAGGGAATCCAGGACACAATGAGAAGACAGAAACTAAGGATTATAGGTATAGATGAGAGTGAAGATTTGCAACTTAAAGGGCCAGTAAATATCTTCAACAAAATTATGGAGGAAAACTTCCCTAACCTAAAGAGAGAGATGCTGGTGAACGTACAAGAAGCCTACAGAACTCCAAACAGACTGGACCAGAACAGAAATACCTCCCATCACATAATAATCAAAACACCAAATGTACTAAACAAAGAAAGAATATTAAAAGCAGTAAGAGAAAAGGGCCAAGTAACATACAAAGGAAGACCTATCTGAATCACATCAGATGTCTCACCAGAGACTATGAAAGCCAGAAGATCCTGGGCAGATCTCATGCAGACACTAAGAGAGCACAAATGCCAGCCTAGACTACTATACCCAGCAAAACTCTCAATCACCATAGATGGAGAGACCAAGATATTCCATGATAAAACCAAATTTTCACAATATCTTTCCACAAACTCAGCCCTGCAAAGGATAATAGGTGGAAACCGCCAATACAAGGAGAGAAAAACACCCTGGAAAAACAAGATAGTAACCTTCTTGCATCAAACCCAAAAGTAGATAACCACTCAAACATAAAGATAGCGTCAAGAATAGCAGGTGGCAATATTCACTCTTCTTTAATCTCTCTTAATATCATTGGTCTCAATTCCCCAATAAAAAGACATAGACTAACAGACTGGATACGTGAAAAGAACCCAGCATTTTGCTGCATGCAGGAAACGCACCTCAGTGTCAAAGACAAACACTACATCAGAGTAAAAGGCTGGAAAATAATTTTACAAGCAAATGGTCCCAGGAAACAAGCCGGAGTAGCCATCCTAATATCAGATAAAATTGACTTTCAACCTAAAGTCATCAAAAAAGACACAGAAGGTCACTGCATACTGATCAAGGGAAAAATCCACCAAGAAGAACTCTCAATTCTGAATATCTATGCTCCAAATGCAAGGGCACCCTCATTCGTAAAAGAAACTTTACTAAAGCTCAAAGCACACATCGCACCTCACACAATAATAGTGGGTGACTTCAACACCCCACTCTCTGAAATGGATCGTTCAGGAAAGCAGAAACTAAACAGGGACACAGTGAATCTAATTGAAGCCTTGGACCAAATGGAACTAACAGATATATATAGAACATTTCATCCTAGAGCAAAAGAATACACCTTCTTCTCAGCACCTCATGGTACCTTCTCCAAAATCGAAGATATAATTGGTCACAAATCAGACCTCAACAGATATAAGAAGATAGAACTAATCCCATGCCTCCTATCAGATCACTATGGAATAAGGGTGGTCTTCAATGGCAACAAAAACAACAGAAAACCAAAAACAACAGAAAACACATGGAGGCTGAACAATGCTCTACTCAATGATAACTTGGTCAAGGAGGAAATAAAGAAAGAATTCAAAGACTTTTTAAAATTTAATGAAAATGAAGGCACAACATACCCTAATTTATGGGACACAATGAAAGCAGTGCTAAGAGGAAAATTCATAGCCCTGAGTGCCTTCAAAAAGAAACCGGAGACAGCATATACTAGCAGCTTAATGGCACACCTGTATATAGTAAAAATGACCATCTTGCCAAAAGTAATATACAGAATCAATGCAATCCCCATCAAAATCCCAACTCAATTCTTCATAGAGTTAGAAAGAGCAATTCAAAAATTCATCTGGAATAACAGAAAACCCAGGATAGCTAAAACTATTCTCAAGAGTAAAAGAACCTATGGGGGAATCAGTATCCCGGACCTCAAGCTGTACTACAGAGCAATAGTGTTAAAAACTGCATGGTATTGGTACAGTGACAGGCATGTAGATCAATGGAACAGAATTGAAGACCCAGGAATGAATCCACACTTCTATGGTCACTTGATCTTTGACAAAGGAGCTAAAATGGTCCAGTGCAAAAAAGATAGCCTTTTCAACAAATGGTGCTGGTTCAACTGGAGGTCAACATGCAGAAGAATGCAAATTGACCCATTCTTATCTCCTTCCACTAAGCTCAATTCCAAGTGGATCAAGGACCTCCACATAAAACCAGACACACTGAAACTAATAGAAAGGAAACTAGGGAAGAACCTTGAACATATGGGCACAGGGGAGAATTTCCTGAATAGAACTCCAATAGCTTATGCTCTAAGATCAAGAATTGACAAATGGGACCTCATTAAATTACAAAGTTTTTGCAAGGCAAAAGACACTGTCAAAAAGCCAAAGTGGCAACCAACTAACTGGGAAATGATCTTTACCAACCCTACATCCGACAGAGGGCTAATATCCAATATATACAAAGAACTCAAGTAGTTAAACTCCAGAGAGGCAAGCAACCCTATTAGAAAATGGGGTGCAGAGCTAAACAAAGAGTTCTCACCTGAAGAATATCTAATGGCTGAGAAGCACCTAAAGAGATGTTCATTATCCTTAGTCATTAGGGAAATGCAAATCAAAACAACCCTGAGATTCCATCTCACACCAGTCAGAATGGCTAAGATCAAAAACACAGGAGACAGCAGTTGTTGGCGAGGATGTGGAGAAAGAGGAACACTCCTCCACTGCTGGTGGAATTGCAGGCTGGTACAACCACTCTGGAAAGCAGTCTGGCGGTTCCTCAGAAAACTGGGCATGACACTCCCGGAGGATCCGGCTATACCACTCCTGGGCATATACCCAGAGACTTTACCTGCATGCAATAAGGACACATGCTCCACTATGTTCATAGCAGCCTTATTTATAATAGCCAGAAGCTGGAAAGAACCCAGATGTCCCTCAACGGAGGAATGGATTCAGAAGATGTGGTATATCTACACAATGGAATACTACTCTGCAGTTAAAAACAATGAATTCACGAAATTCCTAGGCAAATGGTCAGATCTTGAAAATATCATCCTTAGTGAGGTAACCCAATCACAAAAGAACACACATGGTATGCAGTCACTGATAAGGGGATATTGACCCAGAATCTCGGAATACCCTAGACACAATCCGCATATCAATAGATTTCTAAAAAGATGGAAGGAGAGACCCCTGGTCCTGGAAAGACTGGATGTAGGGGAACGCCAGGACAGAGTAACGAGAGGGGGTTGAATGGAGAAAAGAGGGAGGGAAGGGGGCTTATGGGACTTTCGGGGAGGGAGGAAACGGGAAAGGGGAAGTGATTTGGAATGTAAATTAAAAAAATAAAATATAATAAATAATAAAAAAAAAGAAAAGAAAACTGGGCATGACACTCCCGGAGGATCCGGCTATACCACTCCTGGGCATATACCCAGAGACTTTACCTGCATGCAATAAGGACACATGCTCCACTAGGTTCATAGCAGCCTTATTTATAATAGCCAGAAGCTGGAAAGAACCCAGATGTCCCTCAAAGGAGGAATGGATTCAGAAGATGTGGTATATCTACACAATGGAATACTACTCTCCAATTAAAAACAATGAATTCACGAAATTCCTAGACAAATGGTCAGAACTTGAAAATATCATCCTTAGTGAGGTAACCCAATTACAAAAGAACACACATGGTATGCAGTCACTGATAAGGGGATATTGACCCAGAATCTCAGAATACCGTAGACACAATTCACATATCAATAGATTTCTAAAAAGATGGAAGGAGAGACCCCTGGTCCTGGAAAGACTGGATGTAGGGGAATACCAGGACAGAGAAGCGAGAGGGGGTTGAATGGAGAAAAGAGGGAGGGAAGGGGGCTTATGGGACTTTCAGGGAGGGAGGAACCGGGAAAGGGGAAATCATTTGGAATGTAAATAAAAAAAACTTAGAAAATTAAAAAAAAAAAGAAAAAAAGACTTTTGTATTGGGTTTTGTTGTTGTTTTGCTTTTTTTTTTTTTTTTTGAGTGTCTCACAAGGATCCAGAATTCTCCTCCCATGACTCCATTCCTGGACCATGTTCTGACATACCATCCTGATTAAGATTCCTGAAAAACATGGGATTAAGCCATCTGCTATGATCTGAATATGAAACGTCCCCCACAGGTTCATATATTGAGGGCTTGGTTAGCAGCTGATAGTCTTTGGGGAAATGACTGGGTCCTAATGGTTCTGATCTAGACAAGGTTTTAATCCCTTACTAGACTTACAATATGGTGTGTTGTTTGAATATGGTGGAAAGTATCAAGTAGGGCCTATATACAGGAAATAAGTCATTAAAAACCATACTGTGTTCTGGCCACTTTTCTTTCTCTGCTTCCTGCCCATCAGCTAAATAATCTATGTGATATGCCCCACTGCTGTGATGTTTAGTTTTACCAGACCCCTGGATCAAAAATGAAATTTAATGTAATTGCTAAAGTTTTATTCCTTTAAATTATGTCAGGATTCTGTTACAGTTAGAGCAAGTTAATCAACATTCCAAACTGGCCTAGTTGATATGGTAATTGATTGAATTGTAGTAATCATTATGCACAATATACATGTGTCAAATCATCACACCAGAGCTCCTGGGCATATATGATTTCATTTATTTTCAAATTTAAAAACAACTAACAAAAAACTGTGAAATGCTTTAAATATATAAATTGCAACTTGAATTAATTGGTAATATTCTGAATATTAGTCACTTTTTGTTGCTGTCATAAAACACCATGACCAAAAGCAGCTTACAGAAGGAAGAGTTTACTTTGCGTTTTAGTTCTGGTGTGTGTGTGTGTGTGTGTGTGTGTGTGTGTGTGTGTGTGTGTGTGTCTACAATGACAGTGCAGGCATGGCAGTAGGTAGTTGGAACCTGGGTCATATCTTCCTCTGAAAATATGAAGCAAACTGGAACTTGGATGAGGCTACGAGCTCTCCAAGTCTGCCACCAGGGATGCACTTCTTCCAGCAAGGCTGCATGCATCACCTACTCAAACATTACCACTAACAGGGGATCAAGTGTTCAAATTCATCAGTCTATGAGAAACATTTATCATTCAAACCACAACATAGTTTAAGTGAAACACTTTTTAAAATTAGTTTCACCGTTTTTTTCTTAATTTTTGTAAATGTGACTACTAAAATTTTTATTTTTAATATTATTTATTTTAGTTAATTATTTAAATTGAATTATACTTTAAATTTTCATGTATGTGCATGTGTGTGTGTTGTGGGGCTTGTCACATGAATACTACAGAGGTTTGTGGAAGTGAGAGGCAGGAGATCACCTTGGAGCTGGAGTTACAGACAGTAATTAAACTCAGGTCTGCAAGAGCAGTATGTGGTCAATTTTAAATTACAGTTATGTATTGTAGTTGTTTAGGGTAGTTGAGGCAGAAGGATCATGAGCTTGAGACTAACCTGGAATATGTAGTAAAGGTCAGCCTGAGATATATAACTAGACTTTATCTAAAAACATTTTAAATTACCTATATAACTCATATATACAGCTCACATAGTATTTTGATGGAACATTCACTTGAGAGATTTAGCAATTGTCCCAGAAAGGCCAATAAAGGAGTCTGCTAGCTTAGGCCAGGCAATGTAACAAGTGCCAGGAAGTGCAAGGCAGAGCAAAACAGAACATTATACTCTGGGTATCTTTGATGCATATTCATTTTGCAGAAGCTAATTACCAACATCTTCATCTAATGCATGGCTTCCATCTTCCCCTCCTTAACCAACTTCATGAGAGACCAGCTCACTATCTTTCACTAGTATTCCTATTGTTGCATAGTCATGCTTTGTTTGACTCAAGCTTAGAGTATCCAAATCATTTAAACCTGACCCTCCTCTTCAGGAAACACAACAGCTTTCAATACTGTACGATCTATATCCCTTCAATAATCCATTTACCCACTGTCTGAAAAATAAATGTCCACCCCCTTAGCATGGCCAAGGCCCTGACAATGGACCGAGCTCAGATTCACGAGGTGTATGGGAGGGACTGCAAAGTTGAGATTATTTGTAATAATGGCAGCAGTATATAATAATGAAGCACTGATGACTGCAAACAGTTGGAACCTACCATCCTCTACAGTGGAGAAGGAGCAGGGGGACTGAGCTGTAGCTGGTTGTGCTGACTAGTTTTGTGTCAACATGACACAAACTAGAGACATCTGAGAGGAGAGAACCTGAATTGAGAGAATGCCACCATAAGATTGGGCTGTAGGCAGATAAACTTAGAAGCATTTTCTTTTTTTTTTTTATTTTATTTTATTTTTTTAATTTACATTCCATCAGTGATTGATGTTGGAGGGCTGAGTCCATTGAAGGCAGTGTTATCCCTGGGTAGGTGGTCCTGGGTTCTATAAAAAATCAGGCTTGAGAAACTGTAAGCAGAGACCTCCATGATCTCTGCATCAGCTTCTGCTACCTGGATTCCTCCTGGTTTGAATTTCTACCTTGGCTTCCCCCAGTGGATTGTGGTACAAGATATGTAAGCCAAACAAACCCTTTCCTCTGCGAGATTCTTTTGGTTATGCTATTTCATCAAAACAATAGTAACCCTATCTAGGACACTGGTCTATTGCATGATCTAGTTTCTTAAGGTTCAGAAGAACAGAGCTGTGACTATCTGTAGCAGAATGCAGCCCTTGTCAACATGTATGAAAAAGGAACTCCACTTGAACTCCTTTCTCTCAGCTCCTATTTCTTGAGCCCAACTGAGAGGTGGAGAGACTGAAATAGCCTATAGGTAAGCTCATGGACATAGGTGGAGCAGGTAGAGATATATGGGCCACCCACCTGAGGAGAATGCCATTTGTTGTGGGCCTGATCCAACCCATAACTATCCACCAACCTCAAACTGTTGCCTCTCTAAATTGCCTGTGGAATTTTCCTGCAATGCAGAGCTCATCCCATCCCATCATGCTCTGTGTAAAACCCTTCAGTGACCCTGTCAGGCCTGTGGAGAAATCTGAGTACTAAAGGAAGACCTTTAATCACCTTATTACTCAACAGCTTATGTATTGTAGATTTTTAAATTAATACATTTGACTTATCACAAACTCCTTAAAGATCCATCCTTACCTCTTACCTCCTGGGTCCTACTACTGAGATGCGCTGTTGCTAGTGAGACCAGAGCCCTTTCCATCATCTTTAGAAAACAGTCAAGTCTTTTGTCCTATTGGAGCTGCTGTTAGGGCTGTGTCCCCTCCAACCCAGATCTGCAGAGGATAGCATGATGACATTAAAGAGCTATGCCCTGAGTACATGCTATTGACATGTGGTGGAACCTGGATAAGATTTTACTCATAACAAAAGCACTGTTCTTAATCTTTCATTTGCTGGATTGAACCCATGCTGGAAATACAGTCTACATTGAAGCTCAGTTCATCCTATAAATATTACCCACCTTCAATATTAATTTGATAAACTCTAATCATATAATTTCATAATAAAAAGTACAAAACAAAGAACAGTTGAAGTAAGTTAAATTCATTAAATTGAATTGTTGGCCTTTGTATCTTCTGAAATACACATTTTTAAAAGATATATTATAGATATAATTTTATATATGAGTGTTTGCTTGCATGTGTGTATTTATACCATGTGCATGCCTGGTGTCCATGGAGGTTGAAAGAGAGGTGCTTAGGATCTGAACCCTGGTCCCTGGAAGAGCAGCCAATGCTCCTAAGTGCTGAGTTATCTCTTCAGCCCCTGAAATTCAGGCTTTAAAATGGTTTTGTTTCTATGTGCTTATGTAAAACACTCATTTTTTGGTTATTGAATTCATGGAAAGTAGTATTTGGATATCTTATTGCTACATACTTAATTGGTTTGATTTTTTAATTTTTTCTTTTACTTTTGAGATTGTAATATAATTATATCATCTCTACCTTTCCTTTTCTCCCCTGCAATCCTTCAACATCCTTCCTAGTTCTCTTTCAAATTCACGTTAATATTGTCATTAATTGTTGTTACATGCATGTATATAAAACATACACATTCCTAGATATAACCTTCTTAGTCTGTATAATAGTGCTTGCAGTTTGTCTAGGGCTGATGAACAATGCCTCGCTGTCTTTCTGCCTCTCTAAGGGACTTCTTGGTTTTCTTTATAGGATTACATCTAGATGCTAAGAGAAAGCATCCCGGACTATGGACATGTGGAAGAAGAACAGAAGCTATCCATCTGTAGAGACTGAGGCCTGCTTTTGTCATAATCTCTTGATTAGTCAAAGGGCCTGCACTGATACAATGGGAGGGTGCAGACAATATCTCTCAGGAGAAGTATCAAGGAATTTTCATTATTCCTACTCCATTGTAGTCTTGTGGGTACAAATTATATTCCTTGACTATAAAAATGCCCTTTTTCCTTCACATTGTCTCACCAAATCACATTCAATAATGAAAATTACTGTGAAATGCATATATATATATATACATATATATATAGTGTTTCAAGGCCTTTTTTTGTGTCATTGTCCCTTTCAACCCAAGGAAGTGTAACTATTAGAAGCAGTTACATATTACTGTATGACCAATTTGATTGTAGAAAACAGTACATATTTATAGGTTTTTTTTAAAGATAGGTTTTCAATTGCCTGTGAACCCTCTATACACAGGCACTCACATTTCTTGGAGAAGGTGATCCGTGATCTTAAATCTTTCTGGGGTCTTACAGTTTTGTTAAATTTCCCATGCTTTCTGAAGAATTTTCCTCACTCTGCAGTCATTCCTCCCAGGGTTCCTGTGGCCTTCCACCTTCTATCTGTCAGACAGAACCAAATTCAATATTTCTTCATCAGCTACTGTAGCATTCTACATTGGCACCAAATTATTTTCTGGTTATCTGGGAAAAATATCCTAAAAATTGGTAACTCATAATTCTGCAATTTAGGAAGAACTTAAGGTCCAGCCAAGGGGTGTTGTTATGTTCCGTGTAGCTCATGCATGGCTGGAGATGCCATGCTAGGAGACTGACTTATCGGTCTGACCATTTGGTGCTGGTTGCTTGATAAGAATTCACTGGAGACTGTTAATAACAGGGGTCTTGTCATGCTTCAGACTTCTTACACCCACATGACTGTGTTGTAAGAAGTATTCCAAAGGACTAGAAGCAAAAGGCAATGTTTTTATAGCCAAGAAGAGGCTGTAACAAGTGAGTCCATCAATCCTATTGTTTATTATTGATGGTCAGCAGTCAGAGCCAGAGGAGGAGAACATCAAGGACTTTTCACTCATTGCCAATGTGACAAGCCAACAAAACAATCGGATGATAACTATTATTATATCATCATATCTATCCACTACCATTTTATTACTCCTAGTAAAGCAATAGTCTCTGGGATCATTGTGTCCAAAGATACTCCAGAGCTTCCAGCATCTGCTCAGAGTTACCGAAACGCACATCCCTGATCCAGGTATGTAGTCTGCAATAGCCCCTGGGCTGAGGCACCTGTTACTTTAGTCCTTATTGCTGACTCAAACCCAAATTTCATCATCCCTTAGCTGTAGGCTTGCATTACTGTGGAAATGGAATGACAGTTATTGAGTTGGCCTGGGCTTTTTTCTTGTGGCTCTTCTTTCCTTTCAAATTTATCTCTAAGATGTGTGATGAATGACTTACACAAGGTACGAGAGTGGGTGTTCTACTCAACAGGGTTTGTATCAGGAATTAATAGTCTCTTAGAAGTCTGAGGAGATGTAGAGAATGGTGTTTGAGTATATAATTCCTTGGTGCACTGTGGTAGAGTGTTGTTGACAAGATTTGGTCCTCTCTTCTAATGCTGAGGATGGCTTCTAAAGGTAAATAGCAAACTAGTGTTAAGGAAAGAACTTTCAGATACCACCTCTTTGGGCTTTCTTTTTTAGGTAGACATTGACTCCTGATAGATAAATATAGCATTTCTGTAAATGAACAGATATGTGGTTGTCACCTGAGTAGATACCAACTAAAGAACTGATATGAATTTTGTCAGCCTTATGGTCAATTCTGTCTATTTATCAGTTTACTTTTATATAATGAATCACCTAAGACTCTGTAGGTCATAAGGAAATAAGGTTTATTATCTCAAAGCCCAAACAGTGTGATGCTACTTGATGCAAGAACTGTTGCAGTTGTCTCACTTAGCTCTTGGTGCTATGGGAGGGAATCTGTCATATCAGGACAGGGAGGGGCCAGTAACGACCTGCAGCTGGGCTGCACCTGAAGATCCTACCTGTTAACACTGAGAACCAATCTTCCAACACTTGAATTTTAAAGAGTTAAACCACATCCAATCCACAGCAGTCTGTAACATGTCCTTGAGACCTCAGAGATATTGGTATCATCCTGTTTGTAGAGTTGAAGTAAAAATTGACTCAAACCCCTATCCTTGTTTTCCTTACCTAATTTCTTAACACTTCACAGGTGGCTCTTGGGAGGGCAGAGGTCACTGATTTCTTATACTTGCTAATTTTGTTCCCAAGGCTCACATATCTAAATTATTTTCCCTTTGTTGCTAAATTGATTTAAAAAGTTGATTTTCGCCACCTCAAATAAAATAAAATAAACACATTCGCCAAGTATATTATTAGACCGATATCTCCCCAACCACGGTTTGTTTAGTTTCCTTTCTAGATCTATACAGTAAGGATCTCTGCAGAACTTTTCTGTAGCACCTTATCTTTCGTACCCTCCTAAATTCTTTGGAGAGTTCCATGTCAGCCATCCTGGATAGTATGACAAATAACACAATACAACTCAGGATGCAGGTGTGAGTAGGAATCAGCCTGAGAGCTTGTTAAAAATCCAAGTTCTGATTCTGATTGGGACCCAAGTTCTACATTTCTTTTTTTCTTTTTTCTTTTGTTACTTTTTATTGGATGTTTTATGTATTTGCATCCAAATGTTAACCCCCTTCCTGCTTTTCCCTCTGGATCCCCTCTATCCCATCCGCCCTCCCCCTGCTTCTATGAGGGTGCTCCCCCTCCCACCCATCCACTCCCAACTCATTGCCCTAGCATTTCCCTATATTGGGGAATCGAGCCTTCACATGACCAAAGGCCTCTCCTCCTATTGATGCCAGACAATGCCATTCTCTGCTACATATGCGATTGGACCCATGGATCCCTTCATGGGTACTCTTTGGTTGGTGGTTTAGTCCCTAGGAGCTCTGGGGTCTGGTTGGTTGATATTGTTATTCTTCCTAAGGGATTGCAAACCCCTTCAGCTCCTTTAGCCCTTTCTCTAACTCCTCCATTGGAGTCCCCATGCTCAGTCCAATGGTTGGTTGTAAGCATTCACCTCTGTATTTGTCAGGCTCTGGCAGAATATCTCAGAAGACAGCTATAATAGGCTCCTGTCAGCAAGACTTCTTGGCATCCGCAATAGTGTCTGACTTTCTGATAAGCTGTAGACCACACTAGTTTTGCAGATCTAGAGAGTACATTTGGACTAATGAGGAGCAAGCAGGTATAGAATGCCATTGGCTCACACTGAACATCAGATACACACCTAGCAAGCAAGAGTCAGTGTCCTCAGAACCTCCAGGCACATCTAATCTTAGCTCCCTGCTGTCTTTATCCTTTAATTTCCCTCAGTTTCCCTATGCTTGTATCACTTGCTCTTTCTTAATTTGACCACATTAGACTTGCCCTGTTCCCAAACACACCCCAGTCACACTGTAGCAATATTCTTTGAACCCCTAAATGTACTATCAAAAGATTTTATCAATCCCAAAGCAGTACTTCTAAACCACAGTATTCTAAACCATAGTTTCCTAAACCTTCCTATTTCTAATTGATATTTGAGGATTTTTTACAGTACCTTTAAGCCACAAGAGATATTTGATGGTTCTCCTTATTAATAATTGAACTGAAACAACTTAGTGGTAAAGTTTTGCCTAGGTCTATATTTATATAGAGCCTTCATGTGAATGTGCTGAGGTGCCCTATACTTCTATAGTTAAGGAACTATGTTTCTAAGCTAGTGATTGATATAAATGCTATGTCCAACTCTTATATCAAGTTAAGAAAACACTAACAGATATATCCAACCTCTTGACAATACATCACAGCATTGTAATCTACAAAGTTCTTTCTTGAGAACTATGACATTGATTATAAAGTTTTAATATCAAAATTTTGTGAGTTTACAATTTCATATTGGACTGCATGGTTATCCTTAGTCACATGTGCACACTTGGTTGCAGCATGGACTTGCCTGTGACTAAACTGGTGTTTGTACCTGATGAACCCTGATGGCCCCCAACAATCACCAACCCCTTGTATGGCCTTAGAGGACCACAGAATTTTGATGGCTTAATTGAATGAACATTTATATCTTGTAATCAGCAGGAATTGGTGTATTATGGGGCAAGTATTAAGGGTCTGGATTTGAACTTCAGGTCTTAGCCATGGGGAGAGTTCTCAATTTGTTTCTTTACCTACAAAAGCACAATAAAAACTCTGCCTCCATGTTCTTTGCAGTCTCATGATGAAAATTTGTTGACTTACGTATGTCAAAGGTTTTTAACTATTTATTTATTTTTGTAATAAAATAAAATATGGTAAGATAAAACAAAACCAAAATACATTGGAATTGGATGAGACAAACCAGCAGAAGGAAAAAAGCCCCAGGATCAGAGGCCTACTTATTTAAATACTCAGAGACCCATAGCCTGACATTAAGTAGAGAGTGAGAAACCTTGGAACATTCAGCCCTAACTGGGATGTCTCTATCAAATCCTTTCTCTCAGGGCTCAGGGAACTGTACAGAAGAGGAGGCAAAAAAGTATAAGAGCCAGAGGGGATGTAGAACGCCAAGAAAACAAGACCTTCTAAATCAACAAGCTCATATGAACTTGTGGAGACTGAGTCATCCTGTCCAGTGTGTAGATGGGTCTGCACCAGATCCTCTGCATATATTTTATGGCTTCCAGTTTAGTGTTCTTATGGGATCCCTGAGGCACTGATCTATGAATATTATTCATTTTTTATTATAGAAATAGTGGTACAAAGTTTTCCACCATTGGCCTAGTGTATCTTGCAGATAGGACACCATTTTATATCAGAGGATTTATGGCTGGCTTAGTATCTATATTTCTTTTTTGGTAGCATGCAGAGTATCTTCCTGTACCAAAGACACTAGAATATAAGGGCTCTATGTAGGCACTAGTTGAATTTTGCCATGTTCAATGACTTGTGTAGGTGTTACCTTTAGCAATGAGAGCTTGTTGTCATTTTGTGAAGAGCAAACTATAGTACTGTCAACAACCTGGGTTGCTTAAGGTTTTCCATGGGCCTCCTTTGGTCAACAACTCAATATGGCTATATGGAACCCAGTTTCAGTATTACAAACTTCATTTGGTGACAAGATATGGGCACCTGGGACTCTGTCTCTCCCATTATTTGGCAATTTCATTTAGATCACTTTAGTACCTGTATATGCTTCAGAAAGCTTCTACTGTATTAGATTCCATAGATTTCCCTTCAAATGGCCCTTAATTTTAGCTGTTATTCCCCCTCCACACTTGAAACGCCAGTTCTAGCCCCACCACCATCTATCTCTAGTTATCTATTCTATTTAATTTTCCTAACAAGATCTATCTGCACCCCATAGCTTCTAACTCTATACCTAACCTCTTGTTTTACAGATTGTAGAATGGTTATCATTGATGTAAGAGCTAACATTCACACATAAGCAAATATGTACCATATTTTTTCATATTTTATTTTCTAGGTCTGGGTTACCTCACTGTAGTTATATCCATTTATCTGTAATTTTCATGATTTCATTTTTTAAAATGGCTGAGTAGTGCTCCATTGTGTGAATGCACCTCATTTTCTTTATTCATTCATCTGTTGGGAGCATCTAGGTTTTTTTCTAGTTTCTGGCTATTAGGAATAGAACAGCAACAAACAAGGTTGAACAAATGTTTCTGAGATAGGATGAAGCATCTTTTTGGGTATATGCCCCAAAATAAGATATAGCTGGATCTTGGGTAGATTAATTCCCATCTTCCTTAGGAACCACCACACTGATGTCCATACTGGTTGTTCAAGTTTGCAGTCCTATCAGTAGTGGATGAGCATCCCCTTATTCTATATTCTCTCCAGCATGAGCTGTCACTTGTGTTATTGATCTTAGACATTATAACATGTGTAAGATGGAATTTCAAAATAGTTTTGATTTTTATTTCCCTAATGGCTAGGGATGCCGAACATGTCTTTAAGTGTTTCTTAGTCATTTTAGCTTCCTCTTTGAAAATTCTGTTTGGATCTGTACTCATTTGTTAATTGGGTTATTTGTTTCCTTGAAATCTAGTTTTTTGAATTATGTATATATTTTGGATATTAGTCCTCTTTTGGGTGTATAGGCTGCTGTTTTGTTCAAATGATAGTGTCTTTTGCCATGGAGAAGCTTTCCAGTTTCATAAGGTCTCATTTATTAATTGTTGATCTTATGTTCTGTTCAGAAAGTCTTTTCCTGTTCCAATGAATTCAAGACAATTTCTCAGTTTCTCTTCTATCATGTTCAGTGTATCTGGTTTTATGTTGAGGTCTTTGATCTATTTGAGTTTTGTGCAGGGAATTAATTCTACACTCGTCCTGTTTGGCCACCACCATTTTTTGAAGACATCTTTTTCCAGTGTGTATTTCTGGCATCTCTATAAAAAAATCAGGAGTCTATAGGTGTGTGGATTTATATCTCTTGTGTTCAATGAGATTCTATTGATCAATGTTTCTGTTTTTGTGACAACACGATGATCCCCTCCCCATTCTGTACTAGAACTTGAAATTAGGCATAGTGATACCTCCAACAATTCTTTCTATTTTTCAGGGTTGCCAAAGGGATTTTTAAATTTCAGCAATTTAATCTGTACTATTTAGGCTCCAAAGAAGTGAGATCTTGGACACCCACAACACTGGTATGATTATGAGCCTGATATTTTCCAGGTCACTAGTAGTTGAGTTTTTTAGGGCCTTGTTACCTCCTCAACCTGACCTCTGATCTAGCAGCAGCAGAAGCATTGTGAATCTGTTAAAAAACAAAGGATTTCAGGACTGTCAAGGCAAATTGACTCAGAACCTGTGTTCAGGAAGACCTTCACATCATTCCTGGAAAATGAACTCACATGAGACATACAAAATAATAAATGTCCAAAAATAAATGTTTATGTAAAAGAAGACCCGTAACTACCTTTTTAAGTAAAACTAAACTAGAATTACACTATGAATTGGAACAAATCTGCCCTTTTGACATTAAGCCAACATTTTGAAGTGGAGAAAGGGTTATTTTCTGAAGGTATTAGAGATGTGAGACCAGGCTTCCTAGAGTTGAAAGTTTCCATAATTAAATTTCTCCTATGTATGTTGGTTCTGCCTCCCTTTATCTCCCCAACTATGCTCACTCTCAGCACAGACAATGTCATCTCCAGATAGCTGCTAGATGTGAAAATTTATCCTAAGTTCTACAGAGACCCAGTTGAATCCCATACAGAGCCAGAAGATAAGAAACCTCTTTAAACCCACCTGTGACCTCAAAACATGGTCTTCAAACACAGGGAATCATACTTAATTTTGCTCACAGAGGCCACTCTTTCTCTGAACAATCTTAGCTGCAATAATTCCCCTAAGATATCAGGACAGTGATGGAGACAGACATACTACAGTTCAGGACTTCAGATGTATTGTCAACAATCATAGGATTATTATTATTATTGCTACATTATATTTAATTGTCCCGGACATCAGGTGGTATGGTGCATATGTAGAGGTCAGAGGACAACTTTTGGGAATCAGTTCTCCTCTCCCACTGAATTCAGGGATCAAATTCAGGTCACCAGACTTGGCAGCAAGTGCCTTTATCCTCTGAGATATCTTGCTGACCCTGTAGACCAAGTTTAGATACACATGTTCAGCTCAAACTTCTAAAACATTCCTTTCCCAATGGACTGTTTGGCAGCCAACAAACCTTTAAAACAAACAAACAACACATCATTAAAGCATATTACTTTTCAGACTTGTAATTGGAAAAATATTTTTAAATCTTTAATTTTTTATATTTTATGTGCAGAGGTGTTTTGGTGCATATACACTGGTATACCATGTGTGCAGTGCCTGTGAAGGCCAGAAAGGGAATTCGATGCCCCTGGTATTGGAGTTAACAGCAGTATTGAGTCTCTACATGGCTCCTGGGGATTGAACTCATGTCCAATGGAAGAAAAATCAGTACTGTTTCTACCCCCAATTTTTATGATTTATACCAAAATTTTTTAAAAAAATATATATTTGAGAATTCTTGCTATAACATGATCTTTCACATTGTTGAAACTGAACCTTCTAAAATTAATGGATATAAGGTCTTTTAAAAAGAATTTTCATACTTTTTGCATATCTGCTTATTAAACATGATTTGGAAACTGTAGACATTAGGAATGAAATAATTCCATAGTCCTATTAACTACAAACTTGCCAGCTAATGGAACTGATTTGCTAATTTGTTTTCTTTGATTCAACAGCAAAATGCACTCTGCTATCAAATTCTAGCTGTGTTTCAGTGGCTCCCAACCACTCAGGTGATCTTCAGAGGGATCTTGGGTCACAGGGATCCTGGGTCACAGAGGTAGTGGGTTGTTCAGCCTTCGCAACAAAGTAAGCAACTCTGTCCTGATGACATCTAAGGAATGAGTGGTGGGGCACCCGACCTTTCCTTTGCAACTTCAAAATTTTCAGAAAGAATGAACTCTGAAAGTTAGTACTGGACTCTGTGCCCTAGTGAGAGGTCAGATTTCAGTAAATGTTTATTGAAGAAGTACAGAACAGATGGCAAGCAGAGCACAAATAACAAGGTAGGCAGGGTATGGGCAGAAAACAGGAAGGAGAGAACAAACTGGGAATGCCAGCAGTGTTTATGAGGCAAGGGATAAGCCCACTTATGCATGTTTGTATATATATGATAAATAATTATATTTGCATATAACTGTGTATATATTTGTATATATTGTGCAACTGCTGAGCTATTATATTATCATCTTCTATTCTAAGTCGACTCAACCCTATATTTGCCTCTTTCTCATTCCTCATGTAAAATCTGACCTCAGTTACTCACAGTCAAGTCATCTGGTCTAATAGAGATGGTAACAAATTCCCAGTTCACAGTAAAGCCATATTCAGATGAATCCCCAGCCACAGTCACAGCTGGACCCACCCACATAGAAAGCCTTAATAAGTGCAGATATCTCCCTCTGGCAACACCCCCAACTCTGCTTCTTTTCTGTCATTGGGTTGCTGCTCCTGGCTGCCTCCTGCCTCATCCTCTCATGCCTCCCCTTCTTCCCTGTCCTTCTCCTGACCTGACATGACAGAGATCCATGGCATGACAGCATTGATGAAGGCATAGGCCCATAGGGACAGGATTCAGACAGGTAAATTATCAATCGCATTTGGAGTAATGATGAGCTCCTTTATTCCTCATATCAACCCTATGAAAGATAGTTTCCTTGTATAATGCCTATTTTATTGGTCTGAAAAGTGATATTTGGAGAAATGCAGTAACTTTTTTATCTTGTGAATTATTGAAGATGCAATTATCCCTGAGTCATCATGGTCGCAGTGCTTCAAAGTGTCCAGAGTTCCTGTATCAGTGAGCTAGGAAAACAACCAACCAACCAACCAACCAACCAACCAGCCAACCAACCGACCAACCAAAGAAACAAACAATCAAACAAAAAACCAAGAGAACTATATATTGTCTGAGCCTGCAGCATTAAGCAAATTTGTTGCTGAACTCAGACTGGTCCATTATTTTTAACCTCTGTTATTGTTTTCCAGGTCCAGGAATTAAACCCTTTGCCCCAAATAAACATTTTATTCCTGACACAAACCAGCAGATTCTAGTTCTGGAAGGCAGTACCCTTGTGGTAGTTCCAGACAAGCTCAGCAAACATGAAGGTGTCCCTCAAATTTTCCTTACCAAATGGAGATGATATGGTGGCCTCCTCGCCCCCCTGTCCCGGGCCTTGGAGAGGGAGCTGTTTGACTCCTCCTTAAAGGAGTTCAGAACCAGTGATAAGCACAGATCAGTGAGACAAAAGAAAGATCCAGAGATGTCCGCAGCCAAAAGAAGTCTTGTAGATAGCGGAGCCATCCAAACCAGAGATGGAGAGAGAGCAAATTCTGAGAATCAGTGAGAGTGTGAAAGTTTATCAAGCTTTCTGTGTCTGAAACTTCAACAGAAAAAAGAAGAAACAGAAGAAGGAGGGGAGAGAAGTTTTTAATTCTAGAGCTGACCCTGTTTTCTATTTTCAGACCTTTTATGTGTCAACTTCACCCCCCACCCCCCCCAAAAAAAGCTAGTGGCTCAAAGGCAAATCTTTTTTTTTAAATTTACATTCCAAATCATTTCCCCTTTCCTGTTTCCTCCCTCCCCGAAAGTCCCATAAGCCCCCTTCCCTCCCTCTTTTCTCCATTCAACCCCCTCTCGTTTCTCTGTCCTGGCGTTCCCCTACGTCCAGTCTTTCCAGGACAAGGAGACTCTCCTTCCATCTTCTTAGAAATCTATTGATATGCGAATTGTGTCTAGGGTATTCCAAGATTCTGGGTTAATATTCCCTTATCAGTGACTGCATACCATGTGTGTTCTTTTGTGATTGGGTTACCTCACTAAGGATGATATTTTCAAGTTCTGACCATTTGCCTAGGAATTTCGTGAATTCATTGTTTTTAATTGCAGAGTAGTATTCCATTGTGTAGATATACCACATCTTCTCAATCCATTCCTCCGTTGAGGGACATCTGGGTTCTTTCCAGCTTCTAGCTATTATAAATAAGGCTGCTATGAACATAGTGGAGCATGTGTCCTTATTGCATGCAGGTAAAGCCTCTGGGTATATGCCCAGGAGTGGTATAGCAGGATCCTCCGGGTGTGTCATGCCCAGTTTTCTGAGGAACCGCCAGACTGCTTTCCAGAGTGGTTGTACTAGCTTGCAATCCCACCAGCAGTGGAGGAGTGTTCCTCTTTCTCCACATCCTCGCCAACAACTGCTGTCTCCTGTGTTTTTGATCTTAGCCATCATGACTGGTGTGAGATGGAATCTCAGGGTTGTTTTGATTTGCATTTCCCTAATGACTAAGGATAATGAACATCTCTTTAGGTGCTTCTCAGCCATTAGATATTCTTCAGGTGAGAACCCTTTGTTTAGCTCTGTACCCCATTTTTTAATAGGGTTACTTGCCTCTCTGGAGTTTAACTTCTTGAGTTCTTTGTATATATTGGATATTAGCCCTCTGTCGGATGTAAGGTTGGTAAAGATCATTTCCCAGTTAGTTGGTTGCCACTTTGTCTTTTTGAAAGTGTCTTTTGCCTTGCAAAAACTTTGTAATTTAATGAGGTCCCATTTGTCTATTCTTGATCTTAGAGCATAAGCTATTGGAGTTCTGTTCAGGAAATTCTCCCCTGTGCCCATATGTTCAAGGTTCTTCCCTAGTTTCCCTTCTATTAGTTTCAGTGTGTCTGGTTTTATGTGGAGATCCTTGATCCACTTGGAATTGAGCTTAGTGCAAGGAGATAAGAATGGGTCAATTTGCATTCTTCTGCATGTTGACCTCCAGCTGAGCCAGCACCATTTGTTGAAAAGGCTATCTTTTTTTCCACTGGATCGTTTTAGCTCCTTTGTCAAAGATCAAGTGACCATAGGAGTCTGGATTCATTTCTGGGTCTTCAATTCTGTTCCATTGATCTACATGCCTGTCACTGTACCAATACCATGCGGTTTTTAACACTATTGCTCTGTAGTACAGTTTGAGGTCCGGGATACTGATTCCCCCAGAGGTTCTTTTACTGTTGAGAATAGTTTTAGCTATCCTGGGTTTTCTGTTATTCCAGGTGAAATTTTGAATTGCTCTTTCTAAGTCGATGAAGAATTGAGTTGGGATTTTGATGGGGATTGCATTGAATCTGTATATAGCTTTTGGCAAGATGGTCATTTTTACTATATAAATCCTGCCAGTCCATGAGCACAGAAGATTTTTTCATCTTCTGAGGTCTTCTTCAATTTCTTTCTTCAGAGACTTGAAGTTCTTGTCATATAGATCTTTCACTTGTTTGGTTAGAGTCACACCAAGATACTTTATATTATTTGTGGCTATCGTGAAGGGTGTCATTTCTATTACTTCTTTCTCAGCCTGCTTATCCTTTGAGTATAAGAAGGCTACTGATTAGCTTGAGATGATTTTTTTATCTGGCCATTTTGCTGAAGTTGATTATCAGCTGTAGGAGTTCTCTGGTAAATTTCTTTGGGTCACTTAAGTGTACTATCATATCATCTGCAAATAGTGATAATTTGACTTCTTCCTTTCCAATTTGTATCCCTTTGACCTCCATTTGTTGTCTAATTGCTCTAGCTAGAACTTCAAGTACTATATTGAAAAGATATGGAGAGAGAGGGCAGCCTTGTCTAGTCCCTGATTTTAGTGGGATTGCTTCAAGTTTCTCTCCAATTAGATTTATGTTAGCTACCAGTTTGCTGTAAATTGCTTTTACTATATTTATATATGGGCCTCGAATTCCTGATCTTTCCAAGACCTTTACCATGAAGGATGCTGAATTTTGTCAAATGCTTTTTCAGCATCTAATGAAATGACCATGTGGTTTTGTTCTTTGAAATTGTTTATGTAGTAGATTACATTGATGGACTTCTTTATATTGAACCATCCCTGCATCCCTGGGATGAAGCCTACTTGATTGTAGAGAATGATCGTTTTGATGCTTTCTTGGATTCAGTTGGCAAGAATTTTGAGTATTTTGCATTGATATTCATAAGAGAAATTGGTCAGAGATTCTCTTTCTTTTTGAATTTTTGTGTGATTTTGTTATCAGCGTAATTGTGGCTTCATAGAACACGTTTGGTAGTGTTCCTTCTGTTTCTATTTTGTGGAAGAGTTTGAAGAGTATTGGTGTTAGATCTCCTTTGAAGGTCTGATAGAATTCTGCACTAAAACCATATGGACCTGTGCTTTTTGGTTGGAAGACTTCCAATGACCACTTCTATTACTTCAGGGGTTATAGGACGGTTTAGATGGTCTATTTGATTCTGATTTAATTTTGGTATTTGGTATCTGTCTAAGAAATTGTCCATAACCTCCAGATTTTCTAGCTGTGTTTAATACAGGCTTTTGTAGTAGGATCTGATGATTTTTTGAATTTCCTCATTTTCTGTTGTTATATCTCCCTTTTCATTTCTGATTTTGTTAATTTGGATGCTGTCTCTGTGCCCTCTGGCTATTCTGGTTAAGGGCTTATCTATCTTGATGATTTTCTCAAAGAACCAACTCCTCTTTTGTTGATTCTTTGTATGGTTTTATTTATTTCTACTTGATTGATTTCGGCCCTGAATTTGAAGATTTCCTGCCTTCTACTCCTCTTGGATGTATTTTCTTCCATTTGTTCCAGGGCTTTCAGGTGTGCCATTAAGCTGCTAGTGTATGCTGTCTCCCGTTTCTTTTTGGAGGCACCCTTTCATTGTGTCCAATAAATTAGGGTATGTTGTGCCTACATTTTTATTAAATTTTAAAAAGTCTTTGATTTCTTTCTTTATTTCATCCTTGACCAAGTTATCATTGAGTTGAGCGTTGTTCAGCTTCCATGTGTATGTGGGCTTTCCATTCATTGTTTTGTTGCTATTAAAGACCACCCTTATTCCATAGTGATCTGATAGGAGGCATGGAATTAGTTAGATCTTCTTATATCTGTTGAGGTCTGTTTTGTGACCAATTTTATGGTCTATTTTGGAGAAGGTACCATGAAGTGCTGAGAAGAAGGTATATTCTTTTGCTTTAGGCTGAAATGTTTTATATATATATCTGCTTGTTCCATTTGTTCCAAGGCTTCAATCAGTTTCACTGTGTCCCTGTTTAGTTTCTGCTTTCCTGAACCATCCATTTCAGAGAGTGGGGTGTTGAATTCACCCACTATTATTGTGTGAGGTGCAATGTGTACTTTGAGATATAGTAAAGTTTCTTTTATGAATGAGGGTGCCCTTGCATTTGGAGCATAGATGTTCAGAATTGAGAGTTTTTCTTGGTGGATTTTTCCTTTGACCAGTAAGTAGTGTCCTTCCATGTCTTTTTTGATGACTGTAGGTTGAAAGTTAATTTATCTGATATTAGGATGGCTACTCCGGCTCGTTTCCTAGGACCATTTGCTTGTAAGATTGTTTTCTAGCCTTTTACTCTGAGGTAGTGTTTGTTATTGACACTGAGGTGCGTTTCCTGGATACAGCAAAATGCTGGGTCCTGTTTAAGTATCCAGTCTGTTAGTCTATGTTTTTTTATTGGGGAGTTGAGATCATTGATTTTAAGAGAGATTAAAGAATAGTGATTATTGCCACCTGCCATTCTTGACGCTATCTTTATGTTTGAGTGGTTATCTAATTTTGGGTTTGATGAAAGAAGGTTACTATCTCATTTTTTCCAGGGTGTAGTTTCTCTCCTTGTATTGGTGGTTTCCACTTATTATCCTTTGTAGGGCTGGGTTTGAGGAAAGATCTTGTGTAAATTTGGTTTTATCATGGAATATCTTGGTCTCTCCATCTATGGTGATTGAGAGTTTCACTGGTTATAGTAGTCTAGGCTGGCATTTGTGTTCTCTTAGAATCTGTATGAGATATGCCCAGGATCATCTGGCTTCCATAGCCTCTGGTGAGGAGTCTGATGTGATTCAGATAGGTCTTCTTTTATATGTTACTTGGCCTTTTTCCCTTACTGCTTTTAATATTCTTTCTTTGTTTAATACATTTGGTGTTTAGTTTATTATGTGATGGGAGGTATTTCTGTTCTGTTCCAGTCTGTTTGGAGTTCTGTAGGCTTCTTGTAAGTTCATCAGCATCTCTCTCTTTAAGTTAGGGAAATTTTCCTCCATAATTTTGTTGAAGATATTTACTGGCCCTTTAAGTTGCAAATCTTCACTCTCATCTATACTCATAATCCTTAGGTTTGGTCTTCTCATTGTGTCCTGGATTTCCTAGATGTTTTGGGTTACACGTTTTTTTTTTTTTTTGGTTTTTTTTTTTTTTGCATTTTGCATTTTGCATTTTCTTTGACTGTTGAGTTGGTGCTTTCTATGGTATCTTTAGCACCAGAGATTCTTTCTTCCATCTCTTGTATTCTATTGTTGATGTTTGCCTCTATGACCCCTGATTTCTTCCCAAGGTTTTCTATCTCCAATGTTGTCTCACTTTGTGATCTCTTAGTTGTTTTTACTTCCTTTTTGAAATCCTGGATAGATTTTCTCAGATCCTTCACTTGTTTGTTTGTGTTTTCCTGTATTTCTTTAGGATATTTTTGTGTTTCCTCTTTCAGGATTTCTGCCTGTTGACCCAAGTTCTCCTGTATTTCTTTAAGCGATTTTTGTGTTTCCTTTGTAAGGGCATCTACCCATTGATTTATGTTCTCCTGTATTTCTTCAAGCGATTTTTGTGTTTCCTTTGTAAGGGCTTCTACCCGTTGATTCAGGTTCTCCTGTATTTCTTTATGAGATTTATTTAAGTCCTTCTTGAAATCCTCTAATTGCATCATGAGAAGTGATTTTAATTTCAGATCTTGCCTTTTGGGTGTGGTGGGGTATCCAGGACTTGCTGCTGTTGGAGAGTTGGGTTCGGATGATGCCATATTGCCTTGATTTCTGTTAGTAACATTCCTATGTTTTCCTTTTGCCATATGGTTACCTCTGGTGTTAGTTGGTCCTGCTGTCACTGGCTGTTGGTTGGACCTCCTGTGAGCCTGCAAGGCTATTTCTGCCCCCCTGGATGACCGGGTTTCCCCTGGCACCAATTGCTGAGGGGCTGCCCTGCTCCTGAGTGACTTTGGAGCCCTGATGTGCCTGCCCCGTGTGACGTTATACTTGGGGAATCCCTGAGTACCTGGATACTCAGTGTAGTCAATCCCGGAGCAGAGGTGGCTAAAGGGAGGCTGGTTCGCTCTCTCTCAGTGCGGGTCCCTCTGCAGGGCAGATGTCCCACAGCAGAGCTGGCATGTAGATGACCACAGAACTGCCCAGCTCCTGGGTGCAGGGAGCACACAAGCTGGCTGTGTCCCAAGCGATGTTATGCTCGGTTATCCCTGCACCTGGAGTTCCCAACTGCTCTGTTCACTCATGAGTTTCTTATACTGTGTGTACCATTCTGAATATAGTGGTGAAAGCTCATGATCTTTTACCACATTCCCCTAACTTAGATATTACTCCTTCTCCAGTGTATGCATACAGTATATACCATCTGCCTATTGCTTACTTATTAGTTGTCTCAATGATTGACTTTATTCTCATGGAGTCCCAATGCTTGTGTTAAACTAGTCCTTATAGTACTTCATGATTGCCTCACAGTTCTTGAGTTCTCAGTGATGCTGTCAATCTTTGTAATCAGATAACAAAACTAAAGCAGAGCTGTAAAGTGGTTCCTTTAACTGAGATGTTGTCAATGTAATATGAAAGGAAGGGAAATTATATGTTAAATTTGCTGAAACATATGACAAATTATAATGTGTTTACTGATAAATTAAACTTTGTGACAGGTATGCAGGTATATAAAAAATCTAGCAGCATGTATAGGAATTGACATTAGGCATAGCCTTAGACATTTATGTCGGAAAGAATGAAAGTTTAACTGTTGATATTATCTACTATCCATAAATTCACGTATACACAGTAGGTTGTAGACCATTTTGTCACAGAGAAGAAATGTTTAAGAAATGTTGGTACAGTCCACTATCTATAATTTCAGATATCCACTATAGGCCTAAGTCATTGACCTCACAGACAGAGGAATTTAACTCTTGTTAAAAATCATAGTTTCAGGCATCTACTATGACCTTAGACCATGTTTCACACAGGATTTATCTGTCTAATCAATCTACAGCTTCTGAAATCCTTCTTAGGTCTTAGGCCTGGTCTTCACAGAGAAGTTGAGTTTAAATGTTTATGCTATCCTCAGCTTTGGACATCCACCATAGGCCTTAAACTTGCCCTCACAGAGCAGAAGTGTATAACCGAAGATACTATGCAGTATCTATAATTTCAGGCATCCATTATAGGCCTTATTTCATTAGCATTTATTCACAGAGAAGGAGGGTTTAAATGTTCATACTACCTATTAATTCAGGCATCTGCCATAGGCCTTATACCATGTCTTCATAGGGATGGAGAGTTTCACTGTTGGTACTATCCACAGCTTCACTCATTCATAGTAGATCTTATATCATGTCTTCAGAGACAAGGAGATTTTAGCTATTGGTGCTATCTGCAGCTTCAGTAATCCAACATAGACTTTGGAAAATGTCCTCAAAGTGAAGGAGAGATTAACTTTTGAGATTATCCAGAGATTCAAGTATCCATCATAGACCTTAGACCAAGCCCTCACAGCACAACTGTTGGTTAACTGTTGATATTATCCACAGTTCATGCCTCTACCCTAGGACTAGGACCAAGTCTTCACAGCACAACTGTTGTCTAACTGCAGGTACTATCCACAGCTTTGTGCTTATACTCTAGGACTAGGACCTAGTCCTCACAGTGCAACTGTTGGTTAACTGTTGGTACTATCCACAGCTTCATGCCTTTACCCTAGGACTAGGACCATGTCATCACAGAGTAGGAATATGCAATTGTTGGTACTATCCACAGCTTCAGGTATGCACTATGGCTTTAGAATATGTCCTAACATATGAAACTTGTAGACTTCCAGTGTAGGGTAGAACTTAGAAAAAAATCATCCTGAGTGAGGTAACCCAGACCTAGAAAGACAAGTGTGTATGTACTTACTTACAAGTTGATACTAACTATAAAGAACAATCATTTTATAATCCGCAGACCCAGAAAGGCTAAGTAACAAGGAAGGCTCAAAGGGGGGATGCATGCATCTTGCTGGGAAGGGGAAATAGAATAGATATTGTGGGTTGACTGGAGGCAGATGGGGAAGGGAACAGGAGGGGTCAATTAGGGGGAGAATGGAGGGAGAGAGTACTGGAGGAGACAACTGGAATTGGGGTCAAGGTAGAAAGTGCAATGGAAACTCCAGGAATCTATTAGGGTGACCCTAGCTAATACTCCTAGTAATGGGGGATATGGAGCCTGAACCAACCATCTCCTATAACAAGACAAGACTTCCAGTGTAGGGATTGGAACCTAGCCACAAAACCTTCGGCCTACAATTTGTCCTGCCAACATGATATGCTCTGGTAAAGGTCTCACAAACATTTTGGAAGTGGCTCACCAATAACTGGTCCAGCTCAAGACCCAAAAGTTGGATGGCTCTGGAGACCTAGGAGAGAACCAAACATGCCCAGCAAATAAATAAATAAATAGTTAAAAGAAGTGATTCTCTAATGATCCTTGTAGAGAGCCCAGCATAATCACTGTTGGAGAGCTCCACCCAGCAACTGGTGGAAACAGATCTGGAAACCACAAGGGCATCACAAGAAAATCTATGAAATCAACAAATCTGGACATATAGGGGCTCACTGCTACCACAATGAGATAATCAGGAAGCCAGAATGGGTCTAACTTAGGGCCTCTGCATATATATTATGGTGGTATAGCTTGGTGTTTTCATGGACTTCTAAGAGAGGAAATGTGGACTGTTCTCTCATTATAAGCAGAAGAGTCAACACATAGAAGTTGAAACTGACAAGATAGATTAGATGTTGACTTTTCAAATAAACATGATAATGTACATACTTTCACTGTGTGGTAGAAGTTATAAAAACAGTAGGTTTATAGTACATATTGGGAACATTTGTTTTGATGCTTTTATTTATTATTTATTTTACAGTGCTGGGATTGAACCTAGATGCTTGTGCATACTGAAGATACTATGTCACTGAGCATAAAATACTTTGAGATAGTGTCTTGGTGACTCTCCTAGGTTTTTCTAGTACTCACTTGGTACCCTAGGCAGATCCTGCTCTTCTAATCCAGTGTATATTAATCTTATCCTCTGTGAAAGACATCACTTTGTGGCTTCTGTATGCTATGCAGAAGACAGATGCTTTCCAAGCAGAATCTCAAATAATAGAATTTGTAGCCAGCTTAGATCACAAGCTCTAGACCAGATGCAGAATAGAGCTTCTTCCAGCAAATTAGTGTTCCTTCCATCCTGATGGTATCTAGCCATCACTAGTTTGAACCTGTCCCTTGGTAGTAGCACTTTACTGGCTGAAGCAGGAAGTGACTCACACTTACCAATATTTTGAAATTACCTTACTCTTTCAACTCCTGAGCAGCCTTGGGTAGTATGTAGTCTGTGCGCCAAGCTACATTTGCTTTTGACTTAATTATCTCACAAAATGACTTAGCATAAATCAACTTACATTGACTAATTGCTAACCTCAAATGAGCCTTGGTCAAATGATAGACTTTGTTATTTTCAATACTTCCCTCCCTACTGTCAGGAAGGAATGTGTAGGCTGCAAGAGAATACACAAACGCAGGGTCTTGCATGTGTCCTGAGTATATTTGTTTCATGCGGTAAAAAGTCTTCAGGTAGGGAGTTCAGGATTGACAAGACAGGTCATGCTGTTATATAAATGGCTCATGATTTTCCTTCCAAAATGAGAGTTCATCTTCATGATGCTAAGTCAGGACTGAAGTTAATCTGGGGATTTAGATAAGACTGGGTAAATTGGCAGCATAATATTAAAGTTTAGCATTGATGGACCGAGAAAGGCAAGATGCAAGGGGTTCAAAAGATTTGTGGATATAGATATGTGATGTTTTCTATTGAAACTCTACATATCATTCAGTGTGTTCTGGAATACTACTGTTATTATTTGAATTTGAAGTGTACCTCACAAACTCATTTTTAACATATATTATTCCAAGGGTAATGCTCTTAGAAGTTATAGAACATTCAGGAAGTGGGGCCTAGCTGGCTTCAGTAAGCTACCCCTCTGGTCCCTCATTTTGCGATCCCATTTTGGAAAGAAGATCATGATTCCTAGGCTCTTTCTCATATCCTCATTATGGCAAGTCTCCTGGGGGTTAGCTTTTGTAGCTGGAACACAGGGCTGCCTTTATGTTAACACTGGGGGAAGGTGTGGAGGTCTGCACAGCCACAAAGGCATCTCCGCAGGAAGACCTAATTGAGAACTGACCAAGGATTGCTGGTGCAGACAATGTCAGTCAATAGGGAACTGCTGTTTAGAAGAGATGCTTCTAAGGGATGGAGGGTATTAAAGGAGCTTGCAGCAGTGTTCAGATGAGCTTTCTGTAGTATTTCTTACCTGCTCCTTGAGTCTGTGTTGTTGACTCTGGGCCATCTCACTCCCAACTCCCACGGGCAGGTAGAGTCAGGCAGCAAGCAGTCCAGGGCACAGGCAAGAAGTTTTAAAGCATATTTTGGTATGTATGGTCTTAGAGTCATTTCAGCAAGTTGTTGAACAAATCAACCGCACGGTGTTCATTCTTGTAGGATCACCAGTGTCTCATCTCTGTTATGATACCTGTTGTGCACCTGAAGTTGAAGCCCGGAAAGGCTGCCTTGTCTGGCTCTCCCCCCTAGGAAGTACAAGGGACTCAAACTAAGATAGTTCAACAATTCATAGACTTTTCACAACCAAAGGGGGTAAAAATACTTGTGTACCCCAACCCAACACCAAACCATGCCATGGACTTGAGTACTAATTGTGTAAATACCATGTATACTAGATATCTAGTTTTTAGTATGAACCAGAAACTTCTTGTGACTATTTAAAATAATGAGGGCTATGTCAACACAAAAATGACCAGGACTTGAATTAACATTTACATACTCATATAACTGCCAACCTAAAAGAAAAACAAATTAGTGATAATTTAAAGAATGTTGACATTTATTTTGGAACATCAGATCATTGTTGTGGAAATATGCATGTCTCAGGAGACTAGAGATATACTCAAAGACATTAAACAAGAGGAAGTTTTTTGTTTTTGATTCAATTAAAAGACTTTAATTTTTATGCCAGCGGAAAAAAAATAAATAAATAAAGGGTCCTAAAATTAGCATTAAGAAATTCATTGATACCTATGCGCAAGCTGTGCTGTGGGACATCTGCCCTGCAGAGGGACCCCCCCCCCCCGCTCTGGGAGAGGACTCACCCTCACAGGGAAGGAGCACACCAGCCTCCCCTTGGCGACTTCTGCTCCGGGAATCAACTGCACTGAGCATCCAGGTATCCAGGGACTCCCCAGTATAACATCGCTTGGGACACAGCCTGTTGGGCTTCCATCTGCGCCCAAGAGCAGGGCAGCTCTGCGGTCGCGTCCTCTGGGCGCCAGCTCTATTGTAGGCCATCTGCCCTGCAGAGTGATCTGCTCCAAGAGAGTGCAGAGTGCACTCCATCATTGCTCCAGCAACAGGGCAACTGGGACCTCCAGACACAGGGACAATCAAGCATAATATCACCTGGGTCACAGCCAGCTTGTGTGTTTCCTGCTCCCAAGAGCTGGGCAGGTCTGCGGTCACCTACATGCCAGATCTGCTGTGGGACATCTGCCCTGGAGAGGGAACCCCGCTCTGAGAGAGAGCACACCCGCATGGGACAGGAGCACACCAGCCTCCCCTTGGCAACCTCTGCAACAGGGATCAAGTAAACTGAGCCTTTGGATGTGCAGGGACTCCCCAATATAACATCACTTGGGGCAAGGCACATCAGGGCTCCAAAGTCACTGAGGAGCGGGGCAGGCCTCAGAAATCGGTGCCAGGGGAATCCCGGTAATCCGGGGCGGGGGGGTGGGGGCAGAAATAGCCTTGTATGCTCACAGGAGGTCCAACCAACAGCCAGTGACAGCAGGACCAACTAACACCAGAGGTAACCATATGGCAAAAGGTAAACATAGGAATGTTGCTAACAGAAATAAAGGCAATATGGCATCATCCGAACCCAACTCTCCAACAGCAGCAAGTCCTGGATACCCCATCACACCCGAAAGGCAAGATCTGGAATTAAAATCACTTCTCATGATGCAATTAGAGGATTTCAAGAAGGACCTAAATAAATCTCATAAAGAAATACAGGAGAACCTGAATCAGTGGGTAGAAGCCCTTACAAAGGAAACACAAAAATCGCTTAGAGAAATGCAGGAGAATATGGGTCAACTGATGGAGGCCCATAAGGAGGCAACACAAAAATCGCTTAAAGAAATGATCAACGGGTAGATACCCTTACAAAGGAATCACAAAAATCGCTTAAAGAAATGCAGGAGACTATGGATCAACAGATGGAAGCCCATGAGTAGGAAACACAAAAATCGCTGAAAGACATACAGGAGAACTTGGGTCAACAGGCAGAAATCCTGAAAGAGGAAACACAAAAATATCCTAAAGAAATACAGGAAAACACAAACAAACAAGTGGAGGATCTGAGCAAATCTATCCAGGATCTCAAAAAGGAAGTAAAAACAACTAAAAATCACAAAGGGAGACAACATTGGACTTAGAAAACTTTGGGAAGAAATCAGGGGTCATAGATGCAAACATCAACAATAGAATACAAGAGATGGAAGAAAGAATCTCTGGTGCTGAAGATACCATAGAAAGCATCAACTCAACAGTCAAAGAAAATGAAAAATGCAAAATGCAAAAAACAAAACAAAACAAAACAAAACAACAACAACAACAAAAAAAACGTGTAACCCAAAACATCCAGGAAATCCAGGACACAATGAGAAGACCAAACCTAAGGATTGTGAGTATAGATGAGAGTGAAGATTTGCAACTTAAAGGGCCAGTAAATATCTTCAACAAAATTATGGAGGAAAACTTCCCTAACCTAAAGAGAGAGATGCTGATGAACGAACGAGAAGCCTACAGAACTCCAAACAGACTAGACCAGAACAGAAATACCTCCTGTCACATAATAATCAAAACACCAAATGTACTAAATAAAGAAAGAATATTAAAAGCAGTAAGGGAAAAAGGCCAAGTAACATATAAAAGAAGACCTATCTGAATCATCACCAGAGACTATGAAAGTCAGAAGATCCTGGGCAGATCTCATGCAGACTCTAAGAGAACACAAATGCCAGCCTAGACTACTATAACCAGTGAAACTCTCAATCACCATAGATGGAGAGACCAAGATATTCCATGATAAAACCAAATTTACACAAGATCTTTCCTCAAACCCAGCCCTACAAAGGATAATAAGTGGAAACCACCAATACAAGGAGAGAAACTACCCCCTGGAAAAAAAGAGATAGTAACCTTCCTTCATCAAACCCAAAATTAGATAACCACTCAAACATAAAGATAGCATCAAGAATAGCAGGTGGCAATAATCACTATTCTTTAATCTCTCTTAAAATCAATGATCTCAACTCCCCAATAAAAAAACATAGACTAACAGACTGGATACTTAAACAGGACCCAGCATTTTGCTGTATCCAGGAAACGCACCTCAGTGTCAATAACAAACACTACCTCAGAGTAAAAGGCTAGAAAACAATCTTACAAGCAAATGGTCCTAGGAAACGAGCCGGAGTAGCCATCCTAATATCAGATAAAATTGACTTTCAACCTAAAGTCATCAAAAAAGACACAGAAGGACACTACATACTGATCAAAGGGATAATCCACCAAGAAGAACTCTCAATTCTGAATATCTATTCTCCAAGCACAAGGGCAACCTCATTTGTAAAAGAAACTTTACTAAAGCTCAAAGCACACATCGCACCTCACACAATAATAGTGGGTGACTTCAACAATGGATCGTTCAAGAAAGCAGAAACTAAACAGGGACACAGTGAAACTGATTGAAGCCTTCGACCAAATGGAAATAACAGGTATATATAGAACATTTCAGCCTAAAGCAAAAGAATATACCTTCTTCTCAGGACCTCATGGTACCTTCTCCAAAATAGACCATATAATTGGAAACAAAACAGACCACAACAGGTATAAGAAGATCGAACTAATCCCTTGCCTCCTATCAGATCACTATGGAATAAGGGTGGTCTTCAATAGCAACAAAAACAACAGAAAACCCACATACACATGGAAGCCGAACAATGTTCTACTCAATGATAACTTGGTCAAGGAGGAAATAAAGAAAGAAATCAAAGACTTTTTAAAATTTAATGAAAATGAAGGCACAACATACCCTAATATATGGGACACAATGAAAGTGGTGGTAACCTAAAGAGATGTTCAACATCCTTAGTCATTAGGGAAATGCAAATCAAAACAACCCTGAGATTCCATCTCACACCAGTCAGAATGGCTAAGATCAAAAACACAGGAGACAGCAGTTGTTGGCGAGGATGTTGAGAAAGAGGAACACTCCTCCACTGCTGGTGGGATTGCAAGCTGGTACAACCACTCTGGAAAGCAGTCTGGAGGTTCCTCAGAAACTGGGCATGACACTCCCGGAGGATCCTGCTATACCACTCCTGGGCATATACCCAGAGGCTTTACCTGAATGCGATAAGGACACATGCTCCACTATGTTCATAGCTGCCTTATTTATAATAGCCAGAAGCTGGAAAGAACCCAGATGTCCCTCAATGGAGGAATGGATTCAGAAGATATCGTATATTTACACAATGGAATACTACTCTGCAATTAAAAACAATGAATTCACGAAATTCCTAAGCAAATGGTCAGCACTGGAAAATATCATCCTTAGTGAGGTAACCCAGTCACAAAAGAACACACATGGTATGCAGTCACTGATAAGGAGATATTAACCCAGAATCTTGGAATACCCTAGACACAATTCGCATATCAATAGATTTCCAAGAAGATGGAAGGAGAGACCCCTGGTCCTGGAAAAACTGGATGTAGGGGAATGCCAGGACAGAGAAGAGAGAGGGGGTTGAATGGGGAAAAGAGGGAGGGAAGGGGGCTTGTGGGACTTTCCGGGAGGGAGGAAACGGGAAAGGAGAAATGATTTTGAATGTAAATAAAAAAAAACTTAGAAAATAAAATAAAATTAAAAAAAAAAAGAAGAAAGTGGTGCTAAGAGGAAAATTCACAGCCCTGAGTGTCTCAAAAAAGAAATGGGAGAGAGCATATACTAGCAGCTTAATGGCACACCTGAAAGCCCTGGAACAGAAAGAAGAAAATACACCCAAGGGGAGTAGAAGGCAGGAAATCATCAAACTCAGGGCTGAAATCAATCAAGTAGAAACAAATATAACCATACAAAGAATCAACAAAACTAGGAGTTGGTTCTTTGAGAAAATCAACAAGATAGATAAGCCCTTAGCCAGACTAGCCAGAGGGCACAGAGACAGCATCCAAATTAATAAAATCAGAAATGAAAAGGGAGACATAACAACAGAAACTGAGGAAATCCAAAAATTTATCAGATCCTACTACAAAAGCCTGAATTCAACACAACTAGAAAATCTAGAGGTTATGGACAATTTCCTAGACAGATACCAAATACCAAAATTAAATCAGGATCAAATAGACCATTTAAACCGTCCTATAACCCCTGAAGAAATAGAAGTGGTCATTGGAAGTCTTCCAACCAAAAAAATCACTGGTCCAGATGGTTTTAGTGCAGAACTCTATCAGACCTTCAAAGAAGACCAAACACCAATATTCTTCAAACTCTTCCACAAAAGAGAAACAGAAGGAACACTACCCAACTCGTTCTATGAAGCCACAATTACGCTAATACCAAAGGCACACAAAGATCCAACAAAGAGAGAGAATCTCAGGCCAATCTCTCTTATGAATATCGATGCAAAAATACTCAGTAAAATTCTTGCCAACTGAATCCAAGAACACATCAAAATGATCATTCACTATGATCAAGTAGGCTTCATCCCAGGGATGTAGGGATGGTTCAATATAAGGAAATCCTTCAATGTAATCCATTATATAAACAATCTCAAAGAAAAAAAACCACATGATCATCTCATTAGATGTTGAGAAAGCATTTGACAAAATTCAGTATCCTTTCATGCTAAACGTCCTGGAAAGATCAGGAATTCGAGGCCCATATATAAATATAGTAAAAGCAATTTACAGCAAACTGGTAGGTAACATCAATCGAATTGGAGAGAAACTTGAACCAATCCCACTAAAATCAGGGACTAGACAAGGCTGCCCTCTCTCTACATATCTTTTCAATATAGTACTTGAAGTTCTAGCTAGAGCAATTAGACAACAAATGGAGGTCAAAGGGATACAAATTGGAAAGGAAGAAGTCAAACTATCACTATTTGCAGACGATATAATAATATACTTAAATGATCCAAAGAAATCTACTAGAGAACTCCAACAGGTGATAAACTGCAGCAAAGTGGCCGGATATAAAATCAACTCAAGCAAGTCAGTAGCCTTCTTATACTCAAAGGATAACAGCCTGAGAACGAAATAAGAGAAATGATACCCTTCACGATAGCCACAACATATATAAAGTATCTTGGTGTGACTCTAACCAAACAAGTGAAAGGTCTGTATGACAAGAACTTCAAGTCTCTGAAGAAAGAAATTGAAGAAGACCTCAGAAGATGGAAAAATCTTCCGTGCTCATGAATTGGCAGGATTAAGGTAGTAAAAATGACCATCTTGCCAAAAGCAATATACAGATTCAATGCAATCCCCATCAAAATCACAACGCAATTCTTCATTGACTTAGAAAGAACAATTCAAAAATTCATCTGGAATAATAGCTAAAACTATTCTCAACAATAAAAGAACTTCTGGGGGAATCAGTATCCCCGACCTCAAGCTGTACTACAGAGCAATAGTGTTAAAAACTGCATGGTATTGGTACAGTGACAGGCATGTAGATCAATGGAACAGAATTGAAGACCCAGAAATGAATCCACACTCCTATGGTCACTTGATCTTTGACAAAGCAGCTAAAACCATCCAGTGGCAAAAAGATAGCCTTTTCAACAAATAGTGCTGGTTCAACTGGAGGTCAACATGCAGAAGAATGCAAATTGACCCATTCTTATCTCCTTGCACTAAGCTCAATTCCAAGTGGATCAAGGACCTCCACATAAAACCAGACACACTGAAACTAATAGAAAGGAAACTAGGGAAGAACCTTGAACATATGGGCACAGGGGAGAATTTCCTGAACAGAACTCCAATAGCTTATGCTCTAAGGTCAAGAATTGATAAATGGGTCGTCATAAAATTACAAAGTTTCTGTAAATCAAAGGACACTGTCAAAAAGACAAAGCGGCAACCAACAAACTGGGAAATGATCTTTACCAACCCTACATCTGACAAAGGGCTAATATCCAATATATACAAAGAACTCAAGAAGTTAGACTCCAGAGAGCCAAATAACCCTATTAAAAATGGGGTACAGAGCTAAACAAAGAGTTCTCACCTGAAGAATATCTAATGACTGAGAAGCACCTAAAGAGATGTTCAACATCCTTAGTCATTAGGGAAATGCAAATCAAAACAACCCTGAGATTTCATCACACACCAGTCAGAATGGCTAAGATCAAAAACTCAGGAGACAGCAGTTGTTGGCGAGGATGTGGAGAAAGAGGAACACTCCTCCACTGCTGGTGGAATTGCAAGCTGGTACAACCACTCTGGAAAGCAGTCCGGCGGTTCCTCAGAAAACTGGGCATGACACTCCCGGAGGATCCTGCTATACCACTCCTGGGCATATACCCAGAGCCTTTACCTGCATGCAATAGGGACACATTCTCCACTATATTCATAGCAGCCTTATTTATAATAGCCAGAAGCTGGAAAGAACCCAGATATCCCTCAGTGGAGGAATGGATTCAGACGATGTGGTATATTTACACAATGGAATACTACTCTGCAATTAAAAACAATGAATTCACGAAATTCCTAGGCAAATGGTCAGAACTAGAAAAATATCATCTTTTATGAGATAACCCAGTCACAAAAAAATACACATGGTATGCAGTCACTGATAAGGGGATATTAACCCAGAATCTCAATACCCTAGACACATTTTGCATATCAATAGATTTCCAATAATTCTGAAGGAGAGACCCCTGCTCCTGGAAAGACTGGATGTAGGGGAGTGCTAGGACTGAGAAGCAAGAGGGGGTTGAATGGGGAACAGGGGGAGGGAAGGGGGCTTATGGGACTGTCGGGGAGGGAGTAAACGGGAAAGGGGAAGTCATTTGGCATGTAAATAAAAAAACTTAGAAATTAAAAATAGAAAAGAAATTCATTGATAAGGTCTTGGAAAGCAAATGCAAACCTCTAGGCTCCCCTGATACTGATCTGTCTCAGCAAACCACAAATACATAAATACCACAGAGTATGATTGAGAATGTGAGATTTTTAAAATCAAGACAACATAATTCAGGTTAACTTCTCTGAACAGTGAGTGAATGAAATTCATCTACATCTGAATGAACATGTTTAACAATAAAAAAATTTTAAACAATCACAAAAAATAAAATCTTCCAACAAACACAAACAGGATTTGTCTAAAAGGCACACAGTCGCCCTGCACAGGACACTGTCTTTACTGGTGTCTTTTCTGGTGAGTCAGAGACAGGCTGGACTCCAGTTGATAGGGAGACAGAGCAGTCAGACAGTAGAGCCGTACCTGGTCAGGACCCCAGGTTCCACGGCAGAGCTGACTTGTGTGTAGGAGGCACACGGATAGGTGTGAGTCAGGCAGACATTATTCCAAAGTTTCTTTGCCCAGTAACCATTGAATAATGCTGGGAAAGCTTTGGGCTTTGTATTTTATTTTTATTTTTAATTTTATCTTTTTAAGTTTTACTCTATTTAATTTTTAAATAACAAGGTCACTGAAACTCATGCACACTTCAAAAAACCTCATGCAGTACTTAGGTAAACCATCCAAGCAGTTTTTAATTCATTAATATTCATGAATACACACAGTAGCTTCATTAGAGATTTCAGTTTTCCTCTTCAGTTTGAATGTGGAGTATTAGGAGAGCCTTTGGCATGTGAAGGTGCAGGAAGCAGAGATCAATCAGCACTGTTACCTACATTACTTGCTAGAAGTAAAAATTAGTTAAGTGGAAATGATTATCATATATATTTCTCTCTTCCTTTTGAGAGTACACAATGTAACAAGAGTGACAGGCCTGAAATTACAATTACCACACAAACCCAGGATAGCTGTTATCCAGTTTCATTGGCAAATACAGCACAGAGGACACTGTCTGCGAGTGGGGAAATCATCAAAGGGGAGGTTCATTTACTTTATTACTCTCTTTAGGTTTTCTAAAGCAACATCTAAAGGCATAATACCTACACAGCCCATAGCACCAAAATCTGCCACCTCCCCCATTCATCCTCATCTGAGGACGAGCTCTCTTCACGCACTAACGTGGACAGAAGGAGCTCCTGGACAAACAGGCTGCTTTCCATGCTCGCTTTCCATGGATTGATGCTCTGCTTCAGACATTTTGGGATCATTCAACCTTGTTAACAGGAACTGGGAGTTGTGGAGGGCCTGCGGGCTGTTCTTTGTGTTAGCTCTGATAGCCGTGGCCATGGCTTGCGTGTTCTTACTGGTGATCTGCTTGTGTTAGTGCGGCGACTTGCATTGCAAGCAATCTCCAGTTGTTGTGGGCTGCCTGCGCATGCTGCTGCTCAAGCTGCAACTGCATCTACAGTTGTTGCAACTGAGAAGCAGAAGGACCTGAAGAGTTAAGCTGTCCTCCTGCAGAACATCTCACAACTGATAACTGAGATAACAGCTCAGCTACAGGATCCATGGCTTCCCTACTGCTTGGAGGGTATGAACTCCACCAGTTCTACTAGCAGTAGAACTGCTAGTAAAGTGCATGTTTGACCTATGAGCACAAGAGCCTCCTAGTCCCCGGCCAAGGTGAAACATTCTCCGTACATGTCGAACACCACTCGATTCATCTAAATCTCTAGGGACTCTGTGTTCAAGTGTCAGATGAGGTGCAAAGTCATCTGTGACATAATTAGGTTTGCCTCCAGGTAACGCTGCACATATGGGACAAATCACTTCTGTTGATGTTTCTGAATTATGTCTGGGGTCCATGATGTCCATGTATTCTCCTCTTCTCTCCTCCACATCCTCCTCTTTCTTTTTGTATTAATATAGAAAAGTCACAGAAACCCCTCAGAGGTGGTAAAAAACAAAAACAAACAAACAACCCAAAAATTAAAAACAAAAACAAAAAAATCCCTCTTGTTCCTCAATCTAATCTCGTCATCTCTAATTTCTGAACACTAATTCTCCATGTATATTTGTTATTGACCAGATTGTAATTTGTCTCCTTTAGGTCAGAATCTGTATCTAGGCTTATTCAGCCTTCCATCCTCAACCCTAACAGTGTCACCAGCATAGGTTAACTCAGTCTCCCATTCTGTGGAGCTCCATGTTAAAAAGCCTTTCTCCACAGTTTCTGCTGGGTATCTCTTACTTAGGAAAAGTGTACAGACATCACTGTGCCATGTGGTGGAACTCCTCTGTGGTTTGGGCTCATGTAATCTCTATTTATGTGAATATGTTCAGTATCATTCTTGATAAGCTTCTTTTGGTTTTAGTATACGTTTTGCTTAATTTAGCCTGAAGCAACTATCACTGCTTGCAACTGACAAGACAGAAATAAGTCAACTTATTTCTAAGACTTCCCATTACTCTGATTTTAGACCCCGAGTTTCTTTTCTGCTAACACTGCTACCCTTTAGGAGAATCAGAACCTACTTAGACATAAGGCTCTGTTTTGACTGGCAGCACAGATACTTAGAGGCTCTGTGATGCTCCACTGTTTCCAGGCCTCACTGTTCCCTGCCTCAAATCCACCAACCCCTTCCCATTATCTCTTGACTAGATGGTAACTTACTATTGCTCTGCTTCCTTGGATACTATACTTGGACATATATACATATATACATACATATCATACATACATAAATATATACATATATATATATGTCCACATATACATATTCCTGTATACTTCTACTTAGAGCCTGTTCCCACAGTGTCAACCAAACATGCCAGTGTAGCTAAGTCCAAAGTGCAACACGCACCCAGCTCTTTTCCCCTTTCATGACAAGTGTCAGGTTAGACCTACTTAAATCATACAATATATATATATATATATATATATATATGTATATATATATATATATATATGTATATATATATACACACATACCCTATCATCCTCTCAGAGGGTACAGGGCTTCCAATTCACTCAACCTTACCAAGTTTCCTGGCATGGTCTACTGCCCCACAGACTTAGTCCAAGCTAAGAAAAAGTGTAAACTGTAGACAGGACCCAGGATATGTTAATTGTGTTCTTCTTAACCTTCTTCCATGCATTAATTAGCAGACACTATACCAACAGCAATCACTGAGGTAGGGCAGAGCCAAGATAGAAGTAATGAAGACTGGGGAAAGGGCAGAGGCAGAGGGTACTCAGGAGCCCAGAATGGTACACTAAGGAACAGACACTACAGGGCCTCCTTCAAAAATTCACAGAGGTTGTCTCAAACCCTTAATTTCTTTAAATGTATAGTATAGTACTAGTCAGAACAGTGGCCAGGGATATCCTCTATACTAGGCCAGATATAGTGTGTCAGATATGCTAATACAATACCTCTATCACACAATAATGTGTCTTTGGCCTGTAATTACAATGGAGAGTTACTCTAAGATCTTACTCCTCCCATGCATGAGCACAAGACCTGTGCCTGGTTACTCAATGGATTGTTATCCTAGTCTCCTACTCAGAAAATGGGATGGAGCCTCCTGCTACACTGGTCCTCCTGCTGCCTCCTCCCTGAAGCCCTCCTTTCTAATATGGGGCTGCATCCTCTCTGGTTTTTGTACTAATGATTCAGACTTGCTTACAAATGTTCATGGTCCTGTTTGATCAACCCATATCACAGTGCCAAATGTATCAGGTTGCTCTGTGTTCATAGTAGTAATGACTCCCTACCATGTAAGATCCTAATTAACTACAATGACATGGGTCACAGGAGATCTGAGCTTCTCAGTCTTGGCTTATGCTAGATTCTCCTTGAACTCTTTTCTGGCCCCAGAGTCTGAATACACAAGGCAGGTGCATGTTGATTGACAGCTACCAAGCTAAACTAAACTTGTTTTCATACTCAAACTATACCCTGAATCACCTGTAGATTGTAGTTGGTATGTTTGGCTTGGCCTGAGATTCAGTCTTCCTGGTTGGCTACAAGATCCCATGATGCTTCTCTGAAGCCAGTATTTGAGTAGTCTGACCCAAAATGGTGGTTCTCAACCTTGGTTGTGGACTGAGCACTGAGACTGATATATAGAGAGCATGAATGGCCAGGCTCCACATACCTCTTAGGTCATTTTCAACTGGACTAATTTGAGAACAGACATTGCCTTGGTAATACTGGTATTGTGCTCTTTCACCTCCTAAATATTGTTATTCTTTTTTTTCTAAGTTTTTTTATTTACATTCCAAATCATTTCCCCTTTCCCGTTTCCTCCCTCCCCGAAAGTCCCATAAGCCCCCTTCCCTCCCTCTTTTCCCCATTCAACCCCCTCTCGCTTCTCTGTCCTGGCATTCCCCTACATCCAGGACCAGGGGTCTCTCCTTCCATCTTCTTGGAAATCTATTGATATGCAAATTGTGTCTAGGGTATTCTGGGTTAATATCCCCTTATCAGTGACTGCATACCATGTGTGTTCTTTTGTGATTGGGTTACCTCACTAAGGATGATATTTTCAAGTTCTGACCATTTGCCTAGGAATTTCATGAATTCATTGTTTTTAATTGCAGAGTAGTATTCCATTATGTAAATATACCACATCTTCTGTCTCCTGTGTTTTTGATCTTAGCCATTCTGACTGGTGTGAGATGGAATCTCAGGGTTGTTTTGACTGGCATTTCCCTATTGACTAAGGATGATGAACATCTCTTTAGGTGCTTCTCAGCCATTAGATATTCTTCAGGTGAGAACTCTTTGTTTAGTTCTGTACCCCATTTTTTAATAGGGTTACTTGACTCTCTGGAGTTTAACTTCTTAAGTTCTTTGTATATATAGGATATTAGCGTTCTGTTGGATGTAGGGTTGGTAAAGAATATCCCAGACCTCAAGCTGTACTACAGAGCAATAGTGTTAAAAACTGCATGGTATTGGTACAGTGACAGGCATGTAGGTCAATGGAACAGAATTGAATACCCAGAAATGAATCCACACTCCCATGGTCACTTGATCTTTGACAAAGGAGCTAAAACCATCCAGTGGCAAAAAGATAGCCTTTTCAACAAATGGTGCTGTTTCAACTAGAGGTCAACATGCAGAAGAATGCAAATTGACCCATTCTTATCTCCTTGCACTAAGCTCAATTTCAAGTGGATCAAGGACCTCCACATAAAACCAGACACACTGAAACTAATAGAAAGGAAACTAGGGAAGAACCTTGAACATATGGGCACAGGGGAGAATTTCCTGAATAGAACTCCAATAGCTTATGCTCTAAGATCAGGAATTGACAAATGGGACCTCATAAAATTACAAAGTTTCTGTAAGGCAAAAGACACTGTCAAAAAGACAAAGCGGCAACCAACTAACTGGGAAATGATCTTTACCAACCCAATATTGTTATTCTTAAATCTGCTTTTACTATAACATGATTTTCAACCATCATGCCCTGACTATATCATGAACCTGTGTAGTTGTAGCACTCTCACTCATTGACTCTGACCCCTACTCTGTTCTTCAAACTTCCTTCCCAGGTTGAGGCACATATGGCTTTCAGGCTCTGGTGACTATTAATATTTCCTATAGGGTAGTATTATCATTTTTGTGTATATCACCATAACCTAGAAGTTTATACATAAAACAGACTCTTGAGCCTTAACCCCAGAGTTTCTTCTGATGCAGGAGGTTCATGGTCCATGCTGTAACCTTAGAATTTATATTCTCAATACATTCCTAAGAGCTGTTGGGGTTGCTGGTCTTAGAGCTATATTTTGAGACACTTCCATATTGTAGAGATCACAAAACTGACAAGGAAGCATCACAATAGGCCAGAGAGGCAGGTGAAGTGGATTCTAGTCAGATGGGTTACACGATTAAGAAGTCAGCAACCTTACAACTACAAAGCAACAGCAGCAGAACCAGCAACAGTAGTAGACATGAGGGCTACAACAACAGTGGAACAATGACAGCAAGCTTCTCCACACAGTGACGGGAAGGAGCCAGTCACTCTTATGATCTTGTCCTCACTGTCTCATTTGACCTAGGAAGAAGCAAGACTTGGTTTTCCCACACACTCCCATGACAGTTCTCTCCTAAATAAACATTTTCAATATGTCACCATGGCCAGGAAAACCCCTGTGTAGGGGGTGACAGTAGGATATTAATATTAATAATATTAATAATTTCTTCCTGGGGTTGTTGTGATGTACACAAGACAGTGTATCAAGGTTCTGGCTCAGGAATGGTTATACACTTCACATTCCACACACTGGACCATCATGTGAACAAAGCCTCCTCTCATTGCCATCTTTAGCTGATACTCAAGTTTCTTCCTCCCTGAAAGTTCCAACCTTGCCTTAGAAAGTCCTTTCACCATACTGTGCCCTGCTTTGTGAGCACAGCCCTCATACCAATGGCAATAATAAAGGAGAAGTATAATGTGGAGGCTTGGTTTATGTCATCTGGTTCTCAATGGAAAGTAAGTAGACAGCAGACAGGTCATGCAATGTGTTTCTCATAATACCACATAATATGTATGTTTGAGAGTGTCCGTGATTGTTAAGGACTTGTGTACAGATAGCAACTCCATTGCTCTCTGTGACACCAAAGGTTAGGAGCAGGATAATGGGTTTTATTTTGAGAAAGGCCAATCATGTTAGTTTTCATTAGCATATCTAATATCTGAGATAATCAACTTACAAAAGAAAGAGGAAAGGTTTGCTAAAGTTCACATTTCTGGAGGTCTGGATTCATTTTACTGAGTGGTATATTCAACAGATAGTCATTAAAGATATAACAGACACTGTGGTGGAGACTGGGGATATAGTAGTTAAATAGGTAAACATCCCCATGACAAAGTCCTTTATAAAGTAATGGGGAAAGTAAGTGGAAACAAAAGCAGACAAATACAACCTGTGTAAACAGAGACCAAAGATAACAAAACACAAGAGGTAGAAGACAACTTCAGGTACGGTGGCTCGAAGATGAAAGTAGGCAGCACAATGTGAACAAACAGTCCAGGTACAGGGATGTGAAAGAGCACGGTGCATGTAAAAGCCTTGAGGCTATAGAAAATGTGGCACCTTTGAGGAATTGAAAGATTGAAATAACTGTTAAGGGAAGATCCCCAGAGTGGGGAGGTTGTGCGTAATTCTCTAGGAAAGTCTGCAAAGTACATGTAAATGGAGAGAGTAGGAGGGCCTAAATGTTGGTAGCTATGTACAAGATGGATTTAACGTGTATAGTTGAGGATCAAAGGTTCAGCAGATGACCCACAATCCAGCTGAATGTTTGCCTGTCATTTAGTAGTGATTGGCAGAGACTCTGCACAGAGATGGGTGGACTGAGGTGTAGCTAAGAGTTCTTTGAAGATGAACTTTCTGGAGTTTTGGGCTTTAGGACAGGGAGGAATCAGTGATGACTGTTTGGTTTCTGCCTTGAGAAATGTAGAGAAAACTGGGTGTGGGCGTAGGCAGGTTGGGGAGCATTAAAGGTTCTGCTTACCACATATCTATTTATGAGCTATGAGACAGCACAAGTCAGTGCAGTTCCAATCCTCAGTTTAGTAGAGAGTTCTGGGCCCAAGATCATTTGTTAGCTTATACCTAGAATTTAAATTCATGGGGACAAATAGTACCACCTATCAAAATATTGTGACAGAAGGAGGAGGAATCCAGTGACTTCAGAGCAGTTTCAGCCTTTAGAAGTCACATGAGGAGGAGTCAGCAGGCAGGACTAGGAGCAGACACCCAGTAAGGTCTGGTAAGACAGGACTTAGGGCAGAATATCTGGTCAATGAGTGAAGGATGTGAGGGGGAGTGGAGCTGTATCTACACTGTCTGAGGTGAAATGCCAATGTCCTCTGGATTATGCAACAAAGGTGTTATCAATGATGCCCAGCAGAAGTTTGAATGGAAAATTAGACAGGGAGGTCAGACTAGGGTGTGCTGAATAGTGAGTGCTTATTAGTAAATGATGAGGAACTGCAATAACAAATATCAATCTTTTATAACTGAGCTAATAGAACTCATAATCTAAGTTACGAGGAAATATTAGGCAAGGAAAAATACCTTGAAGGTATTTAAATGGGAAAAGTCATATCTAAGACAGAGAGAGCTCCTCAAATTGAAGAATGCACCTACTCCATCATCCCTCAATTCATTCTTCTAATGAAAATCTTGCTTGTATATGCAAGGTATGCATCTATGAAATGAGGTATTCAAGAGGATAGTTGTTGTAATACTGTTTATGAAACAGCCTTCCTGTCAATCTCTGAAAGAATAGCTAAGCAATGCAATGAGTTTTTTTGAAACTTGGCAGCAGCTGTGGAGAATGAACTAAAGCTATTCATACCAGGATAGACATCTATCCAAACATACGGCTGAGTGGAAAAGTACAAACCAGGTAAATTTATGTGAGTCAGTAATGCACACACTTATAGATATGCAAAGACATGCAGAAAAGCACTGCATGCTTTCATATTGACCAGAGTGATATCAACTAGCTACCACTGACTAGAGAGAAAGAGAAACTAGTATTTGGAAGGGATGCAATTCGGACTTACTTGGTGAATGCATTTTAAATAACAGTTGAATATATTTTAAAGAATTATCTCATTGATTAGTGTATATGTACTTGTGTATGTATGCATGAGTGTGTTTATATATATGTGTGTGTTATGTGTGTGTATGTGCATGTATGTGTGTGTGTATGTGTATGTGTGTGTGTGCGAGTGGTGTGTGTGTTTGTGTGTGCATGCCATACATATGTGGAGAGGTCAGAGGACAACTTGCAGGAATCAGTTTTCTCCTTCCACCATGTGAGTACTGGGGGTCAAACTCAGGTCACCAGGCTTGGCAGCAAGCACCTTTACCCTCAGCTATCTCACTGGCCTAACAACATTTTTAAACTTGAAAATGAATAGTGTGTATAAAAATTAACTCTAGCAGAGGTTGGAAGTTTTCAAAAACTGAAATCCTTGCCATGTGCTTCATGATTGAACATTTTGTAGTAAGATAACTAGTACATGGTTACCTGAGCAAGATACTGGCAGTCATTATGCAAACCTATGGCAACAAATGAGGAGGAGGTAGAAAGAGGACACTTTTTTTTCCTTTTTTAAAAAATTGAATATAATCTTCATTACATTTCAAATGCTAAAACATTTCCAGGTTTCCCTCCTCCCTGAAAACCCCCATCCTCTCCTCCCACCCCCAGCCTCCAAGTATATGCCCTTCCACCCAACACACTCCCACCTCCCGCTCCCTCAAATTTCCTTTGTTGGGGCATCTATTGAGCCTTCACTGGACCAAGGACCACTCCTCCCACTGATGCCCAACAAGGCATTCCTCTGCCATGTTTTTGGTGGAACCATGTGTACCCCTTGGTTTAGACCCTGGGAGTCCTGGGGCGTCTGGATGGCTGACATCATTGTTCTTCCCATGGGCTGTAAACCCCTTCAGCTCCTCTGGACCAACCTTCCAACTCCTCCATTGAGGACCCCACACCCAGCCCAATGGTTGGCTGCTTGCATCTGCCTCTGTATGTGTAAGACTCTGACAGGGCCCCTCCAGAGACAACCATGACATACTCCTTTTGGTATGTACTTCTTGTCGTCCATAATAGTGTCGGGGTTTGGTGACTGTTTATAGGGTGAATCACTGGTAGGGCAGTCTCTGAGTGGCCTTTCCTTCAGTCTCTGCTCCACACTTTGTCTCCTTTATTGCTCCTGTTTACATAGTTCAGGAAGCTATTCATACCAGGATAGACATCTATTCAAAAATACGGCTGAGTGGAAAAGTACCAACCAGGTAAATTTATGTGAGTCAGTAATGCACACTTATAGATATGCAAAGACACGCAGAAAAGGACACTGCAAGTTATCTTCTGACCTCTCCACTATGTATGGCATGCACACACAAACACACACACACACACACACACACACATGCACATACACACACGTAATAAACATATACATATAAACACACTCATGCATACATACACACGTACGTATACACTAATCAATGAGATAATTCTTTAAAATATATTCAACTGTTATTTAAAATGCATTCACCAAGTAAGTCCAAATTGCATCCCTCCCAAATACTAGTTTCTCTTTCTCTCTAGTCAGTGGTAGCTATACCACTCCTGGGCATATATTCAGAAGATGCTCCAACATGTAATAAGGACATATGCTCCACTATGTTCATAACAGTCTTATTTATAATAGTCAGAAGCTGGAAAAAACCCAGATGTCCTTCAACAGAGGAGTGGATATAGAAATTGTGGTATATATATACCATGGAATATTATTCAACTATAAAAACAATGAATTCGTGAAATTCTTAGGCAAATGAATGGAATTAGAAAGTGTCATCCTGAGTGAGGTAACCAAATCACAAAAGACCACACGTGTAATGCACTCACTGATAAGTGGATGTTAGTCCAAAAGCTCAAAATAAACAAGTTTTTTTACATAGCAATATTCACAATAGATAAGTGAGGGAATAATTCTTCAGACATCAAGAAGAATGATGCTATGTAATTTGCAGGAAATTAGATATAACTTGAGATAATCAAATTAAGCAAATTGTTTATCTCAGAAACACAAATGTTTCTCTTGTTTGTAGTCCCTAGATTTTTTTTTGTGGCTATACGAAACTTGTTGCAATATCTGTCATGAAAATAGAAGTGGACCTTCCATTTGAGACACAGGTCCAGGAGAAGGTAGTTAAGAACCAGGAAGGCAGGAGGGTAGAGGCAGCATGTGACCAACGAAATTCTATTTTTGAGTGACAGTGCCCTCATCAGTGTAGTTCTGTGACCAATGGATGTCTACCAATAAGGAGGGAAGAGGAACTGTCACTTCTCCCATATGCTAGGCCTCTTGCCTTGGAGACACAGTTTGTTGTTGCCACACATTTTAAATTGATATGGGTTAAAATTCACCTTTATGAGAGCACACTGATGTCTATGTGCATTTGTGCTATGTGTAATGCCTAATTGTTTCTGGAGCTACTTCCCTTCCCTAAATGTGGCCCAAAGGTGGCTTCTGAACACTATTGTCTTAGTGAGAATCCTTTTGTTGTTAAATGAGTTAATGACCAATTTCTTCCATATCTAACTTTCCTTCTTCCTTGTTGGTAACACAAAGTGTTTTCTTTGCCTCCTATTTACATTAGATCATAAACAAAATCAAGATGGTCTTCTTGATCCACCTGAGTGACAGAGGTATTCAATTTTAAGTTGTAGAGACTGTTTTGTTTTTTTGTTTGTTTGTTTTTCTTTTTATTTTTTATTTTCTATATTTTTATTTACATTCCCAATGATATTCCCTTTCCAGGTTCCCCCCTCCCTGAAAGTCCCATAAGCCCTCTTCCCTCCCCCTGTTCCCCAGTCAACCCCCTCCAGCTTCTCTGTCCTGGTATTCCCCTACACTGCTACATCCAGTCTTTCCAGGACTAGGGGTCTCTCCTTCCATCTTCTTGGAAATCAATTGATATGTGAATTGTGTCTTGGGTATTCCGAGCTTCTGGGTTAATATCCCCTTATCAGTGACTGCATACCATGTGTATTCTTGTGTGATTGGGTTACCTCACTAAGGATGATATTTTCCAGTTCTGACCATTTGCCTAAGAATTTCATGAATTCATTGTTTTTAATTGCAGAGTAGTATTCCATTGTGTAAATGTACCACATCTTCTGTATCCATTCCTCCATTGAGGGACATCTGGGTTCTTTCCAGCTTCTGGCTATTATAAATAAGGCTGCTATGAACATAGTGGAGCATGTGTCCTTATTGCATGCCGGGGAGGCCTCTGTTTTGCTTTTATTTTTGATTCTTTCATACATTACATTCCAACTGAAGTTTCTCCATCCCTCCTCCAATTCCCTTCCCCTGTCTCCCCTCTTCCACAGACAGAGAGAGTGAGCAAAACTTTCAAAAAAAGTTACAATAAGACTAGGCACAAACCCTCATATCAAGGTTGGACAAAACAATCCAATAGGAGCAAAAGAGTCACAAGTACAGGCAAAAGAGTCATAGGCAGCCCCCACTCCCACTGTTGGGAGTCCCACAAGATCACAAAGCTGCACGACCAGAGGACCTAGCTCAGACCCATCCAGGGTCCATATTTGACTCTTCAGTCTCTATGAACCCCTATGCATCCTTCTTAGTTGATTCAGTGTTATTCTCATGATGTCTTCAACCCTTCTTGCTCCTTAAATCCTTCCTCCCATTCTTTTGTAGGGTTCCCTTTGATTTGCCTAGTGTTTGGCTGGGGATCTCTACATCTTCTCCCATCAGTTGCTGGATGACATCTCTCTGATGCTGATGACAATTGAGCTAAGTACTAATCTGTGAGCACAGCAAAGTATCCTGAGGAATCAAATTACTGACTTTTTTCAGTTGTGTTTTGTTATATATGGGTCTCTGGGCTATCCTACCTCTGGTTACTCGCCATCCAGGCACTCTCAGATGTGGGCTCCCTCTTGTGGTGTGGGTCTCAAGCTGTACCAGTCATTGGTTGGCACTCCCACAAGTTCTGTGCCACCATTACCCCAGCACAACGTGTTGGCAGGCCAGAATGTAGTTTGAAGGGTTTTGTGGCTGACACTTTAAAGTGTGTTTTCCAAGTTTTCTGATTGACATAGGAAAAGACAGACACAGATGCTACCACAAGCATAGGGGAGGAAAGAATAGATGGATGAGAAATTGAGCCCCTTAAAAGGATTTGCACTCAGGTTGCTGAATGGAAGAAAAATCAGGAAGTAGGAGGACTGGATTATAATGGTGAACCTAAAATCCTCTGACTATCCCACCATTCATCAGTCCTAGAATTGAATAGGCTTACCATGTCTCCTGTTTTAGCATGTGCATTTTTGCAGTATTAGAATATTTCATCAACTTCAAGAAAAAAGTCATAAGGACTTGTGATTCAGAGATTGGAACAGGAAACACCATGATGTATCCTTTCTCCATCTGTCTTTTTCTTATGCACAAATGCACACACACTGATTCTCTGCAGGCTACAAATACTCAAGTAACTTTTTTTCTCCTGCAAATCTTAGGGCATGGCTTTATGGAATTGCTTTCTTGACCATGCAAAAACCCACATCCTTGATCAAATAGTCACTGCTTCCTTCTGTTTGCTTCCTTCACCATGACACCACCCTCTCAGTACAGGACGGATGGAGTGTCTCTTTCTCATTCATATCCAGTGCCCATGGGTCTTCTGGGAAGTGACATTTTATATGAACAACCTAGAACTACACTGAGTTTTTCAACACCACTGGCTATTCTTTCCATGCACCCCTGTGCTTACAAAGCTCAGAATCTTTGTAGTCTACTCCACCGTGTGTTTGGCCTTCATTGTTGCAAGCACCTCCTGGTCACCCTTGGGGAGGTATTATTCTTATTCCTGGTTCTGCCATAGGAAAATATTGTCTCAATGAATTCCTCTGACTCCTCCTCTTAGGTAATTCAAACTCTATGCATGTACCTAAAAGGTATGTTGCAGGGCCTGGACAAAGTACAAACCCTCAGACTGTACCCAGAACACTCTGAGAGACAGGCAGTGAACTCTGCTTGTGGGGGCCTCCAGAAGTAATACATTCTGTTCTGACTGTACACACCTTTTCCTGAGTGTACATCTTTTCATGCCCAAAATTACTTGAGGTCACAAGGATCATATTAAAAAGAACAGAAGGAAATGAAATGAGACGCTACTATGTAAGCTTTCTAGCTATTTGACTCCATGTTCCTTGAGCAGCTTGGTATCTACTTTGAAATTTCTTGAAGTTAAATGTTGCCTCTGCCATTGCCATGTAAGATCTTGTCAACATACTTCGGTATTGATGCAAAATGTACAATATACAGTGATAATTTATTTTAGCAACTTTTCTTGAGGAATTCTTATGCAGCAGTCAAGAATAGTACATAGTCAAACAAAAGAAATCTTGCACAAGAAAGTAAATTCTTCCATAAGAAAGTCAGTGTTATGACTTCAAAGAAGAGAAGGTGTTACCTTTGGCTGGGGAGAAATATGGCCTCCAAATACTTCATATATAGGGTGTTAAGACACAGCAGCGCCAGGTATAGTGGTGCACACCTTTAATCCCAGCACTTGGGGAGTAGAGGCAGACAGATCTCCAAGTTCAAGGCATGTTCTACAGATTGAGTTCCAAAACAACTAGGGTTACACATAGAAAGTTTGTCTCAGAAGAAGAAAGAAGGGGGCTATTCATTGATCTATATGTCAGAGTCTCATGTAAAGGCATTGACATAAATACAGAGGGAAAAGTGTAATACAGTGAACAGTAGAGAAGAAAGATGTTTACTTTGGTAGAATCTGTTTTCCTAGGGCAGATTCTGAGATACGGGCATTTATGTGTGGCAATGAAAAATGACTCCAAGGAACAAGAGTTGGAGCTGGGGAACTGAAGAAGGGAAATGAGGAGGATAAAACCATGGAGGAGTTCTTAAGTGTATGACTCTGTCTTACTCCTGCTGAGACCTTCTGAGGAACAACACAGAGCACATTGCAGATTTATGTTGGTGAGTGATTCCCTCACTTGTACACTGACTGAGGGTTCTTCATGTTTATGCACGTGTGAGTACCAAGCAGAGCCTTTAACCATCCTTCACCAGATACCCTGGGGAACAGGAAGAGTTAACCTATGAGCCTGGTTTGAATAAGCCAGATAGCAAGCTGTCATATAATATCTTCTTGAAGCTTGTTGCATGGAAATGACAGGACTATGAGGTAAGCGAGACATAAGACAGGATTCAAAGGCTATCCCAAATGAAATCTCTAGTGGTAACATTACAGGAGATAATTACAGGACAGGTTTTGAAACATATTTCACCTAGCCAAGAACTTTTAACTCAGCATTGGGTTTGCAGGATTACAAGTCCTACATGTGAGGACAGAAGCAAAAGTTATCATGCTTATGTTTGTACTCAGGATATCATAGTCTATTGCAATCCAAGTGGCTTTTAGCTAAAGTAACCATCTGCCTCAGTCACTGTTTGATTGCTGTTAAGAGACACCAAGACCACAGCAACTTTTATAAGAGGAAGCATTTAACTGGGGTCTTCTTACAGTTTCAGAAGTTAAACCCATTAACAATCATCATGGCAGGGAGGATGGTGACACACAGGCGTACATAATGCTGGAGAAGTGGCAGAGCACTATAACTACTGATCCATAGGCAGAGAGAAAGACTCTGGGCCTGGCATGGGCTTTTAAAACCTCAGAGTCCCTCCTAGTGATACACTTCCTCCAAGAAGACCACACCTACTCCAACAAAACCTCATCTCCTAAGCCTTGTAATCCTTTCAAACATTCCATTCCCTGGTAACTAACCACTCAAACATGAGTCTACAGGACCATTCTTATTCAAACCACCACACTCTCCCAAAATAAAAAAACATAATATTATCCGCACAAACATTCCTAAAGTTCCAGACAACACAAAAAATATCTGAGCTGACCTTTCAATTTCCAATCACTTTATAAAGGAAAATAAAGACAGTATAATTAGTTTGAAATTCTAATTGATGTGAATGGCTTCTTGAAATTTAGATTCATTTTATAATAATTTTGGTTAACAGTCACCATGATGCAAGTATATACTGTGTGTCAGATTATTAACTGATGATGTTTTGAATCTGTCTGAATTACCAAGACATAAGAAATGTTAATTTATGTTGCCTCATTCTTGAGATTTACATTTTAGTTTTTTATCATCCATTTAATTATACATAATACATTACAATAAACATACATAAAGTGAACAGGAAGAATCTTGCCTTGACAATTTGGAATCCACATCTCGGCTCCATTGGCTGCTGTGAGAACAGGGAGTGGAGTTGCATGTAAGAAGACTGTGACTTGACTGGACTTAGTAGCTGGATGGATGGTGGACAAGATCAGAAAAGGATAAAAGTGATTCTTGGCCTTCATGCTGGAATTATGTTCAAATCAATGGCATTTTGAACATGGAAGACTGGAGAAGAGCTGGCATGGGTGGTCTTCGAAGATGCCTTGCTATGTTTTCAAGTAAAAGATTCTCCAACAGTTTGATTCTTTGGCCTGGAACTGGACACATAGGGCCCATGCTGGATTTAATTCTCAGACTCTAAGTAGAAGTTAGTGTTATTAGCTTCACCCCTCTGCTGTGTGAGGATGATTGTCTGTCTTGCTGTGGAAGAGGTAGCTATAAACCAGCCAGGATAGAAGACTGACTGAAAGACAGAAGTGGAGCCCTCTATGCCATGGTAGAAGAGAAAGGCTTTCTGTGCTTTTCCCTCATTGTACAAATTCATGATGTCTACATCCTAGGGATAAAAAAGAGGCTTGTTAATGAAGAGTACCAGTGAGAGGGGCTACAGTAACTGAGCAGTGGGTGAACATCATGGGAATAACTTAGCCAATAGAAGGGACCAGGGTTAGTGATGCAGACAGATGAAAATAATAAGCTATCAAAACATGCACCCAATAACCTGCTTTTCTCACAAAATCTTGTGATACAGAGAGTTACTGATTCTTTGAGGCATTATGTTTCCTAGATCAGAATGGGGTAAGTGTGTGTTTGCATCCTGGTGTGCGTCTATATATAGGTTCATGCCAGTCAGGCTAGAATTCCAACATCTGTGTGAATTTATACATTATAATTTCTTCCATTAGTAAGGGATTTAGGTTTTAATTATAAATATTTTATTTTAGCACACCAACATGGACATGCACTGTAAAAAATTCAAGTTTGCAATCCTTTGCCTAACTGTGGCATATTAGCATCTCTGTGTATGTCTGAAAGGAAGTTATCCAGGACTAAGGATGGAGAAGCCACTGTTCCTTCACTTTGAAGAAATATTTCCCTGGCTTTGATGCTCTTATTTCACAGGATCTTTGCACTGGGGTTAATAAAAAATTAACTATTCAGGAGCATTTTTACTTATTTATGGACCAGGCGGGTGGAAGTTCCTTCCTTACTATGAATGATACAAGCTTGCATGTCTATACTCTTATACTATACTATAGTACAATGACTGGTAAGTTGTATTAGACAGAAGGATACCTGACTTATTCAATCAGTGACTTCACCCACTCACCTTAAGCTGCAAAGTTGGCTTGCCCTCGATCTCAGCACAGAAGAGGCAGAGACTTCTGCTCTTGATTCCCAGGAAAACTAGATTACCTTTCTCGTTATCTTGGAATTCCGTGTCTCTACATGCTATCAAGCTAAGAATAACTAGAAACACAAGGAAAATTGGGAAGATTTCAGATTTCATTCACAGATAAATCCAGTCCTTCACCTCCCATCCTTGAAATCCCTCCAAATCAAGGATTGTGAGAACCTTTCTCTTTCCAAGCATCCCCCATTAGCCGCCTAACAGTGATTCTTCATTGCTCTCCTGAGACTTTTTGCTTCTTGATACCAGAGCCTCAGTTATCACCTAGTCCATTTTTTCCCCAAAAGAAAATAAAATATCTTATTATCCTTGTATCTGAAGATAGTAATATAGTCATGCACTTATGTGGCCCATGAGATATGAGTGGAAGTATGCTGTAGGGTTTCTAAAATTGTTCTTTAAGACGATACTCACCTAAAAAATACATTGTTTGCCATATTTATTACCTACATCAAACACTTAAATGATAGCTTAGGTAAATTTGGGGTTGCTGAGCCAGACAGGTAGAATCCCTGGCCTCTGGTGGCATCATGGAACCAACATGGAACCCAGCCTTGACTGGCCAACTGTGAGCCATATGGAAGAAATATACCACTGCATTATTTAAGTTCTCATTGTGTGAGTTTTCTTCCATCTTTGGTTGAATTTAAATATTTAATAATTTAGGATGAAATTCCCAAAAGTTTGGGTATTCTGTATCTATTTCTTAACAGAGGACAGACAAACAAATCCATTCAACTACTTAATACCCACCCATGTAAGACAAAGCACTATGTGGGCACTGGAGATTTGGTTTAGGGTCAGACAATCATCATCATTTCCTATAAAATGTGTAGACTTTTGAGAAAACGGGAAGAGATGAAAAAAAGCAAAATTACTAAAAAGTCTGTTTAGGGGAACGTGGTCAAAGCCTGGAAAACAAGGGTAAGGGCCAGACTTAGAACAGTTCTCTGCAAAAGTGGATTTCAAGTCCAGATAGTGAGGCTGAGAGAGAAAACATGTGAAAAGATGGAAACTAGATAGTGGAGGGGTTGGAGAGCGATCACAACATGAAAAGGGCTTCTATCCTTTTCAAGGATCTGAAAGCAGAATGGTGCACTCAGGCCGCCTCTTCTCCTCCTGTGCTGTCTCCCATGAACAGACATGCAGACATGACCATATTCAAACTTATGTATTAAGAGGGTTGTTCAAGGTTCTTCTGTGTAGGGAATATATGGAACTACCCAAACGAAATGGGAAGGAGGGCAATGAGGGAGTGATAATGACGGCCCAGTTTGTGGGAGGTTGTGTCTCACAAATGAGGCATCTTGTCCACAGAATCAGCAGTCTTTACTAGTGGGTTGAATCATCCCTGAATCATCAAAGGTGCTTCCTGTTCTTGTGATGTGAGTAAACGAAGTGGGTGGTAGTGACGTTAATGGATCTTCTCAGCAGCTTTCAGAAGATAGATCCATGGTTTGTTTTGAGAGCACACAAAACTAAAGGTGTTGGAAAAGAGAAGAGGAAACATTCCAAGGTCTCAGGTGGGATCATAAGTGGCAGAGTGATGAGATAGAATTCACATACTAAACCAAGAGATGGCTTTCCATCCCTTCATAGGTACTGTATTACTGCAGACAGAGCTTTGAGGCGTCCAATCATTCAGATATCTCCAAGAGAATACAAAAAAAGAAGTCCAAAAGAAAACACAGTAACATGCACAAGAATAATTGTTCTTACAGAAAGGGACGGTGAAGGCTGTTCAAGACTAAGTTATCCATCATTTTCCAAGTTATTCAAGAACAGAGGTGTGTTCTTTAGGTGTGGGTGCTAAAGGTGGTCTGGAAAAGATGAACCGAAGGAAATGGGACTGAAAATCTTTAGGATGTCAAACTTCTTTTTAAAATTCCATATATGGATTTTTATTCATGTATATAGTTTTATGTTTGGGGAATAATAACATGTATGATTTATCAAGAAATTAAAGAAGTAGTTTAAAAATGGTTTATTTGAAATTGTTGTAGCATGTAATACTGTGTGTTTTAATACTGTTTATAATATTATTTGTAGAAATAATATTAAGTGTTAATAGTAATTATATTTAAGGAAAGAGTCCATATGCTATTTATTATTATCTTTCTTTTCTTGAAAATAAGTTTATAGATTCTCTAACTAATTTAAAAGCTGATTTTAAAATGCTTAATAAAACTATGGAAATAACACATGCTAATTATATATTTAAAGTATATGTGGATGTATACACCAAAGCAGGAAGGAATACCAGCAAACTCCATTCCCATTCCAAGAGGAAGAGTAGCCAGTATTAAAAATTTGGAGTATACTATTTCAAATAGAAAAGTTTTGTATAGCACATGTACAAACAGAATACTGTATAAATATATAAATTAACAAATTGAGGCAGGCTATTATGATATAAATGTGTCTAAGAATCAAAGAAGGCAAGTTGTATGGACAACTTTCCATTGAAATTGGTCTGGGATTGTCACAAGAAAACAGAATATTGTTGTACTTTGTATACGAAATAATCCCTCAAAATCTTGTATGCTGAAGGTTTGAAGCCCACCTATTGGCACTACTGAGATGTGATCAGATCATGAGTTCTAACCTCATCAATGCACTAATCAATTGGTGAGTTCATAGTTGAAAGAGGTAATGAACACAGGACCTAATTGGTCACTGTTGATGTTTCTTTAAAGCAAGAAGATTGGAGCCTTCCTCCTACTTTCTGTCCACCATGAGGTGAGTAGCTGTTTCCTAACATACCATGTGTCTGTCTTTTTATGGACCTAAACAAGTAATGGATCCAGCAGAAATCTCTGAAAACTCTGAAATTATGGACACAAATCAACCTTTACACAGTCTTAAAATTATTCAGGTGGTGATGAGGATAGTCTGTTCTACTATGAAAATCTGAAAATAAGTGGTGGTAGGGATAGAATGTGGGAATCAAGAGGTAGTGTTAGTATTAAGACTGGGGATATGATCTAAGAGATCTGTGTGGGGTAGACCAGGTAAAGTGAGGAGTTACATAAAATATGGAAGTTTTAAAGAAATGAGGCGCGGCTGAGATGGATTGCCTTTCAATGGGAAAAGGGGATGTTTCACCATTATTAAAGAGGAGATGCCAAGAGAGAAGAGTGTGCAAGCTTGACAATGGGAAGATGAGAGAGTCTGAATCTATAAACATAGGTAGATGCCAGCTGGAATTTAGAGGAACACCATTGTAAAAAGAAACAGTGATTGTGGGAACACAAGCCTTTCCTATTTGAAGATGTTTTCGTGAGGGGAATTCCTGGCTCCCTGCACTGTCATTGCTATGAATAGGCTTTCCTATATATAAAGGGGAACCACCATTTTCTTCTTGCCTTTCCTCTGAACATAAGATTGGTGACCAGGGAAGGAGCAGCACAAGTTTATGCAGGCTCATGTCCACTCCCAGTGGAACTGACAGCTCTTCACCTGCACCGTCACATGTCACCTACCAGGCTTGACATTGTTGCTAGCAGGAACTGCTGCTAAAGAATTTCCAGTCAGGACCCACACCATCTGTTGGGAGTCATGAACCCTGTAGGTTCTGGGAAATTCCTGAACTGCCAGATAACAGAAAAACACAAGACACATTAGTCTTAAGGTTTAAGGGCCATTCTAATAATAATGAATTCTGAATTTCTGTGATAGGTATTGCTTTGAGAAGACACGCCCATAAAAACAAAGGAAAGGGAAATAGGGCAGCCTGGTTTATGGATCAAGGCACAGAAAAGAACTGAATACATTCCTGGTTACAAGACATGTTCAACACTTGCCAGTTCTAACGGAGTTATCTTTTCCTTGTTTATAAGTCTCTGCATGGCAACAATAACCAAAACTATTAAGCAAGCATAAGTATGTTGTTTAATTTTTCTTTACCATCTTAGTCAAAATGAACAAACAATTCTAAATATAACTAATAAGGAAGGACCTAAGTGCCTTGAGATTTCAATATGTATTCCTCTGAGATTTTTAGCCAGAGCAAATAGATTTGTGGTTAAGAAAGTAAAGCAAGCCCCTTTACTTTCTTAACCCTATTGTCCTTGCTTAGATTAGATAGAGACAGTCCAAATTAATTTGTGATTTACACTTACTCTCTTTTTCCACCTTATTGGAGTCAGAGATTTTTGAAGGCGTATAATGTAAACGAGTTTGTGGAGAGAATTACCTGTCTGAGAAAGAAAGAGAAATGAAACACATTTTTATGTTAGAGGCTCCTAGAATCTTATGAAATCCTTTAGTGAGAGTTTCCCTAAGTCCTCACCCCATATTCACATTAAAAAGTTTTAATGACTTGTCTGTTGTATTGATGAGTATTTGGCTTGCCTATATGGACAAGCATTATGTGTGTGACTGGTGCCTGTGAAGGTCAGAGGAGGTAGTCTGATCCTCTGGAACTAGAGTCTCAGACAGTTGTAGGTTGTCCAGTGTGGTGTTAGGGTTGGAACCCTGACCCTCCACATGAGCAGCAAGTGCTCTTAAGCACTGAGCCATCACTCTAGCATACAGATTACTATTCTAAAATGTACTTAGGAAGAACGAATTTCAAGGACAGCAATCCCTAAGTGGAAGCTCCCATTTGTTTATTGACTGATCTCCAGGCTACGATGACTTTGACATGCCATCCACCGTCACATCTGGATGGTGAGGAGGTTCAATTATCACAGGTGCTCCTTCTGCACTGAATCACCAGGCTTAGGTGTAAGCAGCACGTACTTGTTCTGTTCTAGCTCTCCCCACAGCTAGTGAATGAGAGTTTTTCCTGCTTTTAAACCAAGAACTCCTGCGCTTCTGGCAGCAAACCTGCCTCTCCGATTTCTACATTCCTTACTCTTTCTCCAGAGGGACACCACCAAGGACTCTGCATGTGGCCATCCATAACCCCATCAGAAGTTTGTCTCTCTAGAGATGTTTGGATATAAGATTCTGGTTAATAGCATCAGGTATAATAAATACACATTCTCTTATAATGGCAACCAACAGTTCACCTCCCTTTATCCAAGCCTCGCTTGAGAGTTGTCTTTAAGCAGGGAATATGAGCATTACAAGCAGCACTCTAATTATAAACAACCCTTAATCTCTCCGGTATCTTGGGTGAAGGCCACAGATGCACCCAGAGTTGGACAGAAAGCAGAGAAAGTTTTCCCTCACAAGGCTCTCAACAGCAGAAATTACCTTGATCCAAAATGGTCTTGTCTCTAGGATCAAAGTTATGACTGCAGCTCTATATGCAGGCACTGAGGCCAGTCTGGGACTCCAGACCTTTTAATTATTAGCAAGGCAGTATCACTATTTTCTAACCCTGGGTGTGCCTACTTTAGCAAGAAACCTGGGCTGGCAAGAAGAGCCTGGGTGGCTGTGAAGGGAAGGCAGGGAGGCAATATAGGTGTGGCTTGTCTAGGTTTCTGGGGCAACGAAAGCAGCAATCACTGAAGCAAACAATAGTGAGGAAAAACACAGGGTAGAAGTTGAGTCATGGTGGAAAACATGGGTTCTGGACTGCCTTGAGTTAGAGGTGTGGCTGTCTTGACTCAGTAAACAACACCAAAGCCCTGTTTACACTGATCTGTGGCAAAGCCCAGTCCTGATCTCAGACATTTTACATATTTAATATGCCACAACTCCTGACAGCTTCTTGTGTTTCTGATAAAGCTATAAGAGCTCCAATTTCCTGAGTAATCTTTTAATCCTCACACTAGTCCTTTACAGGCCATCTATCTTCCTCACATCAGAAAACAAGCCCCAAGAGATGACACAAAGGTCAGGCAGCCAGGCATACTGTGCAGCCAAGTGTGAGGGCAAGTGTCTCAGCTCTTGGGTGCTGAGTGATGTGTTCACCTTGGGTCTTGATCTTCTGCATATTGTAGATGAAGTTTTTGTATGTTGAGGAATGGAGGCTAATAGCCATGGAATTGAACTTCCACAGTACCAGGTCTACATCTTATTGATTTTATGACCCTAGGTGAGTCTTTTTAACTGCATGGGAATAAAACTTGCTCTTGCCTTCTATGACTGATGAGGAGACCTTTAACTCTCTTTTAACACCATGCCTGGCACAGTAAATGTGTACCAAAAGTTAACCCTTCTTGTCAGAGGTTTGAAACCCAATAGCAAATCCAATTTAACAGAGTGAGTTGGGTAGAGAAACAGCCCATGAACATGCAAGGTGGTGTTTGGTCTTGAAACCTGCCTCAGATTAAGGTCAAAGTAAGCTTGGCCTCTGCCATATTCTTTTTACTATTGGGATAAATGCAGAAGAGGGATAATCAGAGGGCAGTAAATTTTGACCATAATTGGTACTATGTGCTTACCTGGCTCTTTATAAGCTCTGCCTCATTCAGTATTTATATCTCAGTGAGAAGGGAATTACCATCTTCACAAAGAACAAAAGTTAGGCAGGATGGTATGTTGTATCAGCGATATGAAAGAAAACCCACAATCCTGTGATGGAAATAGTGAAGACTATACTGGTGCTGATGCTAGTGATGGGAAGCTGCTGCTTTTGGCAACAGTGGTATAGTTGGTGTTCAAGTCCCTGCTATGTGCCAGGAAGTAAACACATGTATGAACTCACTCAATAATATTACTTTCATATTATGTATGAAAATCCTAAAATACATAAATGTCTTAGGGTTTCTATGGCTGTGAAGAGACTCCATGGTGACAATGGCCTAAACTTCTGAACCATAAGCCAGCCCCAAAAATTGCTTAAAGGATATCCTTCACAATAGTCACAAATAATATAAAATACCTTGGTGTGACTTTAACCAAGCAAGTGAAAGATCTATATGACAAGAACTTCAGGTCTCTGAAGAAAGAAATTGAAGATCTCAGCAGATGGAAAGTTCTCTCATGCTCATGGATGGGTGGCATTAATTTAATAAAAATGACCATCTTGCTGAAAGCAATCTACAGATTCCATGCAATCCCCATCAAACTTCCAACTCAATTCTTCATAGAGTTAGAAAGAACAATTCTCAAATTCTTTTAGAATAACAAAAAACCCAGGATAGAGAAAACTGTTCTCAACAATAAAAGAACATTTGGGGGAAATCACCATTGATGACCTCAAGCTGTATTTCAGGTCAATAGTGATAAAAACTGTACGGTATTTGTACGGAGAAAGGGAGGAACTTCAATGGAATAGAATTGAAGACCCAGAAATGAACCCACACACCGACGGTCACTTGTCTTTGACAAAGGAGCTAAAACCATCCAGTAGAAAAAAGACAGCATTTTCAACAAATGGTACTGGTTCAACTGGAGGTCAGCACGTGGAAGAATGCAAATTGATCCATTCTAATCTCCTTGTACAAAGCTCAAGTCCATGTAGATCAAGGACCTCCACATAAAAGCAGATACACTGAATCTAATAGAAGAAAAAGTGGGGAAGAGCCTTGAACGCATAGGCAGAGGGGAAAAGTTCCTGAACAAAACACCAATGGCTTATGCTCTAAGATCAAGAATTGCCAAATGGCCTCATAAAATTGCAAAGCTTCTATATGGCAAAGGACACTGTCAATAGGACAAAACAGCAAGGAACAGATTGGGGAAAGATCTTTCCCAATCCTACATTCGATAGAGGACTAATATCCAATGTATACAAAGAACTAAAGAAGTTAAACTCCAGAGAATCAAATAACCCTATTAAAAACTGGAGTACAGAGCTAAACAAAGAATTCTCAACTGAGGAATATCTAATGGCTGAGAAGCACCTAAATGTTGCTGGAGATATTAAAAACTGTCACCCTTCTGCACTATGTGCAGTCACTCTGCCCAGGCAGTTTCGCTGTCTCTGCCTCTAGACTAGCACCAGTAATGGCCAATCGAGGTTCTCTCTTGGTGGATTCTGCTCACATTCCCAGCCATCCACCCACTGTGGTAGAGGTCCCAAATCCTTGTAACCTAGTAAAATCAAAACTGTAGAGGCCATTTTTAAAGAAATGTTCAATGTCCTTCGTCATCAGGAAAATGCAAATCAAACTCTGTGATTCTACCGCACACCAGTCAGAATGACTAAGATCAAAAACTCAGGTGATATCAGATACTGGTGAGGATGTGGAGAAAGAGGAACACTCCTCCATTGTTGGTGAGATTGCAAGCTGGTACAATCACTCTGGAAATCAGTCCAGCCATTCTTCAGAAAATTGGGCATAGTATTACCTGAGGACCCAGCTATACCACTCCTTGGCATATACCCAGAAGATGCCCCAACATGTAACAAGGACACATGCTCCACCATGTTCATAGCAGTCTTATTTATAATAGCCAAAAGTTGTAAAGGACCCAGATGTCCTTCAACAGAGGAATGGAGAGTTTAAGTTCTTGTCATACAGATCTTTCACTTGCTTGGTTAGTGTCACACCAAGGTATTTTATATTATTTGTGATTATTGTGAAGGGTGTTGTTTCCATAATTTCTTTCTCAGCCCTTTTATCCTTTGAGTATAGGGAGGTTACTGATTTGTTTGAGTATTTTATATCCAGTCACTTTGCTGAAGTTGTTTGACAGTTGTAAAAGATATCTTGTAGAATTTTTGGGGTTGCTTATGTATACTCTCATATCATCTGCAAATAGTGATATCTTGACTTCCTCCTTTCCAACTTGAATTCCTTTGAGCTCTTTTTGTTGTCTAATCGCTCTGGCTAGAACTATGAGTAGTATATAGAATAGATAGGGAAAGAGTGGGCAACCTTGTCTTGTTCCTGATTTTAATGGGATTGCTTTGAGTTTCTCTCCATTTAGTTTGATGTTGGCTATTGGTTTGCTGTATATTGCTTTTATTATATTTAAACATACACCTTGAATTCCTGAACTCTCCAATACTTTTAACATGAATGGGTGATGTATTTTCTTAAAGGCTTTTCCATTGTCTAATGAGATGATCATGTAGTCTTTTTCTTTGAGTTTGTTTATATAGTGGATTACATTGATGAATTTCCATATATTAAACCATCCGAACATTCCTGGGATGAAGCCTACTTGATCATGGTGGATGATCCTTTTGATGTGTTCTTGGATTCGGTTTGCCAGAATTTTATTGAGTATTTTTGCAACGATATTCATAAGGGATATTGGTCTGTAGTTCTCTTTTTTTGTTGGGCCTTTTTTTGGTTTAGGTATTAGTGTAACTGCAGCTTCATAGAATTAGGTAGTGTTCCTTCTGTTTCCATTTTATGGAATAGTTTGAGGAGTATTGGTATTAGATCTTCTTTGAAGGTCTGATAGAATTTTGCATTAAAACCATCTGGCCCTGGGGTTTTTTTGGTTGGGAGACTTTTTTTTTAAATTTATTTACATTTCAAGTGTTATCCCCTTACCTGGATTCCCCCTCTCCCAGAAACGCCCTCTCCCATCTCATCTTCCCCTGCTTCTATGAAGGTGTTGCTCCACCCACTCACCAACTCCCTTCTCCCCCCCTCAATTTCCCTACACTGGGGCATCTATCAAACCTTCATACGACCAAGGATCTCTCCTCCCATTGATGTTTGACAAGGCTGTCCTCTGCTACCTATGCAGTCAGAGTTCTGTGTACTCCTTGGTTGATGGCTTAGTCCCTGGGAGCTCTGGGTGGTCTGGTTTGTTGATATTGTTGTTTTTCCTATGGGGTTGTAAACCACTTCATCTTCTTCAGTCCTTTTTCTAACTCCTCCATTGGGGACCCCATAGTCAGTGCAATGGTTGACTGCAAGCATCCGACTCTGTATTTGTAAGACTCTGGCAGGACCTCTCAGGAGACAGCTATATCAGACTCCTTTCAGCAAGCCTTTCTTAGCATCCACAATAGTTTCAGGGTTTGGTGATTGTATATGGGATGAATCCTCTGGTGGGAAAGTGTCTGGATGGTCTTTCCTTCAGTCTCTGCTCTGCACTTTGTCTCCATATTTGTGCCCATGAGTATTTTGTTCCCCTTCCTAAAAAGACCAAAGCATCCATACTTTGGTCTTCCTTCTTCTTGAGCTTCATGTGGCCTGTGAATTGTATCTTGGGTATTCTGAGCTTTTTGGATAATATCCACTTATCAGTGACTGCATACCATGTGTTTTCTTTTGTGATTGGATTGCCTCATTCAGGATATTTTCTAGTTCTATCCATTTGCCTAAGAATTTCATGAATTCATTGTTTTTAATGGCCGAGTAGTACTCCTTTGTGTAAATGTACCACATTTTCTGAATCTTTTGTTCTGTTTAAGGACATCTGGGTTCTTTCCAGCTTCTGGCTATTATAAATAAGGCTTCTATGAACATAGTGAAACATGTGTCCTTGTTACATGTTGGAGCATCTTTTGGGTATATGCCCAGGAGTGGTATAGCTGGGACCTCAGGCAGCATTGTGTCCTATTTTCTGTGGAACCTTCAGACTGATTTCCAGAGTGGTTTTACCAGATTTGCAATCCCACCAGCAGTGGAGGAGTTTCTTCTCTCTCTACATCCTCACCAGCATCTGCAGTCACCTGCTGACTGCTTCTATTTCCTTGGGAGTTATGGGGCTGTTTAGCTGGTTTGTCTGATCCTGATTTTCATCTAGGTTTTCCAATTTTGTTGAGTAGTGACTTTTGTAGTAGGATCAGATATGTCTCCCTTTTCATTCCTGATTTTGTTAATTTGGATGCTGTCTCTGTGCCCTCTGGTTAGTTTGACTAAGGGTTTATCTATCTTGTTTATTTTCTCAAAGAACCAGCTCCTAGTTTTGTTGATTCTTTGTATAGTTCTTTTTGTTTGAACTTGATTGATTTCAGCCAAGACTTTGAGTGTTTCCTGCCCTCTACTCCTCTTGGGTATATTTGCTTCTTTTTGTTCTAGAGCTTTCAGATAAGCTGCTAGTGTCTGATCTCTCCAATGTCTTTATGGAGGCACTTAGAGCTATGAGTTTTCCTTTTAGCACTGATTTCACAGAGTCTCATAAGTTTGGATATGTTGTGCTTTCACTTTCATTGAATTCTAAAATATCTTAAATATTTTTAAGATATTTATTAATAATATTAAATATTTTAAATAATTTTTCCTAAATATTTCTTCCCTGGTCAAGTTATCATTGAGAAGATAATTGTTCAGCTTCCACACGTATGTGGGCTTTCCATTGTTTTTGTTGCTATTGAAGACTAGCTTTAGTCCATGATGGTCTGATAGAATACATGGGATTAATTCGATGTTCTTGTATCTGTTGAAGTTTGTTTTATATCCGAATATAATGGTCAATTTTTGAGAAGGTACTGTGAGGTACTCAGAAGAAGGTATATTCTTTTGTTTTAGGGTGAAATGTTCTACAGATTTCTGTTAAATCCATTTGGTTCAGAACTTATTTTTACTTCACTGTACATCTCTTCTGTTTCCATGATCTGTCCATTGGTGAGAGTGAGGTATTACAATCTCCTACTATTATTGTGTCAGGTTCAATGTGTGGTTTGAGTTTTAGTAATATTTCTTTTACAAATGTGGGTACCCTTGCATTTGGGGTATAGATGTTCAGAATTGAGAGTTCATCTTTGTGGATTTTCATCTTCTTTCTTGATAACTTTTTGTTGAAAGTCTATTTTGTTGGATATTAGAATAGCCACTCCAGCTTGTTTCTTGGGACCATTTGCTTAGAAAAATTTTCCCATCCTTTTACTTTGAGGTAATGTCTGTCTTTGACTCTGAGGTGTGTTTCCTGTATGCTGCAAAATGCTGGATCCTGTTTAAGTATCCAGTCTGTCAGCCTATATCTTCTTATTGGGTAATTGAAGTCCATTAATGTTGAGAGATATTAGGGACCAGTGATTGTTGACTCCTGTTATTTTTGTTTTTAAAGGTGGAATTATGTTTGAGTGTTTCTCTTCCTTTGGGTTTGTTGTAAAAAGATTAATTTCTTGCTTTTTTGGGTGTAGTTTCCCTTCCTGTGTTGGATTTTCCCTTCTATTATCCTCTGTAGGGCTGCATTAGTAGAAAGATATTGTTTAAATTTAGTTTTGCCTTGGAATACTCAGGTTTCTCCGTCTATGGTAATTGTGAGTTTTTATGGGTATAGTATCCTATGCTGGCATTTTTGTTCTCTTAGGGTTTGTATGACATCTGCTCAGGATCTTCTGGCTTTTAAAGTCTCTGTTGCAATGTCTGGTATAATTCTGATAGGTCTGCTTTTATATGCTACTTGACCTTTTCCCTTACTGCTTTCAATATTCTTTCTTTGTTCTGTGTATTTGGTGTTTTAATTATTAGGTGATGAGAGAAGTTTCTTTTCTGGTCCCACATGTTTGGTGTTCTGTAGGCTTCTTATATCTAGACTATTGCTTGTTTTGTGTTAAAATTTTATTTAGGAAATAGTTTTGTCCTTACTAACATATTGTCTATGGCTGCTTTAGGGATGCCATAGGAGAGCTGATTCAGAGAGAGAGAGAGAGAAAGAGAAATAGACTATCTGGTCAGCAACGTTTGAAATGCTATCTGAGCCTTTCCATAATTTGTTGACTCTCTAAAGTAGCCTAATCTTTGTCTAACCAAACCAAACTCAAACAATGCAAAGTAATGTATTTACAACCCTTTTTTCTCTAAAGAAATCAGGTTTCCAAAGATCACAGAAGACTCAAATCCTAATATCCAAATCAGATACTATCTATGGCTCATACTTGCAATCCCAGCACTTGGAAGGCTGAGGCAAGACAATTATGAATTAAAGGATGGCTTGGGTAATATAATGATTTCCAGGCCACCTGGACTAGAAAGTATGGCCTTGTCTCAGACAGACAAACAAACAGTTTCAACTATGTCTCAGCATTAATTTAGGTCAATAGAGTGAAAGAAGTGGAGCAAGAATTATTGTCATGACACACAATGAAAAATCTGAAATTAAGTAAATGATTTATTGACAAGAATTTTCATGACACATAATGAAAAACTGAATGTAAATGATTTATTGAGTCTCCAAGTTTGCAAAGATGTTTCTGTATGTTTCTTTTCTTGTTGCTGTGACCAAATACATAATAAGTTATTTAAAGGAGGAGAGGTTTGCTGTTGGCTCATGATTTGAATATCCAATCCACAATGACAGAGACAGCAGACTAGGATCACCTCTCACTGTGAGTCTTCACCTTCTCACATTGCAAAGAGCAGGAAAAATGGTACTCAGCTGGATTTCTATGGTTTCCATCTCAGGACAATGAGTGATACTGCCAATATTCAGAATGAGGATTTCCTCAGTTTAACCTCTCTGGAACAGCCTAATGAATGTTTCCAAAAACATAACTCCTGGGTGATTGTAAATCCAGGTAAGTTGACAATATATATATCATCCATCTCAAGTTTACTTCTTGTCGACATGATGCTCAAACTTGTTATATGAAATTCTAACACTCCACTCTTGGCCATGAAATCTTATATTAACTGAACAGTGCAAAAACCCATCTTAAAATACTCCTAAATCTCAAAAATTCCAACATGGTTCAAAGGTCTAAAATTTCTATTGACAGTTAAAACAATTCCTAACTGTAAAACCCTATAAAAAAAAAAAACCAAAGCACAGATATTTGTGAATATTTACATGTATACACACACATACACACACACACACACACACACACACACACACACAGACAAACATACAAGTCCCCCAGCTCTCTAAATATATTTCATTCTGCAGACAGGATGAGGCTCCTTGCTGTTCCAATAAAGCAGTTTCCTTCTGCTTTTCTGTTTTACTTTTCTCACAAGAGTAAAGGAAATTTGATGTCAGACTTGCTACTCAGTGACTTTCAGACTAGCCTGGGCTACAGAATAAAACCTTTTATCAAAGAAGAAAAGACAAGCTGGGTGTAGTGATGCATGCCTTTAATCTCTTCACCCTAGAGGCAGACCCAGGTGGATCTATGTGAGTTGGATACCAGCCTGGTTTGCATAGTGTGTTCCAGGAAAGCCAGGGCTAACATTAAAGACTTTGTCTGAGACATACCAAAAGAGAGAAGGAAAGGAAGGTAAGGAAAGAAGGAAGGAAAATGTTGATACTTTTAAACTAATGAGTCAATGATCAACACAAACAAAACAAAATAATCAATTTGTAAATTTCTACATTTGGTCATAGATAAAGGGGAGGCATAAATTGCCTTTTTCTGAGGTGTTTAAAATGAAACAGAGAGGAAAATAAAGAAATCAATCACTGCAGTTAAATACAGATCAAGAGGTCAAGGACAGTCTTATTCCACTTTAATTCTTAAGAAGCTTAAGGCAAATGACTGCTGATAAAGTTTTCTCATGATCAGCTCATTGATTGGAAGGCCACTGAAATAGAATTCAAGTTCATGTCTGTATACATCATATGGAGCAAGAAATTAGAAGTTAATTTTCAAAATGAAATCAAAATCTAAACTAAAAAAAAAAAAAAAAACCAAAAGTGTCAAAGACAGACTCCAGTCCATTTTCATCTATTACCAAAGAGGAGGAAGAGGAAGTGGCATTGAGTGGGTGACAATCACTATGACAAATACAAGTTCTGCAACCAACCCAGTGGATATAGCTCCAGGCAGCAAACCACACACCCAGCACAGCTCCCCATCATTCAAGCCCACCCAGCCCACTCGAGCAAGGTTGTCTTATAGGAAAATCAAAGAGAGATTTCCCACGGAAACAGCATTGTGAGGACAACTTGTACCATCTGAAGGATATGTCAGAAAAGACATTAAAAAATAAGAGCTAATGCAGGGGGAGTGGCTCATAGGTTAAGAGAGTTTGCTGCTTTTTTTTTTAAACAACCTGAGTTGAGTTCCTAGTAAGCAAGTTAGACACCACCCCACTGCCTGTGTTACACCCAGATCAGGAGACCCCCAAGAGACCACCAGGGACCACAACTCTGATGCAAGCACACAAGAGTCTTTACTTGAGTTTGGACCTTCCTAATGCAACAGGTTAGGAAAGTGACTTCTGGGTCTAGAGGTCTAGAGTTTATATAGGGAAAAAATTGCAATCGGGGCTTTCAAGCCTTGGCGTTACATGATTCAGTAAATGGGTAAAGGAATGTTGGCCTTTAAAATGATTGGTGCATAGCATCTGTTCAAACCATAAGGAGAGAACACACATTTAAAAGGGACATCTTGACCTGAGAATGACTCATGTTTTCTTAACTCATCCTGTTATTGTGACTAGTCTATCATGTTATTGTGAGCTGGTTACAGCTGTTATGTCTATTTTCAACTGCTGAGAACACTTTGTGGTCTCTTTCCCAGAGTCCAAGGGTGGGAGCCATGTCACTCTGAGGACAAGCAACTTAAAATGGAGTTTGGAGAGCAAGATGGAGTCTTTCCTGCTATTTTGGTCTCTTCACCTGGAACTCCACCATCAGAGGATCTGATGCCCTCTTATGGCCTTCACTGGTACATGAACTTATTCAATTCAAACTCTCTCAGATATACCTGTGTACATACAAATGAAAATCTTTTAAAAAAAATTTAATTTTTATGAAAGTAACAAAGAAGGGAGAAGCTGAAGGGGTTTAAGGGTCCATGATTCACTGAACAATGATACCCTGGACTCATATAGTATGTAAATGCAAAGAGTGTTTTATTCTGCAGAAGCCCAGCTTGCTGGGATTCCCCATTATCAAGATAGAGAGTGAGATAATCAAGTGAGCTCATAGGCCTGCCTGGACTTTCCCAGTTCTTAGGCCTAGTCTCCTAAACTGACAGTTTGAAGCCTGACGTGGAGCCTTTTCAGGGATAATGACACAGGACTATGATGCAGGGGAAAGTCTGACTCTCTGTGAACAAAAGGCTCAAGTTGGAAGAATGAGTGCCTGGCTCCACACAAACTGAGTGTGGTGGCTCAGGTCTGCAATACGGCATTGGAAGAAAGAGGCAGAGGATTAGAAGTTCAAAGTCATCTATAGACAGTTCAAAGTCAGCTTAAGATACAGGAGACCCCATCTCAAACTAAAAATATATGGCCAGAGAGATGGGTCAGTGTGTAAAAGTGTTTGCAGTGAAGCCTGACCACCTGAGTTAAATCCCTAGGACCCTCACATGGGTAAGAAAGAAAGAACTGACTCCTACAAGTTGTTCTCTGACTTGCCCATTCATACTTTGGTAGGTTTTCTCTCTCTCTCTCTCTCTCTCTCTCTCTCTCTCTCTCTCTCTCTCTCTCTCTCACACACACACACACACACACACACACCTTTTCAACTCTTAAAAACCTTTAACCTTTTAAAATTTAGTATAAGAAACCCTCTTTTCATTATATTTAGGGTCATTTGTGAATGACAAAGAAAATGGCTTGCAGTTGCTTCTGTTTGGATTCTGGCTTCGTCAGGGTTTCTATTCCTGCATAAAACATCATGACCAAGAAGCAAATTGGGGAGGAAAAGGTTTATTCAGCTTACATTCCCGCATTGCTATTTATCATCAAGGAAAGTCAGGACTGGAACTCAAGTAGGTCAGGAAGTAGGAGCTGATATAGAAGCCATGGAGGGATGTTACTTATTGTCTTGCTTCCTCTGGCTTTTTCAGCTTGCTTTCTTATAGAACCCAGGACTACCAGCCCAGGGATGGCACCACCCACAATGGGCCCTCCCACCCTTGATCACTAATTGATAAAATACCTTGCAGCTGAATCTCTGGAAGCATTTTCTCAAAGGAGGCTCCTTTCTCTGTGATAACTTCAACTTGTGTCAAGTTGATATAAAACCAGTCAGTACAGATTCTGTTACCTAAAGGTATTTGTAGAATGAGTTAATAAAGATTTTATCTCCAAGAAGTCTGCACCAAGAGGATTCAGGGTTCATATTTCTAAGTGAGCAATGATTCTAAAGTTCTTTGATCATCAACCTGGGCAATCAGCACATTGGCTTGTACCCTTAGAATGAATTTTTTGTGGTATAAAATGGCTGCTATGGTCCCAGTTGTACATGAAGATAACAATACTTAAAAAAAGGGAGGCTGCAGGAAAGGTTTATGAGGGGAAAAAAGAAGCTGTATGCTTGGAACCTTTTGTTTTTCTGGTTTCTTCCAAGGTCTTGGTGAATGAAAGGGGGCATGTGAACCCCAGTGATGCACTCTTTTTTGCAAACCACAGGACAGCAAGACAATTCTTTAGCATTCTAATCCTAAAAATCTTTCAACCCACACATTCTTCAAACATTAAAATCTTGATATTCATCTGAAGAATCCTTTCCTCTGTTTTCTCTATTTGAGATAGTTTCAAACTCCTTAAGAGTACTAAGTGGTTCTCCCAATCTCTGCCTCCAGGGTAGGAGGGGCTTCAGGTACTCTGCCTTACCCAGCTGTCTGCCTTCTTAAGAAAAACTTTTTGCTATATCTGCCTGCAATTCCAGAGACCTGCAGCCATCAGAGACCAGCAGAGTCCTGAAGCCATCAGGGACCATCAAGCGAGAACCCCCTAACCCAATTCCATGCCTGACAGCCCTTCCAGGCAAACCCAAAAACAGTGAGTTCTATCCTATCCCCTCTACACTCCATTTCTGAGTCACAGATCTAGTTGCATCCCTGGAGGCCTGCTGCCACCCTGGACAACCAGAGATGTGAAACCATAAGAGACTACAGGCTCTGGCTGCATTCCTGGAAGCCTGCTGATACCCTGGACAAACAGCTCTACCTGCAATCCAAGAGTACTGCTGCCATCAGTAACTACCAGTCCTGCCAACACTATGGACAACAAAATGGCTGAAAGCCAGCGTAAGAACACAACAAAAACCAGGACAATATAGCACTACCAGAACCTAGCTATCTTACCATAGCAAGCCCTGGATACCCTAACATACCTGAAGCACAAAAAAAATGATCTTAAATTTAATCTTATGAAGATTATAGAGGCCCTTAAAGAGGAAACAAATAAATATTTAAAAAATACAGGAAAATACAAACAAACAGGTGAAGGAAATAATTAAAACTTTTGAAGACCTGAAATTGGAAGTAGAAGCAATAAAGAAAACTCAAACTGAGGCAATCCTGGAGATGGAAAACCTTGGGAAGAGGATAACAGACAAAGCATCACCAGCAGAATACAAGAGATAGAAGAGAGAATCTTAGGTACAGAAAATATGATAGAAGAAATTGATACAAAGGAAATGCCAAATCTAAAAATTTTCTAACACAAAACATCCAGGAAAAAATTGGATACTATGAAAGGACCAAACTTAACAATAGAAATAGAAGGAGACAATTCCCAATTTGAAGGCCCAGAAAGTATCTTCAACATAATCAATAAAAGAAAATTTCCCTAACCTAAAGAAAGAAATGCCTGTAAAGGTACAAGAAGCTTATAGAACACTAAGTACATTGGACCAAAAAAAGAAATCCTTCAGCCACATAATAATCAAAACATTAAAAGTACAGAACAAAGAAAGAGTATTAAAAGCCACAAGGAATAAAGTCCAAGTAACATATAAAGGTAGACCTATTAGAATTGCCACAGACTTCTCAACAGAGACTTTAAAAGCCAGAAGGGAAGATGTCTTATAGTCTCCAATAGATCACAGATGCTAGACAAGACTACTAAACCCAGCAAACTTTCAGTCACTACAGATGGAGAAAACAAGGTATTCCAGGAAAAAACCAAATTTAAAGAATACTTTTCCACAAATCCAGCCCTTCAGAAAATACTAGAAGGAAACTCCAACCTAAGAAGGATAACCATATCCAAGAAAACAGAGGAAATAAATAACTCCATACCAGCAAAAACATGGGAAACACACACACACACACACACACACACACACACACACACACACACACACACCCCACACACCAGAGAGTACGACTACCAATATAAAAATAACAGGAATTAACAATAATTGGTCATTAATATCATTAAGATCAATGGACTTAATTCCCCAATAAAAAGACACAGGCTAACAGAGTGGGCAAATAAACAGGATCCACCACTCTGCTGTATACAAGAAACACACCTCAGCAATAAATATAGACATTACCTTGGAGTAAAGGGCTGGAACAAAGTTTTCCGAGCAAACAGACACAAAAAGCTATCTGGAATAGTCATTCTAATATCTAATAAAATAGACTTTCAACCAAAAGTAATCAAAAGAAATGCAGAAGGATACTTTATATACATTAAAGAAAGAATTCCACCAAGATGACATCTCAGTTCTAAGCATCTATGCCCCAAATGCAAGAACACCCACATTTGTAAAAGAAATATTACTAAAGCTTAAATCCCACTTTGAATCCTACTCATTAATAATGGGAATCTTCAACACTTCACTCTCATCAATGGATAGGCCATAGAGACAGAAACTAAACAGAAATAATAAATTAACTGATGTTATGAATCAAATGGACCTAACAGATATCTACAGAACATTTCTCTCAAATACAAAAGATTATACCTTCTTCTCAGCACCTCATAGAACCTTCTCCAAAGTTGACCATATACTCTATCACAAAGCAGACCTCAACAGATAAAATTGAAATAACTCCTTGCATTCTATCAGACCACCATGGATTAAAGCTGGACTTGAACAAGACCAGAAACACGAAAAAGTCTACATTCTCATGGAAACTGAACTCTTTACTTAAAGAGTGAGGGGGAAAAAGTAAGAAATTAAAGACTTTCTAGAATTCAACAAAAATGAAGGCACAAGATACACAAACTTATGTGATACAATGAAAGCACTGCTAAGAGCTAAGTGCTTAGTGCTAAGAATTCATAGTACTAAGTGCCTTCATAAAGAAATCGGAGAGTTCTGATACTTAAAATTATACCTGAAAGCTCAAGGAAAAAAAAAAGAAGCAAACACACAACACACACAAAAAGGAGTAGAGGACAGGAACTAATCAAACTCAGGACTGAAATCAATAAGATTAGAAACAAAGAAAACAAAAGAATCAACAAAACCAAAAGCTGGTTCTTTAAAAAAAAAATCAGTAAGATAGAAAAACCCTTACTCAACGTAATGAAAATATCCAAATGAACAAATCAGAAATGAAAAGACAGATATAACAACAGACATCGAAGAAATTCAAAGAATCATTAGGTCTTACTTCAAAAGTCTGTTACTCCGAAAAATTGGAAAATCTAAATGAAATGGATGACTTTCTAGACAAATACAACTCACCAAAATTAAATAAAGATCAGGTGCACTATCTAATTGAAGGAAACCCCTAAGGAAAAAGAAGTAGTCATTACAAGTATCCCAACCCAAAACAGCCCAGGGCCAGATAGTTTTAGCCCCAAATTCTAACAGACTTTCAAAGAAGAGCTAATATTAGTACTTCGCAAACTATTCCTCAAAATAGAAACAGAAGGAACACTGTCAAACTCATTCTACGAAGCCACAGACACCCTGGTACCTAAGCCACACAAAGACTCAATAGACTGACTGAAACAGAAGTCAGACCTATTTCCTTTATAAACATGGATCTAAAAATACTCTATAAAACACTAACAAACAGAATTCAAGAAAACACCAAAGACATCATCTACCATAACCAAGTAGGCTTCATCCCAGAGATGTAGGGGTAGTTCAATATATGAAAATCTATCAATGTAATTCACCACATAAACAAACTGAAAGAAAGAACTACATAATCATTTCATTAAATGCTGAAAAAGCCTTTGACAAAATCCAGCACCCCTCCATGTTAAAAGTGTTGGGGAGACCAGGGATATAAGACATACATAAACATAATAAAGGCAATATACAGAATCCACTAGCCAACATCAAATTAAATGGAGAGAAACTTAAAAGCAATTGTATAAGACAAGGCTGTTCTCTGTCTCCCTATCTCTTCAATATTGTACTTGAAGTTCTAGCTAGAGCAATAAGACATCAAAAGGAGATCAAGGGGATACAAATTGGAAAGTAAGAAGTCAAAGTATCACTATTTGCAGATGAATTGATAGTATAATTGATAGTATATAAGTGACCCCAAAAATTTTACCAACGAACTCCTATAGCTGATAAATGCCTTCAGTAAAGTGGCTGGATATAGAAACAACTAAAAAAATAAAAATAAAACAGTTGCTATCCTTTATACAAAGGATCAACAAGCATGAACAAGCTGAGAAAACAATTAGGAAAAGAAACATTTCACCAAAGCAACAAATAATATACAATATCTTGGTGTAACTCTTACCAAGTCTTGAAGAAAGAAATTGAAGAAGATATCAGAAGTTGGAAAGATCTTCCATACTCATGGATCTGTAGAATTAACATAGTTAAAATAGCCATTGTATCAAAAGAAATCTACAGATGCAATGTATTTTCCATCAAAATCACTACACAATTCTTTGTAGACCTTGAAAGAACAATTCTCAGATTCATATGGAAAAACAAAATGCCAGGATAACTAAAACAATACTGTGTAACACAAAAGGACATCTTGAGGTATCACTATTCCTGACTTCAAGCTGTACAACAGAGCAGTAGTAATAAAAACTGCATATAGAAACAGTTGGTATAGAAACAGATAGGCTGATCAATGGATTTGAATCAAAAACCCAGAAATAAACCCATACACCTACACACACTTGATTTTTGACAAAGAAGCTAAAACCACAAAGTGGAAAAAGAAAGTGTCTTCAACAAATGGTGCTGCTCTAACTGGATGTCAGCATGTAAAAGAACGCAAATAGATTAACATTTATAACCCTACACAAAACTGAAGTCCAAGTGGATCAAGGACCTATGCATAAAACAAAATACCCTAAATCTAATAGAAGAGAAAGTGGGGAATAACCTTGATTGTGTTGGTACAGGAGACAGCTTCTTAAACAGAACACCATTGGCTCAGGCACTAAGATCAACAATTAATATAAGGGACCTCATGAAACTGAAAATCTTCTTTAAGGCAAAGGATACAATCAACAGGATAAAACAGCAGCCTACAAAATGGGAAAAGAGCTTCACCACTCCTATATTCAACAGATGTAATTTTGAATTACATCCAAAATATATAAAGAACTTAAGAAGTTAGACATGAACAAACCAAATAACTCAAATAAAAAAATGGGGTGCAGAGCTAAACAGAGAGCTCTCAACCAAGAAATCTATAATGGCTGAGAATTACTTAAAGAATTGTTCAATGTCCTCAGTCATCAGGGAAACGAAAATCAAAATGACTGAAATTCCACCTTACACCCACCAGAATAGCTATATTCAAAAACTCAAGTGATAGCACATGCTGGAGAGGATGTGGAGCAAGGGAATATTCCTCTATTGCTGTTGGAGATGTAAACTTGTAGAACCACTCTGGAACTCAACTTGGTGGTTTCTTAGAAAATTGGATATAATTCTATCTTAAAACCCAGCTATACCACTTCATAGCATATATTCAGAAGCGGAAATAAAATAGACATCAGAGATGGATAGTGAGGGACCTTAGATTGGAGAGGGGAATGGGTAGGGGAATGGTGGGGCAATAAAGTGTAGGGAGAGTGTGGGGAGGAACGGAAATTGGTGGCTAGTGGGAATGGCAGAGACCATGGATAGATTGGCCCCAGGGAGGGTGATTCTAGCTGAGATTCCTAGCAGCGTGGGATATGGAGCCTGACAGTGTCCACCTCTTGTAGCCAGGCAGGCCTCCCAGTGAAAGGATAATGACACCAACCCATCACAAAACCTTCACATTAAAATATATCCTGCCTACAAGATGTGGAGGGACGAAGATGGAGCAGAGATTGCAGGAACTGGCTAATCATTGATGGGGCCAAATTGAGACCCACCCCATGGACTAGAACCAATCCCTGATACTATTAATGATACTCTGTTGTACTTGCAGACAGGGGCCTCCCATAACTGTTCTCTGAGAGGCTCCACCCAGCAGCTGATGGAAACCAATGCAGAGATCCACAGCCAAACATTAGGTGGAGCTCAGGGAGTCTTGTGAAAGAGTTAGGGGAAAGATCAAGGAACCTTGAGGGAATAGGAGCTTCACAAGAAGACCAACAGAGTCAACTAATCTGAGCCCTTAGAGGCTCCCAGAGACTGAACTACCAACTAAAGAGCAAGCATGGGCTGGACTTAAGCTCTCTGCACATATGGAGCAGATGTTTAGCTTGGTCTTCAGGCACATTTCCCAACAATTGGAGGCGGTGCTGTCCCTGACTCTATTGCCTACCTGTGGATCCTTTTTCCCTAACTGGGATGTTTTGTCTGGCCTCAGTGGGAGACGATGTAAACCTGCAGTGACTTGATGTGTCAGGGTGGGTTGATACTCAGTTGCTATCTTTCCTTCTCAGTGAAGAGGAGAGGTTATGGGGGAGGGATTGTGTAAGGGGATGGAACTGGGAGGAGAGGGGTGGATTATGATCAGGATGTAAAGTAAACACATAAATTAATTAATGAAAAAGAAAAGAAAAAAAAACCAAAATCTTTTCTAGAATCTCTGGGCTGTATCTCATTCACCAAGAATAAGTCAAGACTCATTCACAAATTTCAAATCGTTGCTACTCGAGGTTGGAGTTCCCCTTTCCTTGGAACAGTTCAATTCAGCCTGAAGCCCTTTTCTACAAAGCACCTTAATTGAACTGGGAATGTTTAAATAGAAAAAAGGATGCAAGAGTGAAACATACAGTGGAGATGTCTGTAATAGAGGGATTTAGGGCTGATTCTCTTTAGTTTTAAAAATATTTTTCATTGTTTACATTTATTTATTTGTGTTTGTATATGTATGATGTGTGTGTGCACATACATGTGAAGTCAACGGACAACTTGTGGGAGTTCGTTCTCTCCTTTTGCCACATAGATTGTAGGGAAAGAACTTGAGTGGTCAGGTTGGTGGCAAATGTGTAACCTCATATTGAAAGCCCCATGTGAACTAGTTTGGAGATGTAGAAAATCTATGAACATCTGTAGGACAGGGACAGGGTATATAAGGGCTCTTAGGGGGTATTGGTGGAAAGGGCTAATTGGTCATAACAGTACCTAATTATCACGCAGGCAGGAAGCAAGCCAGGGACTTGCATGCTGACTTGTGCAGTGCAGTGCTTGAAACATGTTCTACACAAGATCATTCTTCAGATAAGTTCAGGCATTTGTGCTCAGAGACACTCTGCAGACAAGGTCAGGCAGAGAAAGGAAATGACTGCTGAGAGAGTCCTCCATTTTGCACAGAGCTTGGGGAGCTATCTGAACATGGTAGACTGTGACCTTAATAGCATGGTTTTTAAACAGTGGCTGAAGACACTAAGGTCACATACTCAAAGTACCAGCTGTCCTGAGCTCCTTACTTAGAAGTACAGCTGGGGAAGGAGCAAGTGAGTTATTGGATGAGTATTCCCAAAAGAGATCTTCATGGAAAGGGGTAACATAGGATATGAGAAAAGGCTTGACAAGACCCAGTCCCGGCATGCACCTGCCAAGTTTCTAAATTTGAACACTGAAATTTGCCTATACCTCTATATGCACAAATATGTATGAGAAGTGACAGTTCCAAAGCATCCCTAGTTCAAGCACCAAGATCCAGGGAAATGAGGAGTTGGTAATAGAAGAAGCATCTCAGTGAATGAGAACTAGCTCTGAGGTACCATGTTGCTGGAGGAGAGAAGCAGACCTAGGATTATACACTTTATAATTTTATTGGCGAATTACTGATGGAAGGACTGCCTTGAGTTGAAGCAAGAACAAATGGATCCATGCAATTGAATTGGAAGGATGGGTATATAGGAACTGGTGGGGACAAAAGTCACTCATTTCTAGTTGGAATATACCTGGTTGATCTCAAGCAATATCAAAGAGGTGGGCACATTTCTGGCACCAGGATCTAGCTATAAAGCATCACCTATCACTCTGCTGGTATTTTATATTTATAATACTCTAAGAAACTATGGGGATAACCAGCCAGTGTTATTCAGGGTCAGTCATAGAGCTTATGACTAAAACAGAGCAATAGTGATTTTAAAAAAATGCATGGTATTGGTAGAGAGACAGGCAGGTAGATCAGTGGAATAGAATTGAAAACCCAGAAATGAACCCACACACCTGTGGTCACTTGATCTTTGACAAAGGACCTAAAACAATCCAGTGGAAAACAGATAGCCTTTTCAACAAATGGTGCTGGTTCAATTGGAGGTTAACATGCAGAAGAATGCAAATTGATTCATTCTTATCTACTTGTACAAAGCTCAAGTCCAAGCGGATCATGGGCCTCCATATAAAACCAGACACACTGAAACTAATAGAAAACAAAGTGGGGAAGAGCACACTGGCACAGGAGAAATTTTCCTGACCAGAACACCAATAGCTTATGCTCTAAGATCAAGAATTGACAATGGGGACCTCACAAAATTACAATTACAATTTTCTGTAAGGCAAAGAACACTGTTAATAGGACAAAATGGCAACCAACAAATTTGGAGACTATTTTCTCCAACCTACATCTGGCAGAGGGCTAATATCCAATATATACAACAAACTAGAGAAGTTAGACTCCAGAGAACCGAATAACCCTATTAAAAATGGGTTACAGAGCTAAACAAAGAATTCTCAACTGAGGAATATCAAATGGCTGACAAGCACCTAAAGAAATGTTCAACATCCTTAGTCATCAGGGAAATGCAAATCAAAACCACCCTGAGATTTCACCTCACACCAGTCAGAATAGTTAAGATCAAAAACTCAGGTGACAGCAGTTGCTTGTGAGGATGAGGAGAAAGAAGAACACTTCTCCACTGCTGGTGGGATTGCAAGCTGGTATAACAACTCTGGAAATCATTTTGGTGGATCCTCAGAAACTGGACATAGTAATACCTGAGGACCCAGCTATACCACTCCTGGGCATATACTCAGAAGATTCTCCAACATGTAGTAAAGACACATGCTTCACTATGTTTATAGCAGTCTTACTTATAATAGCCAGAAGCTGGAAAGAATCCAGATGCCACTCAACAGAGGAATGGATACAGAAAATGAGGTACATTTACACAATGGAATACTTCTCATTTATTAAAAACAAAGACTTCCTGAAATTCACAGGCCAATGGACAGAACTTGAAAATATATACAGGAGGAAATGCCTAACATCCTTCGTATCAGTGAAGCACAAATCTAAACTACACCGAGTCGAGTGTGGTGTAACATACTATTAAGCCCAGCAGAGGTAGATAGATTGCTGTGAGTTTCAAGCCAGACTGGTCTATGTACTAATTTCCAAGCTAGACAGAGGTATATGGTCTGTCCCTATTCCAAACAAATAAAGACAGAGACAGACAAAACCCCAACTATCTTGAGATTTCACCTCACCTTAGTTAGATTGGCTATAACTAGGAAAGCAAACAACAAATGTTCGAAAAGAATTCAATGGCAGGCATATATATATGAGAATGTAAATTTTCACCAAAGGATAGAGATATTTGCATATCTATAAAGTATTCACAGCAGCTAGGTTATAGTATCTGCCTGGGAGTCTATCAATGGTGAATGGAGACAAACATTAGTGTGTGTGTGTGTGTGTGTGTGTGTGTGTGTGTGTATGTGTGTGTGTGTGTGTGTGTGTGTGTGTGTGCGCGCACATGTGCACACAGGCATACAGTGGGTCATTGGCCACAAAGAAGAACAAGAGATAACCAGGTTGAGAGAATAATAACCTAGTTGCAAAATCTCTATTCAAATATAAAGGGTGCATTTAGCCCAAAGAGCAACACAGGACGAGCATGAGATTAGGCCCATTAGCATTCCCTCATGGGGAAATGTCTAAATTAGTGAACCAATACATTTGTTGAGGTTACTTATAGAAATATGCATGACTCAAAGACAGCTACATCTCCAGGAAGTCCCCTGGGTAACTTCCAGGCAGTTTCATTCCTGAAGAGTCTAACCTGCAGCATAGAGGACTTGTGAAAAACTATAAAGTTGGCAATGGTTGTATTAAACCCAAAGAAAACAGGCACACAACAAAGCCAGACAGAAAATTAGGGTGACATGTTTTCTGTCATATGTAGAGCCTAGGAAATATAGAGATGATGTGAAAGCAGAAGGAAAAGGAAAGCAGATGGGGGCAGATTCATGGGAATACTGTCAGCACTATAATGGAAGAATGTCGTATGCACATAAGAACATGCCATAATGAAACCTAGTATTTTGTACAGTTAGTATGGGCTAGACAACAGCACAAAGAGATTAGAGATTGTTCTAGCTATATGAAGAAGCCACATCAAAGATCATTCCTTTTGGATGGAAAAAATTAATTCCTTATAACTGTAGAGCTGAGTTATTCATTTGCTTGTCAGATATCAAATATGTCTCACTCTTAGGGTCTAGAAGTTACCCAGACTTCTTGTACCATGGTCCCATCTATCTTCAAAGTCAGCAGTGAAGACTCTTCCTCATGGCAAGGTCATCTTCTGCTTTCAAATCCCTCCCAAAGAGTGGCCAATTCCTTCTTGGCAGCTCAGTCAGTAAGGCGAGGCTTAGTCAGGATCCTCTCCCTTTCCTAACAACGGACATGGAATTTTAATTATATCTTCAAAACCAGAGAGCATTTGTTTTTAGATAGCTGGGAGATGCATTTGGAGACAGGGATTTGGGAAGTCGCCGAAACATTCTGCCTGCCATGTGAGATAGTTATAAATATATTTTAGAGGCTGGAGAGATAGCCAAGCAGTTAAGAATACTTTCTGCTTTTTCAAAGGATAGAAACTCTGTTCCTAGCACCCACACTGGGCTTCTTAGTGATTCCAGTTCTACAGGAGCTGATGCCTTTTTCTGGCTTCCTTAGATACCAGTTTGCACGGACACATGCATATGCAGAGGGAAAGGCACACTCACTCACACACACACACACACACACACACACACACATATACACAGAAGATGGTGAGATATAAATAATAAAATAAAGTAAAATTTGGATCTGTTTTAGTCAGTTTGGGATGCCATAGTAAAATACTGCAAACTGGGCAGTATAAACCACAGAAATTTCCTTCACAGTCTCTGGAGGTTGCAGGTCCAAGATCAAGGTCCCTGCAGGTTTGGTCTCTCCTGTAACCATCCTCCCTCCTTCTCTGTAGGAAGCTGTTGTAATGCTTTTACAACTTTTTCTTTGTACATGCACACTCCTTGTGTCTGTGTGTTCTAGCTTCCTATTTATATGAAACCATCAGACATATTGGACTAAGGCTTCCACATGTGATCTTCGTGGGACAAGCAGTTTAAGTGCTATTAAGAACACGGAAAATATCTTCCTAAGTGAGGTAGCCCAATCACAAAAGGACACACATGGTATGCACTCACTGATATGGATATTAGCCCAGAAGCTCAGAATACCCAAGACACAATTCACATATCAAATGATGCCCAAGAAGAAGGAAGGAGAGGCCCCTGGTCCTGGAAAGGCTCGATGCAGCAGTGTAGGGGAATACCAAAACAGGGAAGTGGGAGCGGGTTGACTGGGGAACAGGGGGAGGGAAGAGGACTTTTTAGGACTTTCGGGGAGGGGGGAACCAGGAAAGGGGAAATCATTTGAAATGTAAATAAAGAATATATCTAATAAAAAAAAGAAAACCACACACACACACAAAAGAACATGATAGTTACTGATCTGTCAGGCTGGTTCTGAGCATGCAGTTCAGTAGGCTGTCTCACTTACACACACTATTACATTACATCACACTCCATTATATAAATCCCAGACTATATAAATCCTTTTCAAAAGGATCCCCTTATTTTTTGGAAAGTCTGATGCTTAGAGTCATCTGGCTTTAGTGCAGGTTATCTAGGCTCCATTCTCAGGGTCCTTTCGTCCACCAAGATTGATTGAGCAGATGAGCTGGGCACAGAGATATGATGAGGAATAATTCAAATTTCTCCTTTTAAACAGTAGAATCAAGTACGGAAGATTTAAAAATACATTTTGCAATCTCTTAGATCAAAGTGTCTGTTTCTAGTACAGTTCAACACACTTGAACTAAGACATTTGAATTAAAGCTTTTAAGAAAGAAAAGCTTCTCTGGATAATTGGTTCTACGTTAACTTCTTGAGTTCTCTGAACCCTAACTTTGGAGCAACACAATTGTATGCAAATTCTCTGTAATGGATGAAAATCTACCTGGGGTGTGAAGGTGAAGAATAATTACAGAAATATTACATCTGAATAGATGAGCAGACTCAGCAGGTAAGGGTGCTTGCCACCAAGCCTAACACTCTGGGTTTGACCCTTGTGTTTCTTCCAAAACTGGAAGGAGAGAACCTACTCCTGAAAATTGTCCTCTGCCCATCACATGAGCTCTGCACTGTACATGTGTCCATGTACACACGTCAACGAAGATAAATTAATATTAGAAATATCACATCTAAGAATCTGGGTATGGTAGTGCGCATGCATGCTGTAATCCCAGCCCTCAGGAGCTGGAGGATATAAAAGTTTGTAGCTAACCTGGACTACGTGAGAAGAGAAGGGAGAAGGGAAAGAGAAAGAAAAGAAGAAAAGAAGAAAAGGAAAAGGAACAGGAATAGGAAAAGGAATAGGAATAGGAATAGGAACAGGAGAAGGAAAAGGAAAAGGAACAGGAACAGGAAAAGGAAAACGAAAAGGAACAGGAACAGGAAAAAGTTGGAAGAGAAAAGCATTCTTTTCTCACTGTGCACTGCGCTAATCTTAGCATGCTACTCTCCTGCGAACCCCAGTCGCGGCCCTATTCTGGCCTGCCCCAGCCCGCTCAGCGGCCCTCAGCTTCTGGGTGCCACCAGCTGTGTCTTGCCTGGTTCATCAATTCCTCCTCTGCTTCTCACCTGGCTGCTCAGCTCATTCACACCATCTGTGCAAGGCAGCAGAGCCATCCCCACCTCACTGTGTGCTGCCTGAGGCTGATAAAGGGCATCTGCTCCCATAGCCAGGCTGGTTCTAACAAAGCTTCTCCTACTTGCCTGGACGCTGATTTCTTTGCTTGTTCCCAGTTCTACATGGTGGGCTCTCCCCTCATGGAGGAGGACATGTACCTGGACCTCTTCCTGGACCCCTATACCATCCAGGTGAGCCTGGCAGCCACATTGCTGAGAACCAAGGCTGGTGTTGGCCTTGGGGATCTCTCTGAAATGACAAATCCTCCGCCCTATTATCCAGACCCTTCAGCTGAACTTGAGCGAGGTAACCAGGGTTGCCAATCAGACACACCCTAGCCATGAAGTTAGAGGACCTGGTCCTGGTGGTAAAGTGACGTGCTGCCGGCAGTCACTTCGGGTTCTAGTGCTTCGGCTTCTGCTTTGCTCGGTCCAGGCCAGGTCTAGGCATCTGACTTCTCAAACTAACAGTGAACAACTAAATTTACAGAGATCGGCCTGCCTCTGTCTCCTGAGTACTGGGATTAAAGGTATAATCCAGCACTAAAGAGGCTGATGCCAGCCTGGGCTCCAAAGCAAAACAAATATCAATTTAAAATACTCTTACCATTTAAATCTCAGTATCTAATTTATCTGTCCTAAACTCATATAATTTTTAAGTCTTTCCTCTGATTAGAAAAAGCAATGCAGAGTATTTAGTTAGTGTTGAATAGTCAATTAAGACTATGTTCCAATGTTCACTTGCTTACTGTAAAATGTGAGTTTTCTGGGGTCATCGAGATAGCTCCATAGTTAGAGCAATTACCAATCTTGCAGACAACCTGAGTTCAGTTCCCAGCACCCAAGTCTGGGAACCATGTGGCTCATGATTTTCTGTAACTTCAGGTCCAGTGAGGTCTGATGCCACCTTCTAGATTCCTTAGGCTTCTACACTAATTGCACATATCCCCTCACACATATACATAATGACAAAATAATAAAAATAAATCCTTAAAAATTAAATGTGAATTTAAGACTGAACATTTAAGTCAACTGGTGCTTGTAATTATCTAATAGAGTGCAGCTGCCCTTTAACAGCTGAGGCTAGGGACAGCTCAGTAGGCTATAACTGAAGTAGGAAAAACATGATAAATGCTTTTTCTGTTTTAAGATATACTTACAAAAAGATTTATTTGCCTTTATTTTCTGTGTATGAGTGTTTGCTTGCATGTATGTATGTGCACCATGGGTATGCTTCAATGAATGAGTTCAAAAGATGATATCAGATCCCCCTGACTTGGAGTTACAGATGGTTGAGAATAGTCATGTGGAGGCTACAAACCTGGGTCCTCAGGAAGAGCAGTCAGTGCTCTATGAGTCATCTTTCCAACTCTAAGATACACTTTTAAGCATGCTGTAACTCTGTAGTAGAATCTTGGGTGGTACTTTGTAGTAGGAGGCAGGGTATAAATTTAAGCAATCTTGGACCACCTTCTAGAATGAACCCATTGCCTTTCTGCCATAGTGAAATCCTACTGGTGTAAGACACTAGTGTTTTGATTTCTTTTGCTTTGCAAACTGCCTAGGATGACTTTCCTCCAGCTATGTCTCAACTGTTCAGCCCTGGAGCACCTTTAGACATGCACTCACTTAATCCGTCCAATCCAGAGACTGTGTTTCATTCACATTTTGGTGAAGTCAAAAAGGCATCCACTGACTTTTCATCTGTGGATCTAAGCTTCTTACCAGATGAACTCACCCAAGAAAATAAAAATGGAACTGCTATTGGAAACAAGCTGGCAAGTAAGGAAAGCTATAGGACTCAAGATCGGCAAAGTCAGTTGCAGTTGCCTGATGAACAGGGCAGTGGGCTGAACTTGAATAGCAACAGTTCACCAGACACCCAGTCATGTCTGTGCTCTGATGATGCTGACTCCATCCAGTCCTCTCCAGAAACATCAGATGCCAATGCCTTACCTATGGCATTGATATCATCCATGATACCAATGAACCCTCTTCCAGAACGTTCTGGAATTGTGCCTCAATTACAGTAAGTGTGCTTGTTTTTCAAGTGAGGGATGCTTCTAGGTGCATAGTTTATATTTCAGAACATGACAGCTAATTTCAGGATAATGGTGTAAGGTGGAGAAGTTCAGATTGCTTTATTCTATTTCAGTTATTTTTAATTTTTTATTAAATTTATTAATTCATTTTACATCCCAATATCAGCTCCTCCCTCCTCCCAATACCCTCTTAAGTAGATCCTCTCCCCATTCCTTCTTCCCCTTCTTCTTGGATTATAACCAATTGTGGTTTGGTTACGTATAAGAGGAAGCACCAGTTCTTTACACATTCTTGAAAGATTATATTGTTTATACCAAAGCACTCAAGTTTTAACAATAGGAGTTAAGGCTGGGTAAACACAAAGGAGTTTAATTTGAAGTCTCATTTGGATTTGTGGTTTCTGTTTTGAGACATTGTTTGCTATTAGTTATAAAATTTAAGTTTTAAATCTTAATTTTTAGCTATGAATGTTAGAAAATGTTAGCACACTGAGGTTTACTAGGGACCACATTACTTTACATTTCACACTGAGAATTCTCCCTCTAGCAAGTTGGTAAGGCAGTCTATGAAATAAGTTAAGAAGTTGGTGTTGAAACTATACTTTTATGATTTTATGAGTTGACTTGTTTGTTCAGGAATGTAGTTTCCACTGCAAATCTGGCCTGTAAATTGGATCTGAGAAAAATAGCTCTGAATGCCAAAAACACGGAATACAACCCAAAGGTAAGATTCCTCCGTGTTCCTTTCAATCACTAATTTTTCCTTAGGTTGTTTTCCTTGTATGATTTTGACAATGTCTCATTTCTTTATTTTGTAAAATTCTTAGTGAAAAGTTTTGCTACTCAGAAGTTTAAGTATTTAATTTTTTATTTTGAAGTTAAAAAATATCATTCATTCTCCATGCTGAATAAACAATAACTGAGCACTCCTAAAACTAGATCTTTTCATTTAAAAAGATTTTTCACTATGCCCAGTGGAACACTAGCTTTCTTTAACTGCAATGACATCTGTGGAATATTTTTTTCTTTTCTTTCTTTTTTTTTATTGCTTATTTTATTTATCTACCTTTCAAATATTGTCTGCCTTCCTAGTTTCCCCTCTGCAAACCCCCTATCCCATCTCCCCTCTCCCCTGCTTCTATGAAGGTGTTCTCCCACCCACCCACCCACCTACCCAACTCCTGCCTCACTGCCCTAGCATTATCCCCTATGCTGGAGAATCAAGCCTCCAGAGGAATTTTTATTGTTATTTTTTGACAATGTCTGGATATATAACCAAGGCTTGGCTAGAAATTGGAATCCTCCTGTCTCTTCTCCTAGGAGCTACAGGTCTGTGTAACCATGTCTGGTCAGAAATCCTGTTTTTCTAAATTCTGGCCCACATAGTTGTGTACACAGCTGACACATCTTTCCCATTTACAGCTTCGTTTATACAAAAGGTAAACTGCTTCTAATGTTCAAGTTTCTCTTTACTTGAAGATGATTCCATGACTCTCCACCTAAAGTTATTCTCACTGTGTAACCAAGCCAGCCTCCAATTCAGAGGGACCTCCCTGTCTCTGCTCACTGACTGCTGTTTAGTAAAATCTGTTCCTTGTGTCTCACCAAGGGTAGGCACTCTGTTTTCATTGTTTTGTTTGCAAACAGAATTTGGATTTGTTAACTACATCAACATTTAATGATTTTTCAGTGCCTACAGGACTAGTAGAAGAAGACAGGATTTGGAGTCAAGTCCTGTACTAAGAGTGTAATAATAAGCAATACCTTGCTCCTGTAGATAACAGCTTTTTGGATTCAGTGGTAGAAGATTTGTAGGGTCAGCTGACAAAAGAATTGCAATAGTAGAAGAGATGGCATGCATCAAGTACCTAGATAAGCATTTGCTTTTCCTGACATCTGACTTTAGGGCTACTTATTATCCAGATGCATTATAGCTTTCCCTTTTATGTCTCACATCTCTGCCTCAAGTACAGATAGAAATAACTATTCTGGGCATGATGGTGTACACCTTATAATACCAGCACTTGAGAAGCTGAGGTAAATATATATCTGTGAGTTCAAGGCCAGCCAGGTCTACAAAAAGAGTCATAAAGCCAGCCAGAGTGACATAGTGAGACCCTGTCTCACAGAACAAAATAGGTCGTCTGTACCTATAATTCCAACCTGGAGAGGCTGGGGCAGGAGGCTGTTTGCTGAGTCATATAGAGAGGATATGTACATTTTCACTCTCCTTCCCTTCCCCCACTCCTCCCCTTTCTCTACCCCTCCCTTTTCCTCCTCCTCTTCCTCTCTCGATCTCTCCCTCTCCCCTCCTCCCTCTCCCCTTTCCAGTCTTAGTCAGTCTCTCTCTCTCTCTCTCTCTCTCTCTCATTTTAATGAATGCCAGGGAAAGTGATACATTTTAGTATGCACATGAACAGCATTAACAAGGACTTATCAACTCCCTGATGGTGATTCAGGGACTTTTTTCGTGTTTACAGTTCAAATTGCTTGTCAAAGCTTGAAATCATCTATGATCTTTTGGAGTAGCTGGCCCCTACAAGATGTTGTCTTTCATGGGACCCACTCCAATCCATTTCTGGACTAGTGGGTAAAGGAAAGTAGGAGAAGAGAGTGTAGTAAGAGGTTATGTAGGGCCACATCAAGGTGATAGGTTGATTGGTCTCAAATGTGTCCTTGAAAGGTTTGATGAAAAGCAGGCCTAAAAACACATATTGAAATGGATTGGGAAGGCTGGAACCTGATGAAACAGGTTTTCTTTTAATTTTGAGCATGTCTGTCACTATACTGTGTTCTGTATTTTAATTACTTTGGTATAGTCTAGAATCTTGGCCATAACATACATGATAGCATACTTTTATTTTCTATGGTGGGTTTGTTTGGTCTTGAAATAGGATTTAACCATGTAGTTTAGGCTTTTCTTAAACTTGGAATCCTCCTGCCTCAGTCTCACAAGTGCTGGAATTATAGGCATGTACTGCCACATCGAACTCATATTTTTTTTTATTCAGATGAGATCTCATGTATTTCAAACTTGCCTCAAACTTTATATGCTGCCAAGGATGATCTTGAATTTTCTTTTTCCATGTCTCCACATCCAGGGTGCTGGGATACCAACCCTGGATTATTTCCATCTGGGCAATGAAACCCAGGGCAGCATGTGTGCTGAGCAAGCACTGTGCCGACAAAGCCATATCCTCAGCTCCCCGCCTGTGCTCTTCTTTTAAAAAAGGGATTCTGTAAGAGAAAAATGAAGTATGTCAATGTAAATCCAACTAGTTGTGGATCCTTACCAAGTTTTGATAACATTGGAGGTTTCTTAATTTCTTGTGTATTAAATAAGGGCAACAATAAACTCAAGTTACTCTTGTTATATGTCTAAATGAGAGAAATAGAACAGGCACAGTTACTTTTAAAATGGCTGTAAAATAACATCTTATAACTATAATTCTTGCTAATGTGTAGAGAATAGACCCAGACATTATTTGGTTTTTCCCATTTAGTTTTAGTTTCCTCAAGGTTTTTATATATAAAGCCCAGCTTTCCAACTGAGCTAGTGGTAACTTCCAGGAGAGACTAACGCTCCCATTGTCTTTGGTTTGTAGAGGTTTGCTGCTGTCATAATGAGGATCCGACAGCCAAGGACAACAGCCCTCATATTTAGCTCTGGGAAAGTGGTCTGTACAGGAGCCAAAAGGTATGGGGATGAAGTTTCCACTCCTACCCTATAGGCAACTCATTATGTAAAAAAATAAGCATAGCATTTGTGTGAAAATTCACAGTAGGAGCACTGTGTATTTCATTGCCAAACAGTTAACATGTTAAAAGTTCTTAGTCTTACATATCTAAGCTATATCACACACTTTATAGTTCCATGTTTGGTTAAGATTCAAGGAACTTAACTATAACAACTTGTTCTTAACACAAATACATATATGTTATAGATCTTACTATTGTACAGACATATTATTTATAAAATATATGTTAAAAGCAAGTTCATGCACATGTCATATATGTTATGCTATATGTATTTTATTATGCATGCATATATATCATATATAAAAGTTATATGTCTTAAAAACAAGTAGACATTCTCTCTCTCTCTCTTTCTCTCTCTCTCTCTGCATTCATGACAAACTTGTTATAAGCCTAGGGACATTATTGTGGATTTTCTTCATTGAAAATAAGAAGGTAAAACTTTCTAAATGGGAAAATTCTTGAGCATTCACTCAGGAGGCATCTCAGAAAAGATTCCTCTTTCCTGGCTCTCCTGCAGAGGAAGTTCCAAACTGATGATTGTTTTTTACAAAGCTGCTAGGAGAGTTGGTGCCCTCCCTGTGTCAGGTGAACAGCAAACCCCTTCTGAGAGATGGTCCCGATGCTCCGCTACAGAGGCACAGATGATACATTTCCTCCTATGAACATAGCCTGTCAATGTGCTTATTTATAGCTGCTGCATTTGTTGTAAAAACATACATTGTTTACATTTTTATTTCATGATCAGTGAGATTAAACATTTCTTCCTAAACATGTAAAATGCTCATTATTATATCTTTTGCCCAGTATTCTAGAGATATTATTCAATTATTCAATATCCATCCAAGGAATACTTATTGAAGAGTGTGTTCTGACATCATTCTCTTGATCTTTCTTTTTTTTTTTTTTTTTTTTTTTTTTTTGGTTTTTCGAGACAGGGTTTCTCTGTGTAGCCTTGGCTGTCCTGGAACTCACTTTGTAGACCAGGCTGGCCTCGAACTCAGAAATCCTCCTGCCTCTGCCTCCCAAGTGCTGGGATTAAAGGCGTGCGCCGCCACCACCACCCGGCTTCTCTTGATCTTTCACACTGAGTTCTTTGCAGTTGTATAACTGAGCCTCTGGGCCTTCCATTCTACTGGTCTATGGGTCTCTGGTCCCCAAAACCTCCATTCCTTAGTAATTATAGGACATTCATGTAAGATATATGCAGGAATGTTTATTTCAGCATGGTTTAAAATTTAATAACTGTCCAATAAAAGGATATTAAGTCACAAAGTGAAATTGTACTAGCTATATACACACATTGAGCTAGAGTTTGTGTCATGGTGTGTACTTGGTTGGGGAACAGACAAAATTGTAAGTTCTCATTGCAAATAGCCCTGGGGCTATTTGTAATTTGATGATAATTCCATTTTTGGAGGGGTTGCAAACAAGGAATGAGTCAGCACTCAGATGATTTCCTGTAAACCTTCCCACCTTAATTTCTAAAATAAAGACTAGAACCGGTGATTGGGCAGATGAAGGAAAGGTGGAGCTGAAAGTTGGGAGAGAGAAGGAGGAGGGAGAGAGATGAAGGAAAGCTGAACACATGACCTGGAGAAACCTCAAGTTATAAGGGGTCTCATAGATGGGGAAGATGGTAGTGTAGTGGTAGATCTGCCTAATCTAGGCACACAGCTTGTATTCATATTAATTGAGTTGTGTTTTCATTGCCAAGGCATATTTGAGTTGGAGATTTACTGCAACAAGTTCATTATCTAACTTTATGAAAATGTGCTCATATCATAGACATTGTGAATACCTATCTGAATAGTTGGTGGTAGTGAGTTCAGGTAGAGACACTGGTTATCTGAATCTACTTGGTTCTTGAATTTGGCATAAGGAGTCATGAGTGTTTGGTTTGTTCAAGAGACCCCAGCATAATTGTCCAAACTCTATACAAATCTATTTTCTGTAATGATAAGGATGAAGGATACATATTTGCTTAGGGCTATGTGAAGAAGGTAAAATTGAAATAATTTTTGCCACCTGTGATGAAACTTGAGAGTTTTAATCTATTTTCTAATGTTTGTGCAATGAATAGATGTATAGACTTTGAGCTGTGGTACACTAGGAACTTGTATGTGAAATTTACAGCAAAGTAAGCCTTCCTTTATAAAATGTCTTTATTCCATGGCTAACTTGGGACATTGTTGAAGTTAGTCTCTGATTTTGCTTCTCATCCCCATGATCCTAGAAATAAGACTCAAACTCAAATTATATTTACAAATACCTTGGCCACATGGCTAGGCTCTACTCTGACTAACTCATCACTAAAGATGCTCATTTATTTTAACCTACATTTTGCCACATGACTAGTTACCTATGCTTGGGTACCATAGTCTGTCTACTCACTTCTTTTCGGGCTGCTCCCTTGCCACCTCCTCTCTTAGAATTCTTTCTCCTCCTGATGTCCCACCTCTATTTCCTGCCTAAGCCATAGGACCTGGGCTTTTTAATTGACAGGTGAGGTATGCATACAATACACAAGATGCTCTCTCTACAGGACATAGTTTTACTCAGCAGTGTCAGGAGTTAGAATTGGGTAGAGAGAAACAAATAATTGAAGTAAAGTGCCTATAACACAGTTCACATAGAGGACAGTAAGGTATTTAGAGAATCCAACACTTCCCTTTGTCCAGGCAAGCTGAGTCACACTGGTTTTTCTTTTAGGAACTGCCGATTTACAATTTAAAGATGGAAACACCCCACAAGGAGAGCTATGTTCCCAAATTCACTCACCAGGTGTGGCCTGTGTCCAGCAGCTGCTGCTGCTCACTGCTGTTTGGGCAGGTGAACAATGTTAGATGAAAACTACAGGCTCAGTCTCAGGACTTTCATGTTCTCTGACGAGGATTTGGACTTGACCATTTGAAAGATGTAGCTATAAATTTGGATATTTTCTTTCCTCATGCTGAGTATGGCTCATAGCAGTTGGGTGAGAAAGCTGAAAAAACTTGGTCAAATTTTAAGGAATTTTAATTTGTTCTTGACAATTTGTCTGATAAAGATCAAAGTCTATCCCACTCACTTGGCACATATCTTTCTTCTGTGTGTTATTTTTTTATGTTCTTCGTACTTAGTTTTGTTCCTTAAATGGTTCCACACATTTAGACCAGGGCAGTTGTCAAGCTGTAGTGAAGACTGGAAGCACTTAGGAGGCTGTAGACAGCAGTTTGCTGGGCCTCAGACAAGAGTGGCTGTGTGACAGAGGGCAAACCTGGGTCATGGCTCCTCTAACAAGATTTTAGGTCTGTGGACACACTTTGAGAAATGGTGCAGTAGTTAGTTTTCCAAATAACACTTAAAACATGTAAAAGAAAAGTACCTTCTAGATGAGAGATGGCCAATCAAGGTTTTTTGGCGGGTTGGTTCAGTTCAACTCATTGTACACTGTATCAGACTTTACATTGACAAGACGTTACAGACAAAAGTGTGGGAGAGAGATCTGTCTTATGGAGCTTCTCTCACTTTTATTTTATTTTTCTAATTCTGGGGACCAAATCCAGAGTCTTGTATATGTTAGGCAAATGAAGTCATGGAGCCACATCCCAACTTAAAGACTCATAGATGCACTGAAAGTTGAGCATAGGCTGCAAGTGTAACACAAATAGAGGAGACAGGGTACCATTGGTCAAGTAGTGTGGTGATGCATACCAGTAGTCTCAGGCATGGGAGACTGAAGCAGGAAGATTGTCATGAGTTACTCACTAGTGGCTGCAGAGCCAAACCATCTTAGAAATAACAACAAAAAATGTCTTTAATTGTGCTTGCATCTCCCCAGTGAAGAGGAGTCTCGGCTGGCAGCGAGAAAGTATGCTCGAGTGGTGCAGAAGCTTGGGTTCCCTGTCAGATTCTTCAATTTTAAAATTCAGAACATGGTTGGAAGCTGTGATGTGAAATTTCCCATCAGACTGGAGATTTTGGCGCTAACCCATCGGCAGTTCAGTAGGTATGATGGTATCAAGCTCAATCTTGCACTTACTAAACTAAAGCAGTTAGAAAATTCAGGCTGATAATACAAGATGGCTTTTTGAGAAAATGACCATGTACCAAAATAATAGAGGCTGAAGCAGGGTATCTGAATGGCTCAAGATGCTGTGCCCAAGTTATCAAAAGTTACTATATGAAGCCAGTTTCTTGAAATAGTGTTTTTCACAGAAAAACTGCATAGTGATCACTTGCACAACTTTAGCCCACGTCTCTGATTGGCCAGCTCCACCAGGAGAAAGTAAGCTTGCAGTCCCACAAAGTTCATACACAACTCTGGTGCTTCTTGGCTGGAGCTTTCTATGTTCAGGTGCACTAATTTATAAAATAGGCCCAAGTGGTTTTGAAGATGGTGGTGGGAGAAGTGAAGAGCTGAGGCTGTTAGATGGAGGGGAGAGAGAGAGAGAGAGAGAGAGAGAGAGAGAGAGAGAGAGAGAGAGAGAGAGAGAGAGACAGAGAGAGAGAGAGAGAGAGACAGAGAGAGACAGAGACAGGGAGGAAGAAAGATAGCTATGGTATAGCCTCGGAGTGTGATTCTATCTAGTTGTGGTTATTTGGGAGGGGCATCTTTGTGTAGCTGTAACAGTGCTGTGTTTGCAGTATTCCTGTCCTAAGAGAGCTTTGTAGCCTCCTGGCTTCTTAAATCCTAATCTCCACAGTCATAGTAGCTCCCAGTCCTCAGTTTAGCCCTCAGAGAGGGCAGCTCAGGCTATCGGGATCACAGTCCCTCTTGAATACACATTGGGGCTAAACTCCCAGCCTAATGTAGGATAGCACATGCTTTTAAATTCTCTTGATCAGTTTAGGCTCATTCCACTCTTCTCCCTCCTTAGGGAGTGAACAGTGAGTCTGTTCAACTGTGTGGGTAAGGACAGTATGGCACGCCAGGGGGCGGGGTGTCTTTGTTAGCTTTCCTTGCAGACCCAACCCCAACAGAAGTTTAAAGTATCTGGACTTTTCTTAACAGTCAAACTATATTTCATTCCTAGATCTAGCATTCTCCCTCTTCAAATTAGTTTCTTTTCCTCTTCCATACAACTTTGCTTACTGAGTGATTATGCTGTTATTATTATTATTATTATTATTATTATTATTATTTTATTTTTCAAAAGTCCGAGTTTTGTGGACAGCTTTGTCCCTTCCTCATACAATATACATTGCCTCTAGGAGTGTTTTCTTCTTCAATCCAAGGATAATTTATAGACTTAGTACATACTCCATTTTTTTATACTCCACTTTTAAATGTAGAAACACTGCCATTTTATTGTTGAGAATCTTGAGCCACAGGTCTCCAGCTCCCTTCTTAGAACACACGAATGAGCTCCACCTCATGGCTGAGGTAGACTACTGGTTCTCCTCTCAGGCCACTTGGGGCTTGACATGGTGTGTGCAATTCATCTTCCTTCTTTCCTACCTTTCTCAACAACATGCAGAGGGATCGCAGTAGATAGTCATAGTCACCTGTCACCATTTTCACTTTCTGAAAAACAAAACTGCTGGAAGAGCAAGAGCAGAGTCAGCTGCTCGGCTTATCCCTTCTGGAAGCAGCCCACGACCAGCCAGTCTTGTGTTCCCAACCAGCCAGGTTTATGGACCCAGTCATTTTTGCTGTGTCTGGCTGGAAGGTGTACTTTGTCTTCTAGAGACTGACTGTTTCCAGCCTCATTCTGGCCTCCCTCAAAAGCACTGTGTCAGGCCTTCATCCACAGAATATAAATGTCAGTACCAATGTGTGTATACTCTTCACATTGGGAGCCTTAAGGGACTTTTCTAAGCAGAGAAAGAGATTTCTTCTTACCTCTTTTTCTCAACGCTCAGAGCTTGTGGGAAGCATGACACCCATCAGTCATAATCAGGTCAAGAGTATTTTAAAGCCTGAAAGTTTGTCTTTCAACATCTAATGCAGTCCTAGTTTTGAAATAAAGTCTGGTTATGTAATACAGGCTAGTCTCACTCTGTAGTGGACCTCTTGTGTCAGCCTCCTGAGTGTTAGGATTATAAGCATGTACTACCATGTCCAGGGTGTTAAAGCTAGTGCCTCCTGTCTCTTAGGCAAGTGCTCTACCGCTGAGCTACATTACCAACATAGTCTCCCCCTTGCTACCTTCTCTATCAATCTATATTACAATCATCTTTATAGCTTTTTATGAGCATTTCCACTTTATTTTTAAACTAAGAAAATATGCTAATAAGTACTTGTTAAAGTTCTAAAATCCAGGTATTGTGTAGTAGCTGATAAGGTACTACTGGCCACCTCTGCAGCCTTAGTCCCTTGCCCATATGGAGTTTGCTGACTAAAATAAAGACAAACTGTCAATATTAGTTTTGAACTGTGGTAGGCACTATGGAACTGAGACTGCTCTGTGTCCTATGGGACTATGAACAGGGCGCTTTGTGTTACCGTGGATATGGAGAATCAGAAAAGAGCTTCTGGAGAGGTGATATTGCAAGATGATTCAAGGGTGAACTGATCAAGAAATCATCAGGTATTTGAAGGTCAGCTTCTCTTGGGTAGTCTGTGCCTTTTGCCCTTTCTCCATTTCAGCTCTCTTACTTACATTGATACATAGAGTAAGTAATGCATCTCTGATCAGGAGTTCGTTGTACTTATCACTTTAAAAACATAGTTTGGGAAGCAACCTTTACACTCTTCAGGACAATTCCCTTTCTGTCTCCAGCAAGGGCTTCCTTCTACAGTTTTATTGGTTGAAGACCTGTGGGCACTGTCAATGTGGTCTGGTTCATCCTCTATGTACACACGAAGATTCGGGCAGATTCTAGTGTGCCACTTTTCAGATGTCTTACTTTCTTTATGCCTATTCTCCATGAGCCATTACTTTGAGAACAGTTGTATTTTTGTACACTCTCTGGGGGCGACAGCTTAACTTTTTTCATGGCTCTGTGCCCTTCTCCAGGATGGACTGTGGAGACTCAGTTCTAAGCCCTATCCTTTGCTCTATGAAGATTCAGCATATGTTTCTAGTAAATCTTTGTGATTTACTACTTATAGGAACAAATTGTGAACTTTATATGTTTGGTATAGTGTAACTGGTTCCTGTGTACAGCATCTGTCCAAAGACAAGTACCTGTGATCTTAAATTGTTTTATTTGTTTTTGGTTTTATTTGTTAAAAATGTTCAGCAGTTTATAAATGCATACAAAATGTACATATTATTGGGTACTCAGAAAATTCAGAAAAACATTTATATACTCTTACTGAAAAGCTTTAGCTTAGTGTAACAATGTTTAACTCTCTGTTTAAGTACCAAATCTGATGCTGAAAATTAATCTCAATTTCTAATCATCTTGGGTGGCTTACACATGTGAGAAACATTAATCAAAAATTAGCCCTTAAACTGGCCATGGTAGCATCTGCTGAAATCCTAGAACTCAGGAAGCTGAGGCAGGAAGACCACATGCTTAAGGTCAGCCTGGGCTATGCATAACAAGTATTGGACCAGTCTTAGAAACATACAGGGAGACCTGCTTAAGAAATCAATAAAATGCAATCATTCTAGAGACAGTCTTACTATGTAGCCCAGACTTGTCTTAAACTCTCAATTCTCCCTTGGTCTCATGAGTGCTGGGATTTACAGGTGTGAGTGACCAATCCCCAACCACAAAAATCTCTGTTTTTGAATGTCTTAAGTGTCTACAGTTAGGGCCGGGATTATTGCCCATTGTCATGGCACTTGCCTAAAATGTGTGGGGCTCTGGGGTTTAATCCCAGCATAAAACCAAAATTTACACTCAAAGCACTACTCTTGCTGAGAGAGTCAAGAGGCTTTTTTAGTGAAATGGTCCTTTCTACAACCGTGAGGTGAGATTTAACATGTGGGACCTTGAATACTCTGTAAAAGCGGTGGGCGACAGTGCTATTTATCACTTTCTGTGTCTCAGCAGTTATGAGCCTGAACTTTTCCCTGGCCTTATTTATAAGATGGTAAAACCACAGGTGGTGTTGCTCATCTTTGCATCTGGAAAAGTTGTGTTAACAGGTAAGTTCTAAGGTTACTATCCCACTGCGTAAGACAGAAAGCTATGTGTGTGCTTTGCTATTCCCTCACGGATAATATCCATCATAACAGGTAATTTCTGCTATCGTGGGGAGAAAATGATATTACCCTCAGATCTCAATTCCTAAAATTCATATTACTTGATGTGTATTTTCATCTTGCCATCTTGCTTTATATCAACCATTACCATACACACACAGCCTAACTTGCTACTTGGATCTTTTCAAGGGTGCTTGTACTACAGCTGTGCAATGTTCTAAGGCAGGAACTGTCTTCTCTATAAAGAGACAAACACTAAACATTTACTCTGCTGGACCTGGCATAGAGAGGCTTTGGACTGTGAACTATGTGACTATGATTTAGGAGTGCCATATAATAGAACTGTTATATTTTCTCCTAATTGCTTAAAGATGTAGAAGTTATTCTTATCCACAGCTGACAAAATTAGTCAGTACACTGTCTTTGCCAGCTGTACTGCTTTTTCTTCTCCTGTTTTAACAAGTTAGTGAATCAAATGTGTCTTCCCATTGCCAGATATCTCTATGTTCCCTTGTATTTGTGATATATAAATGGGAAAAGCACTTGACTAATTTGTTTGTGAATTTTTGGTGTAAGTGTTCAGGAATTAAACTTTCATATATTACTGTTTTAAATGTTCTTAGCATAAATTTCCAAGTTCCTTTAAAGGCATCTAAAATATGTTCTCCTATAATCAAACCTTCCTTCTAAACAGTTTATCAAAACTTCCAGTGGTATTTTAAAAATTTTACAGAAGGTTGGGTATTGTGGCACTTTCTTTTAATCCATGTACCTGGGTAGCAGAGGCAGGCAAATCTATGCAAATAAGAGGTCATTCTAGTCTACATAGTTCCAGGCCACCAACCAGGGTTACATAGCAAGACCCCCCCCTCCCATACCACCACACACAGCTTGGATAGTTCAGGTCATTGTATTGCTGGTTGATAGGTCAGGAGATGGATTCATAAATCTGGTGACCAAATGATAGACTCTTAATTTTGGGTACCTACCATGTACCTGTACTGTGTTAGAATGCAAATACCCATCTGGCAGCAACGCAGCCCTGTGGAGACAGATGGAGTTATGGTGCAGTGAATCTCATTGAAACAGAGGTTAAGTCACATGTACTTAAGCCAACCATTCAGTGTCCCTGCCATATGTTCTTCAAGAACAATAAAATGGCCCGTGGTTTTGTGAAATGATATGGTTTTGAAAAGACTTCACACAAACATTACTGCACATAACTCTCTCACTAACCTATGAGAAAGGTTGCTGTCCTTCTGGTAAGGGAACTGAAACTTGGAGGTCAGGTGAGATGCTTACATTTGCAAAGTTTAGTGAGAGGTAGAGCTGGCAATTGAGCTCTTATTCAACCAGTCTCAAAGCCAGTCCTTTCTCTGTACACTGGGCCACATCTTGCTACCTCAGTGGCCAGGATTAGAGATAATGTAGATCCCAAAGGGCCAATCATTAAAGCAAACAGAAAAGGGACAGTAAGTTTTGCTTAGAACAGCAGGGTCACCTAGTTGGGGCTGCTGCTATAAGGTAGTGGTATTCACTATTGGTTGTTAATTGGACTATGAGACTAAAGTTTCCATGGATGTCCAAACCTTAGTAAGGAAATGTTGGATGAGGTCTGGGACACAGTCAGAAGGAGAAGGTCCTACTTAGAATGTTAAGGGCCCTGGGTCTGGTCCTCATCACTAGAACTAGAACTGACTTGACAAAATCTTGTCTGAACATGTGGGAATGAGTACAGATGGCACTTGGCTGATGGCTTCTAGTGTAAAGGAAGGAATGCTGACTGTGTGTCTCCCTCATAGCTGCTGTTTTATGACTTAGGTAACTTCAATTTCTTGCTTTCTATGTCATTTATGAAATGAGGAAACTGTACATTCTGTTGTATCAGAAATTATTTTTCTGTGATTATAAAATATGGCTTCCCAGTGTCTCTGCTTCCCAGGGGTCTTTGGGTGGTATTCTCTTCATGTTTGAATGTGATGCTCTTAGGTGCAGTATTTTATGTAAAGTCTTATGGAAAAAGCAAAATAGTGTTTGTACCAAATACCAGATCTGGATTTCATGTTCCTCAAAAAATTGTGAAAAGAATGTTTTGCTTTGAGGTCTGCTTTAGTGTGTAAACTTGCTTCTCCTACCACATGTCATTCTCTGATGGCAAGAAGCCTGTTTCAGATAAAGGTAGCCACAAAGCCAGAGGCAAGTTCTTTGTCAGTAGCCTTGTACTTTTGGTGTACCCCACATCCTCTTTGATTTACACCAAACTGATTTCCTTGAACAGGAAAACTTGAATATTTTAAACTCTGATAAGACTGTAGGCGAATGTTCCACCCCAGAGATGCAGAGTTTCTCTTCTCTGTTAGCAGTGCACCTCCTTCCTCATTCTGCCATCTTTAGGGGTGCAGACCCACAAATTGTAAACTCCTTAGCAATGAATAAACATAATTTTGCCATTAGTAGCAAAAAAAATAAATTAGACATTTAAGGACTTCCTTCTGACTGAAGTTTTTTTTAAAAAAATATGAAATTAATATAATGAACTTAACCACTTGAAAGTGGACTATAGAGGGCATTTAATTCATGTAGTGTTCTGCAATGTGACTATACCATTACCTCCAGTTCTAAAACATTTCCATGGCTCCAAATAAATCCCTGTATCATTGAACAGTCTTTAATGTTCTCCAACAGCCACCAGTGTCTGTTGTCTTCATGGATTTACCTGTTTGGGATATTTCATGTACATGTAACCATTCCTGGCCTTTCTGGGGTGGGGGGGCTGGGGAGTGAGTGGTCCTTTTTTCCCAATTGTTGAGGCGTGTTCAAATTTGGTCCTTTTTATGGCTGAACAATACTCTGTTGTGTGCATACACTGTTATCCATTGATGGCCACATAGGCTGGTTTCATCTCTTCTTTACTATGACTCCTATTGCAATTTCAGGCTGCATGTGCACCTGTTTTGGGTTTTGTGAGGGATTACCCAGGTGAAATTGCTGGATTGTATAGTGATTTCTTAACTTTTGAGGAACACCCCAACTTGGGAGCTAAGCCAAAGTTTTTACCCACTAGCAGTTGCTGAGCTTCCAAGTCCCGACTGTCAGTTGGTTTCTTTTCTTTTTTTTTAATTAGATATTTTCTTTATTTACATTTCAAATGTTATCCCCTTTCCACGTTTCCCCTCTGAAAACCCACTCTCCCATCCCTCTTCCCCATGCTCACTAACCCATCCACTCCTGCTTCCCTGACCTGACATTCTCCTATACTGGGGCAATGAGCCTTCTCAGGACCAAGGGCCTTTCCTCCCTTTGATGTCCAACAAGGCCATCCTTTGCTACTCATGCAGCTAGAGCCATGGGTTTCTCCATGTGTACTCTTTGGTTGGTGGTTAAGTCCCTGGGAGCTCTGGGCGTACTGGTTGGTTCATATTGTTGTTCCTCCTATGGGGCTGCAAACCCCTTCAGTTCCTTGGGTCCTTTCTCTAGCTCATTGGAGACCCTGTGAAAGCATTACAGTTCATCCATGATCCTGATTTCTGGTTCGTCCTCTTTTCAGGATCTTCTCCCTCTTCAGGCTTAGAACTAAATCAGACAACCTCTCTCAGATCTCCTTTTCCCTTCCATTCTAACTCCACATCTCTCAAGGAAGGGCCTATGACTCCAGATATTTTAAGTTTTTCACACAATAATGGGCTGTTTTTATGGTTTTGTTTGTTTTTTTTTTTTTTGCCTTGTTTTTGAAATAGGATTGGATGTGTAGCTCAGGATGGCTTTGATCTCATGATCCTCCTGCTCCAGCCTTCCAAGTGATAGGTATAGGCATACATTAGGTGCTAAGAGTTTTTACTGTTTCTTCCATTAACCCACTATCTTCAAAACTTTCTGCCCACAAATATACCAGACACTTATTCCTGTTTAGCTGAAGCCCCATACTCACATAAAAACTAGTTCCTAATATTTACTGGGTTGTCCTCTATCTACTTTTAATGGTAGAGAGTATGATGATTGATGATTGATGTTTGTTGGTGAGAGATGAGTAGGAGCTGACTGACACTTTCCAAGAGAGGGTCTAATCTGAGTTTAGTGCTATAAGTTGATGTCAGTCATGCCATGTCATATCATGTCGTGCCATTTGTAGTGTCATGTCCTATCACATAACATCATATCATAGTTAAGAACTGCTGACATCTAAGACTATAAGAATAAAAATGGAATAAAATTCTTCCTCTAATTACTTCCTAGCATTAAAATTGGAAACTCTTAACATGACTCTACCTAGCCTAGTACATTGAAAACAGGACACTAGCCAGAAGTTAGTAGATCCACAACAGTTATTTCTGTTGTTAGTTGGCTTGGACACAGGTGCTGAGGATGTCAGTCTTAGGTCTCTTATAGAACATTGCATCTATATCTCTACTGAGCCCTGTATGACTGAAGACAAGATCCACAGAGAAGTAAAACTAAAGGAACTCCTGCCCTATGGCATGTATTTTAGAGAGACTATGGCAATAGTGCCCCTCTTCCAAGTCTTTTCTGTATTACAAAGAAATGTCACTTACTGTGAACAACTAAAGAGGTGTCATCTTGAAACCATCACAAAATTGGGCATCCTTGTAATCCCAGAACTGGGGAGGCAGACACAGATGGGTCTGTTCTGAGGCCACCCTGGGATGTTTAGCTAAGACCATTTCCCAAAATGAAAGAGGCAGCAATTGAACATGGTGAAATGAAATGTTAGCATGAAAAATGGTGGTGGTGTTCTTATATTAAAGATTATAAACACTTGGATTTTTTTATAGGTGCCAAAGAGCGTTCTGAGATCTATGAAGCATTTGAAAAGATGTATCCTATTCTAGAAAGCTTTAAGAAAATCTGAGTGCATCATGGGGCTTCTAGCAATGATTTTGGATATGTGATTAAGCACAGCAGAGAGTGAGCTGATTTCTTCTACACATGGCTCTAGAAGCTTCACTTGTTCTCTAGCAGCCATGGGCCTCTGTCATTATGCTAATTGATTTTTTTTTGTTTGATTTTGCCTTGTTTTGGAAACAGGGTCTGCTATGTAGCCTAAAGTGTAGTTTGATTTATTATAGAATGATTCTGTGTGAATAGCCATGATTAAGAAATGAAAATTTCTTGCTCAAAATGAGAATTGTATGTTATTATAAAAAATAAGAACAAGTAACCTTATTTCAGAATTTGAAATATGTCAGGCCTTGCTAGACTGAGGCATTAAGACTGAGCTTTATTTTTTAAGTATGTAGTATATTAGTACATAGAAATTTCAAGTGACTGTATATCTTGATACTATCTGTATGTAATATAACAGCTATCAATAAAAACATGTTTAACTTTTTTTTTCATTTCAAGTATAGAAGAGACAGAATCCAGACCTTTTGGTAATGGATACTGTGAAAATCAACTAGGGAGAACAAATGGAATATCCCAAACTTTAAAATCCTTTGTTTGAAATGAAATTGTTCTCCAGCAACCACCAGCCTGTTATTCTGTTATTATGTTAATGACTTTGTGGATTTTGTTTAGTTGGTTTTGACATGTTTTACAAAAGTCTACTGTGTAGTCCAGAGTGCTCTTTGATTCATTACATTTTAAAATCTTAAACTTTCAGGACTTATTCTGGTTTAGGGAAAACTATTTGGAAAATGACATATGGAGCTTCAGATTTTTCTTCATTAATTAACTAATTAATTAACTTTATATACTGATTGCAGCCCAGTTGTCCTTTTCTCCCAGTCTCTCCCTTACAAGTCCTTATCTCCATTACCTCCTCCCTTTTTTTTCTCAGAGAAGGGGAAGTCCTGAAAGAGGCTAGACCTAGGCCCACTACACATTTTTAGCAAATATGCAGCCTTGTCTTCATGTGGGTCCCCTAACAATTGGAGCCAGAAACTGTCATTGCCTGCTGTTGGATCCTCTTCCTCTAGTTGGATTGCCTGGTTGAGAATTTGGACTTTTACATTTCTTTTCTAATACTACATGATTGTATTTAATTAGGCCCTGGAGAAGGAACAATGAGTTCAGGCCAATGACCTAGTTAGGTTGTAGTCACCAAAGATTTCAGAGTGGACATGGCCTGAGTCCTCAGGTGAAATACATGGAAAACATCACTTGGTATTTAGGAGGCAGTTTGAGTGCTGGGATGTGTGATATGGGGTGGGGGGTGGGGGGTGGGCAGGGGAATCCCCACTGGAGCATATTCAGAGTTTTTATCAATGAACAGCCTACCAAAACCATCCTTGAAAATCATTTGTCCAACTGGGCACACAGCCCCATTTCTCTATTCTCCACTATGATTTAGAGGCATATCCAACAATTCTGATATTCTCAACCCCCTAAAGAAACTTAGAGGAAGTCCCAGTGAGTCCAGTTTCTCTTAAAGCATGGCGCAGGGACAGGCAAGATCAAGAGCCATTAGAATTCAGTTTTCTGGATTTGCTGGTAGTACACAATGGTAATCCCTTCACTCGGCAGGGCTGCCACAGCAGGTTTGGGACTCTAGGGCAGCAGGCTGCATAAAAGGCACTGTCCATTAAAACCAGATTTAAAAAAAAGATACACTTTTGATTTGCAAACTCAGTAGTTTTTCAGTGATGTGTTATCAAAAATTGTTAGACTGGGCATTATGGAGATACTAAAGTTATATCCATAGTCAGACCAAAATCAGGTAGAGGTTAAGGGATTTTCTCCAAGTCCCACAGTTACTAAAGAGGAAAGTGTGCCAGACTTCAAACTAGGTCCCAGATTCAACTCTCCCAACTTTGCCTCCTACAGTTTTGGCCAACGTAATGATTCCCTTGTTCCATTCCACACCTTTTGCAGAGAATGCTTGGGACCCTATTACTATGTTTTAAAAAATGTAGAAGCATCCCACTGTGTGGCTCAGCAGGTGTTACAGCACTGCCTCTGTGGAGGGCACTGAGTAGGACCCTGGGATCTACAGAGTCCCTAGTCAGCCTCTGTGTACTGCTCCTACCTCCATTTGCCAGTGAACATGATCATCTAAGTTGCGTGGGTCCCACATGTTAGAAGAGACACCTGCATTTGTCCTCATACACAACCTCCCCAACCCTCACAATAAGGTCAATTAATTAAATTCATCCAGCACAGAAATGTGCTGATCACAGCCCTTTGCCACCTGTAAAGGTTCAATTCAATGGATGAAAAACTGTGGTGTTTGGGTGACCTCTTCTGGCAAGTGGATCTACATGCATTAAGTGCATGCAGGCTCGGCAGGGCACCATCAAATGTCATTTGTCATTTTAAAAGGCAATATTGGAACCCACGAGATAGCCCCACTGCTTCCATTTTCTGCAATTAGGAGTGAGAAGACCATGCTATAAAAAGAGGATTTTCATATAGTTATGTCTGGAAGCAGCCAGGGGACTTTACAGGAATGTTCCATATTTTACATGGATGGTGTAATCCTGGGAATCACTGTTTTAGGATTTCTGGCTCTCATATATATTACATATTCTGCATAGGAAACACCAATAATAAAAAGTAAAGAGGCCTAAAGCAAGACCCAAGTGTACAGGAAGAGCTGGGGTTTTATAAGACCACACAGGGTAAGAGTTGGCACAGAGCCTGGAAGATGTTTCAGTAGTTAAATGCACTGATTGTTCTTCCAGAAAACCGGGTTTTGTTTCTAGGACCTACAGAGAAGTTAACAGTCATGTGTAACTCCCATTCCAGGATATGCTGCAGTGTCTTCTAGTCTCCACCAATACCTGGCACTCATTAAGTGCAGCCACTGATACAAGCTGGCAAAACGCCCATAGACATACTAAAATAAAATTGAGGGGTGTGGCACAGATGCAGTATAGATCCTAGATTCAACCAGGTTCAAAAAGCATTACCTTTTCAGAAAACCTCAGATTCACTTTTACACAAGTAGAGCCACAGAATATTGCAATTCTGTAGGGAATCAGAATAACTTGCAATCTGATACCACAGAAGCTTGCTGGGAAAATGTACTACAAAGTCATACAACTTAACCTAAAGAGGACTTACCCTCTTTGTGCTGCTCCTCTTTCTCCTTCCTCTTCTATTTCTTCCCATTCCTACAATAATACTGAAAAAAATTTTTTCTCAAATATTCTGATTATGGTTCCCTCCTACTCCCATTTACTCCCCAACTCCTATCCCATCCAGATCCATTCCATTTCTCTAATTAGAATAATATCCCTTCTAAGAGACAATAAAATATAACAAAGTAAAATATAAAATAAAGCAAAAACTTGGAATTGGACAAGAAAAACAGAAGAAAAAGAGCCCAAGATAAGGCACAAGAATCAAGAGACTCACTTGTTTGATTGCTCAGGATTCACATAAAACACTAAATTGGAAGTCATAGTACACACACACACACACACACACACACACACACACGTGTGCATGTAGAGGACCTACCTAGTGCAGATCTGTGCAGGCCCTGTACAGGCTGCTTCAGTCTCAGTGAGTTCATATGATCTTTACTCATGCTTTTTTAGAGGGCTTGGTTTTTATTTTAATGTTCTCCATCCTCCCTTCCTGAGGCTATTATATTCTTTCTGCATCCTCTTCTGAGGGGTTCCCTGAGCTCTGAGGGGAGGGATTTTATGGAGACACCTCATTTAGGCCTGAGTTACTGTTGGGGTCCAGCCTCGACACAGGATGGGAGTTCTCAACTGGAAGCAGGGATATCTAGAAGGTGCATAATAAATATACACAGACTACTTTTTGGGTACAAGCTGACAGGCAATTTTTCCAAGGCTTTAAGTTTCTCTTCTCATTCTCTGCTCTCTTTCTCTCTTGCTCATTCACTCAGAGCTTGAGGCTGTACACACTCTGCCTTCTCCTGCGTACTCTACTTTTCTTTTCTTGCACTCTTTTGCTCATATATACCTCTGTGTGTTCCCCTTTCACTCACACACACACACACTCTTCACACACATCTCACACACATACCACATGCACTCTCCTTACACACACTTCACAGACACCTCACATTCTCTCTTCACTCACTCTTCACAAGCTCTTCTCAAGCTCTCCGCATTCACTCTCTCACTTGCCCTTCACATGCTCACTACTTGCTCTCTACATGCTCCCTACATGCTCTCTACATACTCTCTACATGCTCCTTTGCTGCCTTCTTGTCCCAGTCTTTTATTGATACTACAAAAGCAGATAAAAAAGACATTGTATAATCGTTGCCAAATCAAATTCAAAAGAATAACCACATCCCACAAAGAATCAAGAATTACAATTGTTCCCCAAAGCTTCAAGCTTCCCCATTCCCAGGCCTATAGCCAAAATAATAATTGTAAACTTATCATTATTTAAACTTTAACTTTACCTATTATACTTCAGAGCTCAGTGCTCCGAGACCAGCTACTTGCATTTTCTTGTGAAACACTAATGATAAATGACATGGGCAAAGCTGCCAGGCAGTGGCCAGAAAGAATCAAGTTAACCCTTAACTTGGTAGTTCCCCTAGCTGTCCACTTCTACACATTGCACACAATGACTCTCCTAAGAGTCCCAGTGTTTTGACTTAGTTTTACTAATATAAGGTTTCACATATTCTATACTTGCTTATCCAAGAACCACTCTCAAATTTCATAACTTTAATAATTTTTTCTTCATCTGGGGTCCCAATGTTGGCTCTAATTCATTTTCTAATAATTTCATCAAACTTTCTTTGCAAGTCAGGCATTAATCTGGAACTACCATTGTGCAGTTATTACATTGTTTCTAAGATGAGGACACACAGCATGCCCCTGGGCCATTTGGACTGTGCTGTGCTGTGCTGTGCTGGGTCCCATGTCTCAATTTTTAATTGTTTAAGAATCATTACATCAGGGAACATCTAGTTTCACAGAATTCACCAGAGCAGGAGAAAGAAGTAGGAAAGTTAGATATAATAGAATAATTATTCACACCAAGGCCAACTGAAAAACAGTCACGCACAAATGAAATCTATACAGTCTTTGTCCAGGACTAAGGTTAGGAGAAATGGGAACAACTGTTGTTATAAAGAGCTGTCACAGGCTTCTGAGATGTCTCTATCCAGGCCTACTGCACGCAGTCCCTTTTTTCAGATGGTGGGTCCACTGGAGGGATGTGTCTCCTGTTTCTCAGGGTCCCAGACACTATCCTTTTCTACAAGGAGCTGCTGAGGACTTCTGAGATGTCTCCATCCCAGCTTACTGCAGGCAGTCCCTGTCATTGTTTGCTGTCCCCAGCAAGTTATTCTCTTGTTTGACTTGGAGTCTCTGTATTCCTGTCTATTGAAGGAGGAAGCTTCTCTGATGATAGCTGAGCAAGGCACTAATCTATGAGTATTATAGGGTTTATTGGATCTTCTTGGGAATTGCTCACGAGCAGGTTCTACGTGGAGGGAGAGCTGAAGAGTGAAACTACGGGGGTCGAGAGAAAAGAACACACAGAGACATTAGTGCATGGCTGTACAAAGTCTTTCTATATTTCTTTGGGGACAAGAGCAACAATATATGTGCTGTGGGCGTGACCCTCCCTCCCAAAGCTGCAGAGTCTTCTCAGCAGGTCTCCGGCAGGCTGAGAGATGTTGCCATAACAGAGATCTCAGAAAGATCACAGGGTCTGCTACTCAGCAGGAGATGGCGACTTGACTTTCACAGGAAACTGTAGTGCCAGAGGGGCTCTGACATCTGTCAGGTGGGAGGAGGTGTGGCTGGAATTCCTCAGCTCTGTGTAGGTGAAATGCAGGCAGCTGAAGTTTGCCTAGAGGCTATATGGCATTACAATGGATCTCTACAGTTTATTAGGAGTAATTTTGCTTTTGTTTTATTTTAGACCACTATTATTTGATTTTCCTCCTAGTTCCTTGAGCTGGCTACTCTCAGGTTCTTGTTTACACAAACAGTGCCAGGTATAGGTTTCATCTCATGAAGTGGGCCTTAAGTCAAATAAGATAATAGGTTTATTCCTACAAGCTTTGTACTACCATTGCCACAATATATCTTGCAGGAATGGCTCCACTGTGGATTGAAGGGTTTGTGGCTAACTTGGCACTTACATTTCTCTTTTGATAGTGAGCAGAGTACCTTTCTGTACATACCAAAGATATTAGAATGTAGGGGTGAAGGCTATATAGGCGCCAATTGGACTTCTCCATGTTCAATGAGTTGTATAGGTGTTGTCTTCACCCCTCAAATGGCCCTTAATTTCAGCTATTTCTCTCCATATTCCTTCCCTCATTTCCTCCCCACTTCATCTTCCCATGCCAGTCCCCCATTCATCCATAACTCTATTCTATTTCACTTTCCTAATGAGATCTATCTGTTCTCTCTAGTCCCTTATTCTATATCTAACCTTCATGGTTCTATAGAATGTAGTTGGCTTAACAGTGACTTAACAGCTAATATCCACTTATATGTTTTGCATATATACCATATGGATACCTACCATATTTGTTTTTCTGAGTCTGAAATACCTTACTCAAGATGAATTTTTTTGGTTCCATTTATTTACCTGCAAACTTCACAATGTAACTTTCTTGGTTGAGGATTACTCCATTCCATAAATGTACCATATTTTCTTTATCCGTTCTTCTGTTGAGGGACATTTAGGTTGTTTCCAATTTTGGGCTATTAGGAATAGAGCGGGAATGAACATAATTGAGCAAATGTCTTTATGGTAGGATGAAGTGTTTCTTGATTACACTTCTTGGGTGCCAAGAGTGGTTGTACTAACCAATATTCTCAATAGTAACAGAATTTATAGAGAGAATCTCTATGTATAGAAAGGGGATTTATTGATTCCGCCATCTTTGCTCTGGCAACAGGGCAACTCAAACCTCCAGATACAGAGACAATCAAGCATAATATCACTTGGGTCTCAGCCAGCTTGTGAGCTCCCTGCTCCCAAGAGCTGGGCAGGTCTGCGGTAACCTACATGCCAGCTCTGCTGTAACCTACACGCCAGCTCTGCTGTGGGACTTCTGCCCTGCAGAGCGACCCCACTGCTCTGGGAGAGATCACACCCACAGAGGGAGGGAGCCTACCAGCCTCCTTTTGGCGACCTCTGTTCCAGGGATTGACTGCACTAAAGATACAGGTACCTAGGAACCCCCAAAATAACATCGCTTGGGAGACAGCCTGTTGGGCTTCTATCTGCGCCCAAGAGCTGGGCAGGTCTGAGGTAACCTACCCACCAGCTCTGCTGTGGGCCATCTGCCCCGCAGAATGATTGGCGCAGAGAGAGTGCAGAGTGCACTCCGCCATCTTTGCTCTGGAACAGGACAACTCGAACCTCCTGACACAGAGACAATCAAGCATAATATGGCTTGGGTCTCAGCCAGCTTGTGTGCTTCCTGATCCCAAGAGCTGGGCAGGTCTGCAGTAACCTACGCACCAGCTCTGCTGTGGGACATCTGCCCTGCAGAGGGACCACTCACCCCCTCACCCCCCTCCCGCTCTGGGAGAGAGCGCACCCGCAGAAGGCGGGAGCATGCCAGCCTCCCCTTGGCAACCTCTGCTCTGGGAATCCACTACCCTGAGCCTTTGGATGTGCAGGGATTCCCCAATATAACATCACTTGGGGCAAGGCATATCAGGGCTATAAAGTCACTCAGGAGCAGGGCAGGCCCCAGAAATCGGTGCCAGTGGAATCCCGGTAATCCAGGGGGGGTCAGAAATAGTCTTGCAGGATCACAGGAGGTCCAACCAACAGCCAGTGACAGCAGGACCAACAAACACCAGAGGTAACCAGATGGCAAAAGGCAAACATAGGAATGTTACTAACAGAAATCAAAGTAATATGGCACCATCCGAACCCAACTCTCCAACAGCTGCAAGTCCTGGATACCCCATCACACCCGAAAGACAAGATCTGGATTTAAAATCACTTCTCATAATGTTATTAGAGGATTTCAAGAAGGACACAAATAAATCTCATAAAGAATTACAGGAGAACATGAATCAATGGGTAGAAGCCCTTACAAAGGAAACACAAAAATTGCTTAGAGAAATGCAGGAGAACATGGGTCAACAGATGGAGGCCCATAAGGAGGCAACACAAAAATCGCTTAAAGAAATGAATCAAAGGGTAGATGCCCTTACAAAGGAAACACAAGAATTGCTTAAAGAAATGCAGGAGACTATGGATCAACAGATGGAAGCCCATGAGGAGGAAACACAAAAATCGCTTAGAGAAATACAGGGGAACTTGGGTCAACAGGCAGAAATCCTGAAAGAGGAAATGCAAAAATATCTTAAAGAAATACAGGAAAATACAAACAAACAAGTGAAGGATCTGAGCTAATCCATCCAGGATCTAAAAAAGGAAGTAGAAACAACTAAGAAATCACAAAGGGAGACAACTTTGGAGATAGAAAATCTTGGGAAGAAATCAGGAGTCATAGGTGCAAATATCAACAATAGAATACAAGAGATGGAAGAAAGAATCTCTGGTGCTGAAGATACCAAAGAAAGCATTGAATCAACAGTTAAAGAAAATGCAAAATGCAAAAAGCTCCTGATCCAAAACATCCAGGAAATTCAGGACAAAATGAGAAGACCAAACCTAAGGATTATAGGTATAGATGAAAGTGAAGATTTGCAACTTAAAGGGCCAGTAAATATCTTCAACAAAATTATGGAGGAAAACTTCCCTAACCTAAAGAGAGAGATGCCAATGAACGTACAAGAAGCCTACAGAAGTTCAAACAGACTGGACCAGAACAGAAATACCTCCCGTCACATAATAATCAAAACACCAAATGTAATAAACAGAGAAAGAATATTAAAAGCAGTAAGAAAAGGGCAAAGTAACATATAAAGGAAGACCTATCCGAATCACATCAGACTTCTCACCAGAGAGTGTGAATGCCAGAAGATCCTGGGCAGATCTCATGCAGACTCTAAGAGAACACAAATGCCAGCCTAGACTACTCTACCCAGCAAAACTCTCAATCACCATAGATGGAGAGACCAAGATATTCCATGCTAAAACCAATTTTTCACAATATCTTTCCACAAACCCAGCCCTGCAAAGGAAAATAGGTGGAAACTGCCAATACAAGGAGAGAAACAACACCCTGGAAAAAACGAGATAGTAACCTTCTTGTATCAAACCCAAAAGTAGAGAACCACTCAAACATAAAGATAGCATCAAGAATAGCAGGCGGCAATAATCACTATTCCTTAATCTCTCTTAATATCAATTGTCTCAATTCCCCAAAAAAAGACATAGACTAAGATACTGGATACGTAAACAGGACCCAGCATTTTGCTGCATGCAGGAAACGCTCCTAAGTGTCAAAGACAAACACTACCTCAGAGTAAAAGGCTGGAAAACAATTTTACAAGCAAAGGGTCCCAGGAAATGAGCCGGAGTAGTCATCCTAATATCAGATAAAATTAACTTTCAACCTAAAGTCATCAAAAAAGACACAGAAAGACACTACATACTGATCAAAGGAAAAATCCACCAAGAAGAACTCTCAGTTCTGAATATCTGTACTCCAAATGCAAGGGCACCCTCATCATTTAGTAAAAGAAACTTTACTAAAGCTCAAAGCACACATCGCACCTCACACAATAATAGCGGGTGACTTTAACACCCTGCTCTCTGAAATGGTTCGTTCAGGAAAGCAGAAACTAAACAGGGACACAGTGAATCTAATTGAAGCCTTGGACCAGATGGCACTAACAGATATGTATATATAGAACATTTCATCCTAAAGCAAAAGAACACACCTTCTTCTCAGCACCTCATGGTACCTTCTCCAAAATCGACCATATAATTGGTCACAAATCAGACTTCGACAGATATAAGAAGATAGAACTAATCCCATGCCTCCTATCAGATCACTATGGAATAAGGGTGGTCTTCAATGGTAACAAAAAGAACAGAAAACCCACATACACATGGAGGCTGAACAATGCTCTACTCAATGATAACTTGGTCAAGGAGGAAATAAAGAAAGAAATCAAAGACTTTTTAAAATTTAATGAAAATGAAGGCACAACATACCCTAATTTATGGGACACAATGAAAGCGGTGCTAAGAGGAAAATTCATAGGCCTGAGTGTCACCGAAAAGAAACAGGAGACAGCATACACTAGCAGCTTAATGGCACACCTGAAAACCCTGGAACAAAAAGAAGCAAATACACCAAAGAGGCGTAGAAGGCAGGAAATCATCAAACTCAGGGCTGAAATCAATCAAGTAGAAACAAATAAAACCATACAAAGAAACAACAAAACTAGGAGTTGGTTCTTTGAGAAAACCAACAAGATAGATAAACCCTTAGCCAGACTAGCCATAGGGCACAGAGACAGTATCCAAATTAACAAAATCAGAAACGAAAAGGGAGAGATAACAGAAACTGAGGAAATTCAAAAAATCATCAGATCCTACTACAAAAGCTTATATTCAACACAACTAGAAAATGTCGAGGAAATGGACAATTTCCTAGACAGATACCAAATACCAAAATTAAATCAGGATCAAATAGACCATCTAAACTGTCCTATAACCCCTGAAGAAATAGAAGTGGTCATTCAAGTCCTCCAACCAAAAAATAAGCACAGGTCCAGATGGTTTTAGTGCAGAATTCTATCAGACCTTCAAAGAAGACCTAATACCAATACTCTTCAAACTATTCCACAAAATAGAAACAGTAGGAACACTATCCAACTCGTTCTATGAAGCCACAAATACGCTGATACCAAAATCACACAAAGATCTGACAAAGAAAGAGAATCTCAGGCCAATCTCTCTTATGAATATTGGTGCAAAAATAATAAAATTCTTGCAAACCGAATCCAAGAACACATCAAAACAATCATGCACCACGATCCAGTTGGCTTCATCCCAGGGATGCAGGGATGGTTCAATATAAGGAAGTCCATCAATGGAATCCACTACATAAACAATCTCAAAGAAAAAACCACATGGGCATTTCATTAGATGCTGAAAAAGCATTAGACAAAATTCAGCATCTTTTCATGTTAAAGGTCTGGGAAAGATCAGGAATTTGAGGCCCATATCTAAACATAGTAAGAGAAATTTACAGCACACCAGTAGCCAACATCAATCCAAATGGAGAGAAACTTGAAGCAATCCCACTAAAATCAGGGACTAGACAAGGCTGCCCTCTCTCTCCATATGTTTTCAATATAGTACTTGAAGTTCTAGCTAGAGCAATTAGACAACAAAAGGAGGTCAAAGGGATACAAATTGGAAAGGAAGAAGTTAAGCTATCACTATTTGCAGTAAGTAAGATAGTATAATTAAGTGACCCAAAGAACTCCACCAGAGAAATCCTACAGCTGATAAACAACTTCAGCAAAGTGGCCAGATAGAAAATCAACTCAAGCAAATCAGTAGCCTTCCTATACTCAAAGGATAATCGGCTGAGAAAGAAATAAGAGAAATGATACCCTTCACGATAGCCACAAACAATATAAAGTATCTTGGTGTGACTCTAACCAAACAAGTGAAAGATCTGTATGACAAGAACTTCAAGTCTCTGAAGAAAAAAATTGAAGAAAACCTCAGAAGATAGAAAAATCTTCCGTGCTCATGGATTGACAGGATTAATATAGTAAAAATGAGCCTCTTGCCAAAAGCAATATACACATTCAATGCAATCCCCATCTAAATCCCAATTCAATTCTTCATAGAGTTAGAAAGAGCAATTCAAAAATTTATCTGGAGTAACAGAAAACCCAGGATAGCTAAAACTATTCTCAAGAGTAAAAGAACTTCTGGGGGAATCAGTATCCCAGACCTCAAGCTGCACTACAGAGCAATAGTGTTAAAAACTGCATGGTATTGGTACAGTGACAGGCATGTAGATCAATGGAACAGAATTGAAGACCCAGAAATGAATCCACACTCCTATGGTCACTTGATCTTTGACAAAGCAGCTAAAACCATCCAGTGGCAAAAAGATAGCCTTTCCAACAAACGGTACTGGTTCAACTGGAGGTCAGCATGCAGAAGACTGAAAATTGGTCCATTCTTATCTCCTTGCACTAAGCTCAATTTCAAGTGGATCAAGGACCTCCACATAAAACCAGACACACTGAAACTAATAGAAAGGAAACTAGGGAAGAACCTTGAACATATGGGCACAGGGGAGAATTTCCTGAACAGAACACCAATAGCTTATGCTCTAAGGTCAAGAATTGACAAATGGGACCCCATAAAATTGCAAAGTTTCTGTAAGGCAAAGGACACTGTCAAAAGGACAAAGCAGCAGCCAACAAACTGGGAAAAGATCTTTACCAACCCTACATCTGACAGAGGGCTAATATCCAATATATACAAAGAACTCAAGATGTTAGACTCCAGAGAGCCAAATAACCCTATTAAAAATGGGGTACAGAGCTAAACAAAGAGTTCTCACCTGAAGAATATCTAATAGCTGAGAGGCACCTAAAGAAATGTTCATCATCCTTAGTCATTAGGGAAATGCAAATCAAAACAACCCTGAGATTCCATCTCACACCAGTCAGAATGGCTAAGATCAAAAACACAGGAGACAGCAGTTGTTGTCGACGATGGGGAGAAAGAGGAACACTCCTCCACTGCTGGTGGAATTGCAAGCTGTTACAACCACTCTGGAAAGCAGTCTGGCGGTTCCTCAGAAAACTGGGCATGACACTCCCGGAGGATCCTGTTATACCACTCCTGGGCATATACCCAGAGCCTTTACCTGCATGCAATAAGGACACATTCTCCACTATGTTCATAGCAGCCTTATTTATAATAGCCAGAAGCTAGAAAGAACCCAGTTGTCCCTCAACGGAGGAATGGATTCAGAAGATGTGGTATATCTACACAATGGAATACTACTCTGCAATTAAAAACAATGAATTCGCCGGGCGGTGGTGGCGCATGCCTTTAATCCCAGCACTTGGGAGGCAGAGGCAGGCGGATTTCTGAGTTCGAGGCCAGCCTGGTCTACAAAGTGAGTTCCAGGACAGCCAGGCTACACAGAGAAACCCTGTCTCGAAAAACCAAAAAAAAAAAAAAAAAAAAACAATGAATTCACGAAATTCCTAGGCAAATGGTCAGAACTTGAAAATCTCATCCTTAGTGAGGTAACCCAATCACAAAAGAACACACATGGTATGCAGTCATTGATAAGGGGATATTAACCCAGAATCTCAAAATACCCTAGACACAATTCGTCTATCAATAGATTTCCAAGAAGATGGAAGGAGAGACCCCTTTTCCTGGAAAGACTGGATGTAGGGGAATGCCAGGACAGAGAAGCGAGAGGGGGTTGAATGGGGAAAAGAGGGAGGGAAGGGGGCTTATGGGACTTTCGGGGAGGGAGGAAACGGGAAAGGGGAAATGATTTGGAATGTAAATACAAAAATTGTTGATAAAAAAACAAAATAAAATATAATTCTGTGAAAAAAAAAAGAAAGGGGATTTGTTAGAATGACGTAAAGGCTGTGGTCCAGCTAATCCTACAATGACTGCCTGTGAGCGAAAGGTTCAAAAATCTAGCAGTTATTCAGTCCATGGAGCTGGATGTTTTAGATGGTCTTCAGTATTTACTGGAATCCCAAAAGTAGTAAATTCTAATTCTAGTAAAGGAGTTGCTAGTGAGGTTTAAAACAGCCTAAAACTTCCTTCTTCCATGTTCTTTTATAGGTTTCCAAAAGAAAGTGGCTCAGATTAGTGAAACCGCCTATGGTTTCATACGAACGGGTTATCGGTTTCTCTGGATGGAGAGCTGGGGATAAAAAACGACGGGGTGACAAGAGAAATATGGAGCCAAGGCTATATTTCCTGCTCAAGGCTCAAAGTTTAATGGACTTTTCCAAATATATATAGGTGGGAGAAAAAGGTCTTCCCTGCAAAGGCTGGAAACAGATCTGCAGAATTGGTCTGGCTGTTCCCTGGTGTTGGCTCTACTGCTCGGGCAGCTGGACGGGTCACCTGCTTAATTCAGGAATTTATAGATCTGGAGGAACAATGAACTTCACCTTCACTCTACCCTAGGTGGAGCAGGATTGTGACCAGCACAGAAGCTGGGTACAGAAGCTGTTTCCTCGCTCAGAAGCTGGGAGAGGAACTTCACCTTGGTCAATGTCAAATTCCTGCTAGGTGACAAGACACCCCAATATGGCTCTCTACAGATTAGAGGTAGGTCTTCTTCTCATCCCAAAAGATCTTGTTTAAAGGTATGTTTTTCCCACCTCAAAGTTCAAGATTAGAAGTGGATCTTCCCAACTAATTAAGCAAAATTTCCACACAGATGTGTGTCTGTTTTTTGGTTTTAATTAATTACAGATGTATTCAAGTATAGCCAAGGGTAGCCATCACAAATCCACCCTTTGACACACAGTCATATCTCTTTACGTCATAATTAATTTCCAAATGGAAACAATAAACAGGTCATAATTATGCCTAAACATGATATAACTATCCCATACACAAATGCAATACATTATATATTTAACCAGGTCACAATTATGCCTAACAAAATATAGTTTTACTATGTAAAGTAGAATAAAATTTTACTGGATTATATGTAAACAATTGTATTCCTAAGCCAAATGCACAAGAATTTCCTAACTGTCTCATTTCTTCTAATGTTATTACATTATTCAGGTGTTGTGGCTTGCAAAATAGCATGTAAAACTTAGGTTTTGTGGGCTTTACATTTTTGTACTAATGTTTTATTCACTTCTGTTTTTGTCTATACTTTATTGGTTACTAGATTTCTGAATTTGTTCTCTTGGAATGATGAAGATTGATCTTATACTCTACACCCAAAAGGAACACAACATTATTTATAATATCTGCAATAACAAGTTCTTCTTGGGTGCCACTTTACTAAGTAATGTATTCTAGAACAGAAAGAATTTCTATTTGTGTTTAGCCAGGAGCTATTTGTATAGATCAGGCTAGTCTACTTCCAGAAATCTGCCTGCCCTTTCCCTCCTGCTAGAGTACTGGGACAAATAGCATGCACTGCCATACCAGGAAGTTTCTTCTCGGTGCCCCACAACCACAAATAATTTAGTTCATATTAGCTCAGTATAAAATATCTCATTTGTTTACGGGAACTTTTAGCTAGGTATTTGAAAGCCAATGTCCCATTGAACTAGACAGAAGATAGCAGCCTGATTTGTACAATGACATTTGGTGCCATGAGGTTGAGGTTGAGGAGTGAGTGTGGATCTTACTTGAGAGCAAGTGTGCCTTTCCTTGGCTGGGTTGAGGTTTTTATTTGGGAAAGAAAACATGCTTGTGAAGAGGGTTACCCAACTCTACCCACACTCTTGATTTTGAAATGAATGGACCATGGAAACTAAGGCAGAAGATACTACTCAGGTGCTCTAAATTCTTACTTCTACAAGTGGCACCCCAATGCTTTGCATGTGCATCCTCATTTTCTCAGGAAAAGCACATAAAGACCTGCATGAATTGGTTGCAGAAGTACCATCCATTGTTTCCCAACCTGTTAAATGAGGTCACCATGACTGGTTAAGTGGGGACTGTCTTATATGCAACACAGAGCTATAGTCAGAATTAAGGAAGGAGATACTTTAAACCTGTCACTAGCATATATTAGAAGTTGGCACGGGGCCCTATTCTATCATGCAATTGAAGATCTCTTAATACTTTCTAATATAGAGATATAAAAGTAAAAAAGAGTGGTAAATTGTTTTTATCTTCAGATACTATAGATAACATTTCTGAAACCCTCAAGGCGTCAATGAACAAGCCACTATCATGCTCCAACTAGGGAACCAGGTAGGTAGGTTAGCTACAGATCTTCACCTCACCCTTTGCTCTCCAAAGTAGTCTCCTAGTTTCATCCCAGCTCTGCAGCAGAACTTCTGTTGCATCCTCCATTCCTCATCAGGCACCCATATCCAGTAGTTCACATAGATCTTCCCCTTCAAACTTCCTTCTCCCTACTCACCGCCTTGTCTTAGTCTCCAACTCCAACAGGTACTCCCTGGTAATCCACAGGTCACTCTGACCAGGCAAACAAGCAGACTAACTGTATATTTTCACCTTTCCCTCCATTACTCCAAGTTCAGTTTTCCAGATTAATACCCAGCTTTGTAACAGACCTCTGCTGTGGCCTTTCCTCATTCTTTGCCCTGATTCCCTGGGGAGTAATTAAGCAGATCGTGGCAGAATCCCCTGATTGCCTCCTTATTGTGAGAGTCCTCTACTGCTCCCAGCCTATCATCATTCCTAAGACTCAGGTTCTAATAACCAGATACACATTTTACTTGGACAGCCTAATACCCACACTTGTCAAGACCCCAGAACATTTTACAATGAGTAACACACAGCCTAAGTTCTTTTTTCCTAAGAACCAGAGAAAAAACAGAAACCATGGAACAAAACGCCCACCCAATAAAGACAGGATATTGGCACCTAGAATTACAATTTTCCCAATTCCAGATGCCTAGACACCGGCATAAAAACACAATCAATAACCAGGACAATATGTCACCACTAGATATAGATGTCAATTAGGTTTAGGTTGCCCTAGCAATCCTACCACAGTAGGCTCTGAATATTCTAACATACCTGAAGAACAAATAAAAGATCTTAAAGCAACCTTTATGTATATGATAGAACGCCATGAAAAGGAAATGAATCTCTTAAAGAAATCTGTGAAAACCAATGGAAGGAAATTAATAAAATTATTTAAGACCTGAAAGTAGAAATAGAATCAATTAAAACCCCAAACTGAGGAAAATCTGGAAATGAAAAATTTAGTGCACCTAAACATTCCACCTGGAAACTCTTACAGCTGATAAATCATTTCAGCAAAGTAGCTGGATATAAAATTAATTCACAAAAATCAATAGCCTTCCTAAATACAAGTGACAAATGATCTGAGACAGAAATCAGAGAAACACATTTTCACCATAGCCTCAAATAATATAAAATATCTTGGGAATATCTCTCATCAAGAAAGGGAACGACATATAATAAAAACTTCAAGTCATTGAAGACAGAAATTGAAGATATGAAAGATGGAAAGATCTCCCATGATCATGGACTAATAGGATTAACACAGTAAAAGTGGCTATCCTACTAAGAGCAATATCCAGATTTAAGCAACCCCCATCAAAACTCAATCACAATTCTTCACAGATCTTGAAAGGACAATTTTCAGCTTCATATGTAAACAACACCAACAACAAAAAAACATATCTAAAAATCTTAAGTAATAAAAAAATTGCTGGAGGTATCACCATCCATGATTTCAAGTTACTATAATGCTATGTAATAATGATGCTGCTGCTGCTGATAGTTAATGGTATTGCCACAAAACAGATAACTCAGTCAATGGAATAGAATTGAAGACCCAGTCATAAGTCCACACAACTATGGACACTTGCTTTTTGACAAAGAAGTCAGAAATACACACTGATAAAAAGATAGCATCTTCAACAAATGGTGCTAGTCAAGACTGGATGGCTGCATTTAGAGGAATACAAATAGATCCATCCTTATCCCCCTGCCAAAAGTCAACTCCAAATTGATCAAAGACCTCAACATAAAACCAGATACACTGAACTCATTAGCACTGGAAAAGATGTGGTAAATAGAATATGGACAGTGTATTAAAATCAATAATTAATAACTGGGATCTCATGAAATAGAAAAGTTTCTATAAGGAAGAGGTAACAGTCATTTGGAAAAAACTGCAGTCTACAGGATGGGATTTTTTTCCAATTCTACTTCTAATTGAGAGGTAACATACAAAATAAATAACTCAAGGTATATATCAAGAAAACAACTAAATTTAACAAAGGAGCTAAAAACCATCCAGTGGAAAAAAGACAGCATTTTCATCAAGTGTTACCAGTTCAACTGGCGATCAACATGTAGAAGAATGAAAATTGATCCATTCCTAGCTTCCTGTACAAAGCTCAAGTCCAAGTGGATCAAGGACCTCCACATAAAACAAGATACACTGAATCAAATAGAAGAAAAAGTGAGGAAGAGCCTGGAACACATGGGCACAGGGGAAAAATTTCTGAACAGAACACCAATGGCTTATGTTCTAAGATCAAGAATTGACAAATGGGACCTCATAAAATTGCAAAGCTTTTTATGGGCAAAGGACACTGTCAATATGATAAAACAGCAACCAACAGATGGGGAAAAGATCTTTACCAATCTCACATCTGATAGAGGGCTAATATCCAATATATACAATGAACCCAAGAAGTTAGACTCCAGAAAACCAAATAACCCTATTTAAAAAAAATGGGAAACAGAGTTAAATAGATAATTCTCAACTGAAGAATACCAAATGGCTAAGAAGCATCTAAAGAAATGTTTAACATCCTTAGTCATTAGGGAAATGCAAATCAAAACAACCCTGAGATTCCACCTCACACCAGTCAGAATGGCTAAGATCAGGTGACAGCAGATGGTGGGGTTGTAAGCTGGAACAACCACTCTGGAAATCAGTATGGTGGTTCCTCAGAAAATTGGAAGTAGTGTTACCTGAGGACCCAGCTATACTACTCCTGGGTGTATACCGAGAAGATTCTCTAACATGAAATAAGGACACATGCTCCACTATGTTCATAGCAGCCATATTTATAATAGCCAGAAGCTGGAAAGAACTCAGATGCCCTTCAACAGAGGAATGGATACACAAAATGTACATTTACATAATGGAATACTACTCAGCTATTAAAAACAATGTATTCGCCGGGCGGTGGTGGCGCACGCCTTTAATCCCAGCACTTGGGAGGCAGAGGCAGGAGGATTTCTGAGTTCGAGGCCAGCCTGGTCTACAAAGTGAGTTCCAGGACAGCCAGGGCTACACAGAGAAACCCTGTCTCGAAAAAAAAAAAAAAAAGAATAACCCCCTCCTTTAAAAAAAAAAAAAAAACCAATGTATTCATGAAATTTGCAGGCAAATGGCTGGACCTGGAAAATATCATCCTGAGTGAAGTAACAAAAGAATACACGGTATTTGCTCATTGATAAGTGGATATTAGCTCAAAATATCAGAATACCCAAGATTCAATTCACAGACCATATGAAGCCTAAGAAGGAAAACCAAAATGTGGATGCTTCAGTGCTTCTTAGAAGGGTCAAAAAATACTCCCAGGAGGAAATACGGAGACAAATTGTGGAACAGAGACTGCCCCACCTGGGGATCCACTCCATATACAGCCACCAAACCTAGATGAATCTATTGTGGATGCCGGGAAGTGCTTGATGATGGAAGCCTGATATGGCTGTCTCCTGAGAGACTCTGTCAGAGCCTAACAAATACAGAGGCAGATGCTCACAGCCAACCATTGGACTGAGTGCAGAGGGTCCCTAATGGAGGAATTGGAGAAGGGACTGAAGGAGTTGAGGGGGGTTGCAGCCCCATGGAGGGAGCAATAGTGTCAACAGTCCAGACTGGCCCCACCCCCTGAGCTCTCATGGACTGGACTATCAACCAAAGTATACACATGGAGGGACCCATGGTGCTGGCCACATGTGTGGCAAATGATGGCCTCATATATGTATATGAAGGCGATCTAAATCGCCAAATGGTGGTGGAGACAAAGTTCCAACTGGCCATCTCTTGTCACTAAATGAAGCCTCTAGTACTAGGATTAGGTTATATCTAATTAAGTTGTTGGCCAAAGGGTCTCATGGGAATCTCCAAACAATCTAGACTATTGCTAGTACTAGAAGTTTCTCTTCGGAACTGACAGCAAGGTCACGTTGCTGAAGACCACACCTATACAACTCATTGAACATGTCAAACTTCAGCTGGTTTACCCTACATTATAGTGTTTTTGGGAAGGAAGGTATTCTACACACTATCAAAAAAAACAACAACAAAAAACAAAACAAACAAACAAACAAACAAAAAACACCACCCTTCCAGTCACCGTCTGCAGCAGGGAACCAGGCAGCTCCAAAGCCTTCTGTACTTAGCCCGCCAGGAGAGAGTGATCTCCCAGCAGCAATTTCACCTCTGAGCATGGAGGTGAGTACTCCACCTTCTCTCTGGAGGGGTACAGCTAGGAGCGCACAGGACATACGATCAGTGGAGCAGCTGGGACAAGAGTCTTCCCTTCCAGTCACCATTTGCAGCAGAGAACCAGGCAGCTCCAAAGCCTTCTGTGCTTAGCCCGCCAGGAGAGAATGATCTCCCAGCAGCGATTTCACTTCTGAGTGCAGAGGTGAGATCTCCACCTTTTCTCTGGAGGGGTACAGCTAGGAGCACACAGGGCATATGATCAGTGGAGCAGCTGGGACAGGAGTCTTCCCTTCCAGCCACCATTTGCAGCAGAGAACCAGGCAGCTCCAAAGCCTTCTGTGCACAGACCCTGCCAGAAGAGAGTTGGTCTCTCAGGAGTACAGACACAGGTTTACAGGCCCATAGGAGGGGCAAGCTCCAGCCAGAGACAACAAGACCAACTAACACCAGAGATAACCAGATGCCGAAAGGCAAGCGCAAGAACTCTACCAACAGAAACCAAGGGTACTTGGCAACATCAGAGCCCAGTTCTCCCACCACAGAAAGTCCTGGATACCCCAACACACTGGAAAAGCAAGAGTTGGATTTAAAGTCTCTTCTCACGATGCTGTTAGAGGACATCAAGAAGGACATAAATAACTCCTTTAAAGAAATACAGGAAAGGGGAAATGATTTTGAATGTAAATAAAAAAAAACTTAGAAAATAAAATAAAATTAAAAAAAAAAAAGAAATACAGGAGAACATGGGTCAAATGGTAAAGGCCCTCAAAGAGGAAACACAAAAATCCCTGAAAGAAATACAGGGGAGCATGGGTGAACAGGTAGAGGCCCTTAAAGACGAAATACAAAAATCCCTGAAAGAATTACAGGAGAACACAAACAGACAAATGAAGGAACTGAACAAAACCATCCAGGATCTAAAAATGGAAGTAGAAACAATAAAGAAATCACAAAGTGAGACATCTCTGGAGATAGAAAATCTTGGAAAGAATTCAGGAGTCATAGATGCAAGCATCAGCAACAGAATACAAGAGATAGAAGAAAGAATCTTAGGGGCTGAAGATACCATAGAAAACATTGACTCAACAGTTAAAGAAAATGCAAAATGCAAAAAACTCCTGAGCCAAAACATCCAGGAAATCCAGGACACAATGAGAAGACCAATCCTAAGGATTATAGGTATAGAAGCAAGCAAAGATTTCCAACTTAAAGGGCCAGTAAATATCTTCAACAGAATTATAGAAGAAAACTTCCCTAACTTAAAGAAAGAGATGTCCATGAACATACAGGAAGCCTACAGAACTCCAAACAGACTGGACCAGACCAGAAAGTCCTCCCGGCACATAATAATCAAAGCACCAAATGCACTAAATAAAGAAAGAATATTAAAAGCAGTAAGAGAAAAAGGTCAAGTAACCTATAAAGGCAGGCCTATCAGAATTACACCAGACTTCTCACCTGAGACAATGAAAGCCAGAAGATCCTGGGCAGATCTCATACAGACCCTAAGAGAACACAAATGCCAGCCCAAACTACTATACCCAGCAAAACTCTCAATTACCATAGATGGAGAAACCAAGATATTCCATGGTAAAACCAAATTTACACAATATCTTTCCACAAATCCAGCCCTACAAAGGATAATAGATAAAAGAAAACGCCAACAAGAGGAGGGAAACTACACCCTAGAAAAATCAAGAAAGTAATCTTTTTCCAACAAACCCAAAAGAAAGTAACCACACAAACATAAAAATAACATCAAAAATAACAGGAAGCAACAATCACTATTCCTTAATATCTCACAATGTTAATAGACTCAATTCCCCAACAAAAAACATAGTCTAACAGAGATGTTTTTCATGTGGATCTTCAATTTTATCAGAAAATGTTTGTGACTCCTCTTTCAATTCAGTAATGCTTTTTGTGTCTACCATTTTGACTATTATTTTCCATGATAATCTTTAATTTTAACATTTTTTCTGTGTATTTCTTCGATTTTGTCAGAGGTATTTTTCATGTAGATCTTCGGTTTTGTTGGAAGGGGGTGGTGTTTGTAGTTCCACTTTCAATCAATTTAGGAATGTTTTTGTGCCTACCATTTTGTTGGTATAATTGTCCATGATAATCTTCAATTTTAATGTTTCTCTGTATTTTTCTTCAATTTTGTCAGAAGTATTTTCCATGTGGGTCTTCAGTTTTATCAGACAATGTCTATAATTTTACATTCAATCAACTTAGGAACATTTTTATACCTCCCATTTTATCTGTATAATTTTCCATGTAACAGTCAGTTTTAACATGTTTTCCTATATATTTCTTGAATTTTTTCAGGAATATTTTCCTTGTAGATCTTCAATTTTATCAGAAAGTGTTTATAATTCCACTTTCAAAAAACTTAGGAATATTTTTATGCCTACCATTTTATTTGTATAATTTTTCCATGAAATACTCAATCTTAACACATTTTTTATATATTTCTTCAATTTTATCAGAGATATTTTCCATGTAAATCTTCAATTTTATCAGAAAATGTTTATAATTTCACTTTCAATCAACTTAGAAATACTTTTACACCTACCATTTTATCTGTATAATTTTCCATGATAATCTTCAATTTTAATGTTTTTCCATATATTTTTTTCAATTTTATCAGAAATATTCTCCACGTTAATCTTCAATTTTATCAGAAAATGTTTATAATTCTGCTTTCAATCAACTTAGGAATATTTTAATTCCTACCAATTTATCTGTATAAATTTCTTCAATTTTATCAGAGATATTTTCCATGTAAATCTTCAATTTTATCAGAAAATGTTTTTACTTCTACTTTCAATCAATTTAGAAATATTTTTATGCCTACTATCTATCTGTATAATTTTTCATGAAATAGTCAGTTTTAACGTGTTTTTCTATATATTTCTCGAGTTTTATCAGGAATATTTTCCTTGTAGATTTTCAATTTTATCAGAAAATGTTTATAATTCCACTTTCAATCAACTTAGGAATATTTTTATGCTTACCATTTTATCTGTATATTTTTTTCATGAAATAGTCAATCTTAATGTGTTTTTCTGTATATTTCTTCAATTTTATCAGAGATGTTTTCCATGTATATTTATACAATGGAATACTACTCAGTAATTAAAAACAATGAATTCATGAAATTCTTAGGCAAATGGAGAACAGGGGAAGGGAAGAGGGCTTATGGGACTTTCGGGGAGGGGGGAACTGGGAAAGGGGAAGTCATTTGGAGTGTAAATAAAGAATATAGAAAATTTAAAAAAAAACCAACAACAACAACAAAAAAAAAACCAACAAAAAAACAAACCACCAAGCCAGCCACAAACCCTTTAATCTACTATGGTGCCCTGCTTACAAGATATGCTAGGGTGATGGTGGCACAAAGCTTTTGGGAGTAACCAACCAATATCTTATTTGACCTAAGACTCCTTTCACCAAATGAATTATGGGACTGCCACTGCTTATGTAAATAAGAACCCAAGACTAGACAACCCAGAGATCTAGGGGAAAACCAAATAATAATGGTCTAAAATAACAACAACACCACACATTTACACACACACACAGACACACAAAATGTAGTGATAAAATGACTCCTAATGATATTCTGTTCTACTCACAGATCAGCACCTTGTTTAGCTATCATTAGAGAAGCATCCTCTTTCAGCAAATGGGAAGAAATACAGAAACCCAAAACCATATATTATGTAGAGTAAGAGACCTTGGAACACCCAGTCCTAAATGGGATGTCTCTACCAAATCCCTGCTTTCTGTGCTCAGGGAACCCCTTAGGAGTGGAGGCAGAAAAAATGTAAGAGCCAGAGGAGAATTAGGACACTAAGAAAATAAGACCCTCTAAATAAACACAGGCAATGCTCATATTACCTCACTAAGACTGGAGCAGCATGCCCAGACCTGCCCAGGTTTGCAACAGGTCCTTGGCATGTATATGATAGTTTCCAGTTTAGTTTTTTATGGGATTCCTGAGTGTTCACAAAGAACTGGGTCTCTGATTCTTGTGCCTTCTCTTGGACACTTTTCCCTCTGTTTGTCTTGTCCAACTTCAGTGTGATGGGTTTTATTTTTTATACTTTATTTTGTTAGACTTTAAAGAAATGATTGAATGAAAACTAGCTTCTATGTTAAAGGTTAACAACTGAACTGTCACTTATACCTGCTGGAGAAGGAAAATTCATTTTTTTTTTCAGGTAGTGTGAAACTGCATAAATCAAGCACTCCAGGGCAGGTCTCATATTCAGGAGTAGTTGACCAATATATAATGGACCTCCAAGATATGTTTTGGAGGCAGTGTGTTTTTATTTGATTATAGTTTGGCGGTTTATTATTTGTTTCTTCTAGGATGTTTTTTCATTTTTTATTGGTTTTGGGGGGGTTATTTTTATTTCTTTTAAGAACGAACTTAAAATTGGATGAGTAGTGAGGGAAAGAGGATCTTGACAGACTTTGGGGAGGGGAGGAATATGAAATTTAAAAATATGATGAAAATAAAAACCAAAACAAGTGGTTTCCATCTGCCCTGGAGCTGATCTTCTGCCACAGGGCTCCATACACAAATAGCGCTGGGAGAGAGCTAGCCTCCCAGGAGTGCAGACAACCCTGTAAGTATAGGCAAGACAACCACTTCTGCTCAAAGGGATCAGCCCAGGACCCTCAGGACACAGGGACTGAGGAGTTACCTGGGACAGGAGCCTTCAGTTTCCTTCTGTACCCTGAGCTGATCCTGTGTAACAGCACTACATAAACAATCACCACCAGGAAAGAGCTGGTCTCACAGGAGAGCTGACACACCTGTAAGCACAGGTAAGACCACTACTTCTGTTCAAATTCCTGGCCCAAGAGGGACCCTCCCAGAGCCATCAGGACACAGGAATCAAGGAACAGTCAGGGACAGGATCCTTCTGGTTTCCATCTGTATCCCAGAGCTGACGCTATACCATAGCACCCTATACCCAAATTCCTCCTGGAGGGAACTGATCTCCCAGGCGTACTGACACACTGGTTTGCAGGAGGAACAAGCCATAGTTAGAGACAGCAAGACCACCTAATACCAGGGGTAACTAGATGGCAAGAGGCAAGGGCAAGAACATAAGCAACAGATACCAAGGCTACTTGGCATCATCAGAACCTAGTTCTTCAACCAGAGTGAGTCCTGGATACCCCAACACACCAGAAAAGCAAGACTGATTTAAAACCACATCTCATGATGATGATAGAGGACTTTAAGAAGGACATAAATAACTCCCTTAAAGAAATACAATAGGGTCTTGAGAGATGGCTCAGTGGTTAATAGCACTGACTGCTCTTCCAGAGGTCCTGAGTTCAAATCCCAGCAACCACATGGTGGCTCAGAACCAACTGTAATGAGATCTCATGCCCTCTTCAGGTGTGTCTGAAGACAGCTACAGTGTGCTTACATATAATAAATAAATAAATCTTTTTTAAAAAAAAAGAAAGAAGCGAACAAAGGTAAACAGGTAGAAGCCTTTAAAGAGGAAACACAAAAATCCCTTAGAATTACAGGAAAACACAACCAAACAGAAGGAATTGAACAAAACCATCCAGGATCTAAAAATGGAAATAGAAACAATAAATCACAAAGGGAGACAACCCTGGAAATCAAAAACCTAGAAAAGAGATCAGGAGTCATAGATGCAAGCATCACCAACAGAATACAAGAGATAGAAGAGAGAATCTTGGGTGCAGAAGATACCAGAGAAAACATTGACACGACAGTCAAAGAAAATGCAAAATGCAAAAAGCTCATAACCCAAAACATGCAAGAAATCCAGGACACAATGAGAAGACAAAACCTAAGGATAATAGGTATAGAAGAGAGTGAAGATTCCTAACTTAAAGGGCCAGTCAATAACTTCAATAAAATTATAGAAGAAAATGTACCTAACTAAAGAAAGAGATGGCCATAAAAGTACAAGAAGCCTACAGAACTCCAAATAGACTGGAACAGAAAAGGAATTCCTCCTATCACATAACAGTGAAAACACCAAATGCACAAAACAAAGAATATTAAAAGCAGTAAGGGAAAAAGGTCAAGTAACATATTAAGGCAGACCTATAAGAATTATACCAGACTTCTCAGCAGAGACCATGAAAGCTAGAAGACCCTGGGCAGATATTATCAGACCCTCAGAGGACACAAATGCCAGTTCAGACTACAATATACAGCAAAACTCTCAATTACCATAAATGGAGAAACCAAGATATTCCATTACAAATCCAAATTTACACAATATCTTTCCACAAATCCATCCTTACAAAGGATAATAGATGGAAAACGACAATACAAGGAAGGAAACTACACCCTGGAAAAAGCAAGAAAGTAATCTTATTTCAACAAACCCAAAAGAAGATAGCCATACAAGTATAAAAATAACATCTAAAATAACAAGAAGCAACAATAACTATTCCTTAATATCTTTTAACATCAATGGACTAAATTCCCCAATAGACATAGACTAACAGATTGGATAAGTAAAAAGGACCCAGCATTTTGCTGCATACAGGAAACACGCCTCAGTGTCAAAGACAGAGGCTACCTCAGAGTAAAGGGTAGGAAAACAATTTTCCAAGCAGACTGTCCCAAAAAAAGATGGAGTAGCCATTCTAATATTGGATAAAACGGACTTTCAACCAAAAGTTATCAAAAAAGATAAGGAAAGACGCTTCATACTCATCAAAGGAAAAATCTACTAAGAAGAAATCTCAATTCTGGATATCTATGCTCCCAATACAAGGGCACCCACATTCATAAAAGAAGCTTTACTAACACTCAAAGCACACATTGTGCCTCATAAACTAATAGTGGGAGACTTGAACACCCCACTCTCATCAGTGAACAGATCATGGAAACACAAACTAAACAGAGACACAGTGAAACTAACAGAAGTTATGGACCAAATGGATTTAACAGATAGCTATAGAACATTTCATCCTAAATCAAAAGAATATACCTTCTTTTCAGCACCTCATAGTATCTTCTCCAAAATTGACCGTATAATTGGTCACAAATGAGACTGCAACAGATAAGAAGATTGAAGTAATCCTATGCTTCCTAACAGATCACTACGGATTAAGGCTGGTCTTCTATAGCAACAAAAACATCAGAAAGTCCACATACACATGGAAGCTGAACAATGCATTACTCAATGATAACTTGGTCAAGAATAAAGAAATTAAAGACCTTAGGATTTAATGAAAATGAAGCTAAAACATATCCAAACTTATGGGACACAATGAAAGCAGTGGTAAGAAGAAAACTCATAGCTCTGAGTGCCTCCAAAAAGAAACTGGAGAGAGCATACACTAGCAGCTTAACAGCAAACCTGAATGCTCTAGAACACAAAGAACCAAATACACCCAAGAGGAGTTGAAGGCAGGAAATCATCAAACTCGGGGCTGAAATCAAGCAAGTAAAAACAAAAAGAACTATACAAAGAATAAACCAAACCAGAAGCTGGTTATTTGAGAAAATCAACAGACTAACCAGAGAGCAAAGGGACAGTACCCAAATTAACAAAATCGGAAATGAAAGGGAAGATATAACAACAGAAATATGAAATTCAAAAAAATCATCATATCTTACTACAAAAGGCTATACTCAACAAAACTGCAAAATCTGGATGAAATGGACATTTTTCTAGACAGATACCAAATACCAAAATCAAATCAGGATCATATAAATGATTTAAACACTTCCATAACCCCTAAAGAAATAGAAGCAGTCATTAAAAGTCTGCCAATCAAAAAAATAGCCCAGGACCACATTGGTTTAGTGCAGAAGCCTATCAGACAGTCAAAGAATATCTAATAACAATTCTCTTCAAACTATTCTACAAAATAGAAACAGAAGGAACACTACCCAATTTTTTCTATGAAGCCAGAGTTGTGCTTTTACCAAAACCTCACAAATACCCAAGAAAGAGAACTTCAGACCAATTTCCCTTATGAATATTGATGCAAAAATACTCAATAAAAATTCTCACAAACCTAGTCCAAGAACACACCAAAATGATCATTTACTACAATTAAGTTGGCTTCATCCCAGGGATGCAGTGATGGTTCAATATACAGAAATCCATCAATGAAATCCACTACATAACCAAACAACATGATCATTTTGTTAGATGCTGAAAAAGCATTTGACAAAATTCAACATCCCTTCATGTTAAAAGTCTTAGAAAGATCAGGAATTAAAGGACCATACCTAAACATAGTAAAAGCAATATACAGCAAACCAGTAGCCAACATCAAACTAAATGGACAGAAACTTGAAGCAATCCCACTAAAATCAGGGACTAGACAAGGTTGCCCTCTCTCTCTGTATTCAATATAGTACTTGAAGTTCTTGAAAAAAATAACCCTATTAAAAATGGGGAACAGATCTAAACAGAATTCTCAACTTAGGAAACTCGAATGGCTGAGAATCAGCTAAAGAAATGTGTACCATCCTTAGTCATCAGGGAAATGCAATCAAAACAACCCTGAGATTCCAACTCATACCATCAGAATGTCTAAGATCAAAAACTCAGGTGACAGCAGATGCTGGCGAGGATGTGGAGAAAGAAGAATACTCCTCCATTGCTGGTGGGACTGCAAGCTGGTAAATCCACTCTGGAAATGTTTGGTGGTACATCAGAAAATTGGACATAATATTACCAGAGGACCCAGCTATAACACTCATGGCCATATACCCAAAAGATGCTCCAACATATAACAAGGATACATGTTATACTATGTTCATAGCAGCCTTAATGATAACAGCTAGAAGCTGCAAAGAACCCAGATGTCCTTCAACAGAGGAATGAATACAGAAAATATGGTCCATTTATACAATGGAGTACTACTCAGCTATTAAAAGCGATGAATTCATGAAATTCTTAGGCAAGTGGATGGACCTAGAAAATATCCTGAGTGAGGTAACTTGGTCGCAAAAGAACACTCATTGTATGCACTCACCAGTAAATGGATATTAGCTCAAAAGTTCCTAATACCCAAGTTACCATTTAAAGACCACATGAAGCTGAAGAATAAGGAAGACCGATGCATGGTTGCAGCAGTCCTTCTTAGAAAGGGGAACAAAATACTCAGGGGAGCAAATATGGAAACAAAGTGCAGATAGAGACTGAAGGAAAGTCCATACAGAGATTGTCCCACCTGGGGGTTCATCCTAGATACATTTACCAAACTGACACTATTGTGGCTTGTTGAAAGGAGCCAGATATAGCTGTCTCCTGAGAGGCCCTGCCAGAGCCTTACAAATACAGTAGGATGCTTGCAACCAACCATCGCACTGAGTGTAGGGTCACAAATGGAGGAGTTAGAGAAAGGACTGAAGGAGCTGAAGGGGTTTGCAACCCCACAGGAAGAACAACAATATCAACCAACCAGACCCCCAGAGCTCCCAGGAACTAAGCCACCAACCAAGGAGTACACATAGCTCTGGCTGCATATGTAATAGAGGACAGCCTTGTCTGGCACCAGTAGGAGGAGAGGTTCTTGGTCCTATGAAGGTTCGATAGATACCCTAGTGTTGATGAATTGAGGGTGGGGAGTTGGGAGAGAGGGTGGTTGGAGGAACACCTCATAGAAGTAGGGGGAGGGGGAAATCGGATGAAGGGATGACACTTGGAATGTAAATAAATTAAAAATAAATAAATAAAAATTAAAAACAAAAATACAAAAAGAAAAAGCTACTATCAACACTAAATAAAAGTACCAAGTAGATTGATCATTATTATATAATAAGCATAGATAAATTCTTAAAGGGAAACACATATACTAATAAATACTGAAGACTACATGTATTTTATTTTAAAATCTATTTTTATTATTACTGTGTATGTGTATGTGTGCACTCATAGGTACAACTGCATGTATGTGTTATGTGATCTTATTCTCAAAGTGCACTGCCACCTACACTCAGAACTCTGTCCTTCCCAGTCAGTGTCTCAGTGACTCTGGCAGGGCGGATGCACTGAGCCATTCTACCCCTGTTACTACAGCTGACACTGTTACATGTAACACATGGCTTGTTCTTTTATTTTTCTGTCTAATTTTGAATCTGATTAAAATTTTATTTATGCGTAAGATTGCCTGGAACTGCTTCTGAATCCTAAATCTTTGCACCCTTCCCTCCTCCACGGACCATTTTTTGCCATTTCTAGCACCTCCTGTCATTATTTAACAGATACAAAGAGAGCTGCAACTACATACATCTCAACCTCTCTCCACAGGTGACTGCTCCCTGTGGACACTGCTTGTGCTCCTGGCTCTGTCACTGACAATGTCTCAGAATAGTCCTCTGCTGCCTCTGCCTTGATGGTGCCTGTGGTGTGCATCTTTGCCGGGAGAGGGCAGAGGAGAATTGCTTTTATCTGAAGGCATTCTTCCAGATTCAGTGAGTCACTCTCTGTATAGAATGCTTCTTAGCAGGGTGACATTGAACATGGAAGATTTTTCTCCCTGACAATAGCAACCAGCAGTACCCTGTCCTGCACCCTGGTGTGGGTTTCAAGGTAGCCAGGAACAGTCCTTGATTCCGTGCCTGCAAGCTACCGCTTGGAGCACGCATCTTTTCAGGTAGATGAAAAATCACTGAATGGTCTTTTTAAAGTAATCAAAGATGAGAAGAATTAATTATATCAAAGTGACACAAATCTCTTCCAACACTGAAGATGGAAAAAACTTCACAGGAAAACTGACAACTTCAAATGTAGAAATTATATGAAATTTTTCTGAGAAGTGCTCAGGTTAACCCACTATTTGGACTTAAAGATTAGTATACATACCCGAATACAAACCCATACAGCTACCAAGACTGACTTTTGGCACTCTCTCTTTCTCTCTCTCTCTCCTCTCTCTCTCTCTCTCTCTCTCTCTCTCTCTCTCTCTCTCTCTCTCTCTCTCTCTCTCTCTCTCTCTCTCTCTCTCACACACACACACACACACCTGAATGATACTCTCTCTTATCTGCTTTGAGGTAAGATTTGTGTTTCTGTGTCACCAAACTATTATACAAGGGTAGTGGTTCCGGGCTTTATCTGTATCTATTGTACTGCTACCTAAGACACTCCCAGAGCATCTTTCCAATCTCATTTATCAAAAGAGGGGAGAAAGGGGGAGAAAATTTTCTTAGAAACGCTTAGAGATATTAACTTGAGAGCCACAAAAAAAAATGGTATATACAGGTAATGCTAAGAGAGTGAGTCTCTTCTCTGGAAATCCACAGCCAGGCTATCTCTCAGGTACAACTTTTGATAAACTCCAACTCAGCTTCATACTGGTTCTTACTGAAATTATTTATATCAAAGTCAAGGATCTGGTTGAATCTAGGCCCATGGAGGCTGCTGTGGGCAACAGCTTGGAGTTGATTGTCTAGTGGGCAATTGCTGCCAATAATGCAAGAGTCATATTTATCACAATGTCCTTATTTGCTGAGTTTATCAAAATGTTACATACAAAAGTTACTAAATGTTAAATCCCCTATTTATTTTCATTCTTTCTCTGTCCCACTTATACTGAAAGCACTCTATTTGTATCTGCAAGTATGTTTTACATAAGAAAAATTATTTAAAAACTGTTTCCTTCACTGGGTGCCTTTAGTACCAGCCTTCAGGAGACAAGTGGATCTCTGTGATTTTGAGGCCAGTTTGGTCTATATATCGAGTTCCAGGACAGCTGGGGCTATCTCAGGAGACCCTATCTCAAACAAACAACCACCACAACATAGATTTTTCCAAGAGGGTGACTGAAAGGATGATCATTGCACAGAATGCCAGGTGACCAGGAGTGCAAGTGAGTCAGGGCTGTGGTGTTTCCTTTAGAGATCATCACTGTTACTCACAAGGGAGGTGTGCACAGAGTAAGGGATGCAGGAGCACTGTCATTGTCTCCAGTGCTTCTGATTAAGGTGGCCCAGGGTCTAGCCTCTCTGGGGCCCTTGGCCTAAGTATTTTGCTTGCAGAGATGTGAGAGCCCCATAAGGACCCAGGAAAAGTACATTGCAGGGTAGGGCAGGCAGAATGCTATGAGGAAGGGGCCAGAAGTGCAGGAGGCACAGGCCTTCCTGCACAGCTCTCCATTCTGCTCAGGGGCGTTTTGTACACCCGCCAGATGGCTGAGCTTTCAGTGACCTGCATCATTCATGGTTTCTTTGCCAAGATTTTTAGGCATGTGAACTCAATAAGATCATATTTCTTTTAGTTAGCTTTGGGCATAGTTCAATGGAAGTCAAGTTTGATGCTGAGAAAGATGATGGTAAAGAACTGTAACAATGATAAATCCAAGCGAATCAGACAAATAACTTAGAAAGTATGTAAAACCAGTAGCAAGTACGGCACCATCCCACTTGCAAAAGGTATAAGTAGCAACATAGTCTTTAGAAGTGCTACAATAATAATTTTTTTTAAGGAAAAGGAATAGAAAACAGGGAACTATGGAAAAAAATCAATTGGAAAAGAAGACAGGAGAGTTGGCTCAGTGATTAAGAGCATTTGCTGCTCTTCAGGAGGACTAGGATTTGATTTTCAGCACCCACATAATAGCTTGCTCACAACCATCTGTAATTTTAATTCTAGGAAATATGCTGTCTTCTTCTGACCTCCAAGGCACACATGTGACACACAGACAAATATGCCAGCAAAACATTCATGCACATAAAATAAATCATACATATTACATTATAAGTATATATCTATTATATATATCTATTATGTATTAATATATAATAAATCACACACATACACACATATATGTATATATGTATATATATATATATATATATGTATATATATATGGTGACATGTAGGGGAAGGGATCAGAATTTAAGGCACAAAGTGAAAGAAAATGGGCTTGGGGTATAATATTGTACAACCAGTATTAGAGTATGCGCTCCATCCCACCTACTGAAATAAAGTTAAAGAAACAAAATTCAACAGAAAAATAGAGAGATGAAAGTAGAAAAGAAACAAAACAAAACAAAAAACCTTAATAAGCACATGAGAATATGCAAACACATGCAGTGTGTATGTGTGTGTGTGTGTGTGTGTGTGTGTATATATATATATATATATATATATATATATATATACATACATATATAGTGAAAATTTTGGTTTCTTTAAAAATGCAGAGTTCTAGAATACCCAGGGCTACACAAAGAAGGCCTGTCTTGAAAATGCAAAGCAAAGCAAGCCAACCAAAACAAACAAAACTACAGAAATGTTATGGAAATCATTTTGTTTTAATCTCAGATGTGGGATATGAGGCTGCTTCAGACTGTCCAAGGCCACAGCTATCAGGCTGTGATTTGTTTCCTGCTCTTGCAGGGGTATGATTTTGCCAGCTGAAGACAGTGTAGGTTTGGAGTTCTGGGGACTCTTGAGAGGGTACAGAAATTCCAGAGGAGGAAAGACGCAGACCTGCTTCAGCCCCTGCTACTGCTGTGCCTGCTGCTGTCTCTGCAGCTGTCCCTACTGTTGTCTCTGCTACTGTCTCTGCTGCTGCATCCCAGTTGCTGATGTTCTTGTTGCTGTTGTGTTTGCTGGAATGCTGGTTTCCGGTTAGAAATATACTGATTATGAAGATTGGACTTGCCCAAAGGAACTCCATGCCTCCAATCAGCAGGAAGTAGTCTAATGATATTGATTCCTCCGTTCCCCTGTACCCTTCTTTCTCTCCCAATTAGGGTTGGGGATTGGTGTGGAGAAGGGTGGGAGGGAGAAGAACCCAATAAGATAGCCAGAAAGCACACATATGTGCATGGAACCCAACAGATTTCTCTTTTAAAAAAAATTCCTGAAGTAATTTATTCATCTTTCTATCCTTTTAATAACATTATTTGCATTAAAACATAAAAAATTATGATTGAAAGAAGCAGGTTTCTTTATGACATTTCTTTCTTTTTGAAAAACAGCACATGATGGCATAGTGGCATATGCATTTAGCTAATGAATTTTGGATGAAGAGGCTGGTGAATCTCTGTGAATTCAATGGCAGATTCATCTACATAGTGAATATGGTGAACTGAGAACCACCCATATTCCAGAATAAGGTGATTTCCCAGCCTGCCTTCAGTGATTCAGCCCCAGCCAGCAAATGTGACACATTTCCATGGGTCTCATAGTCTTCCCAAGCACACGTGCCATGCCTTTTATAAAGGATATGCCTTCATGAATCTGCTCTTTCCATCCCTAATCCCACTAAGAGTTGCCTTTGTATACCAACATCCCCCCTCCAATAAATATCCCATGTAAAGTCTGTTGCTTGGTGTGATTTTGTGGCATTCCAGGGCCACAGAAAACACAGTTCCATGACAACCAGTGATACACAGTGAAACTCTGTCTCAAAAATTAATTAAAAAGTTTTAATGTATGTACTACATATGTATGTATGTATGTATGATTTATTTATTTATTTTATGTGCATATGTGTGCCTGAGTGTATGTGTAATCACTACATGAATACAGGTGTCTTCAGAGATTAGATTGGATCTGAACCTGGGTCTTCTACAAGAACAGTAAATACTCTTAACTTCTGAGCCAGCTCTCTGGGTTCTTAGGGCATTTTCAAACTCACTCCATTTTGGTTGATGGTCTTCTTCTGACATTCCCTAACTTGCCAATCAGCTTTCCCACGGTTCTTCTTCTACTCTCAGTATTTCCTTCACTTTCATGTCACAGGTACTCTACCACCCTTCCTATTATCCTCTGTAAAGCCCCTGCATTGTTTGTGCCCTATTTTCCTGACCTAAATATTATACTTGCTACTGTGTAGTCACACAGAGAAAGTGGCAGCTACACATGTGAAAGAGAATATGCTGTCTTTGTCTTTCTGGGCCTGGGTTATCTCACATATATTGTTTCTCCATCTACTACAATGCAAAATTTATCATTTGAGTTTGTGGTTGAATTAAATTCCATCATGTTTATGTACATGCTTTCTGAGTGCTGGGCTTCATTTGAGTTCCTTATTGAAGTTCTTTGGGTATTAGATAATTGCCCTAGCCTGCTTGCAAAGTGTGCAAAGAAGGACAGACACATTGTTATCTCTGCCTGAGGCACAGAGCTGGTCACCAAGCCACCTCAGCAAACCTCTATAACTTTAGCTTCAAAAATACTTCAATCCCTCATAGCAATGAACTCTCCTGATCTGTCCAAGTGAAGACAGTTCCCTGGGAATCATTTTCTTATCCAAACATGCATTTCACTCCACAGAATGACATGGCAACCAGATATTTGCTGAATGAGAGGAGGAAAGAGATGTTCCATACAATGCGTGTTGAAAGATCTGATACACAATTTAAAGGTATTAGATTGTTCTTCACACAAAGGAAGGATGGGAGAAAGACTTATAGGGAAAAGCCAGCAACCTCATAAAATTACAAAGTTTCTGTAAGGTAAAAGACACTGTCAAAAAGACAAAGCGGCAACCAACTAACTGGGAAATGATCTTTACCAACCCTACATCTGACAGAGGGCCAATATCCAATATATACAAAGAACTCAAGAAGTTAAACTCCAGAGAGGCAAGTAACCCTATTAAAAAATGGGGTACAGAGCTAAACAAAGAGTTCTCACCTGAAGAATATCTAATGGCTGAGAAGCACCTAAAGAGATGTTCATCATCCTTAGTCATTAGGGAAATGAAAATCAAAACAACCCTGAGATTCCATCTTACACCAGTCAGAATGGCTAAGATCAAAAACACAGGAGACAGCAGTTGTTGGCGAGGATGTGGAGAAAGAGGAATACTCCTCCACTGCTGGTGGGATTGCAAACTGATACAACCACTCTGGAAAACAGTCTGGCAGTTCCTCAGAAAACTGGGCATGACACTCCCGGAGGATCCTGCTATACCACTCCTGGGCATATACCCAGAGACTTTACCTGCATGCAATAAGGACACATGCTCCACTATGTTCATAGCAGCCTTATTTATAATAGCCAGAAGCTGGAAAGAACCCAGATGTCCCTCAATGGAGGAATGGATTCAGATGTGGTATATTTACACAATGGAATACTACTCTGCAATTAAAAACAATGAACTCACGAAATTCTTAGGCAAATGGTCAGAACTTGAAAATATCATCCTTAGTGAGGTAACCCAATCACAAAAGAACACACATGGTATGCAGTCACTGATAAGGGGATATTGACCCAGAATCTTGGAATACCCAAGACACAATTCACATATCAATAGATTTCCAAGAAGATGGAAGGAGAGACCCCTGGTCCTGGAAAGACTGGATATAGAGGAATTCCAGGACAGAGAAGTGAGAGGGGCTTGAATGGGGAACAGGGGGAGGGAAGAGGGCTTATGGGACTTTCGGGGAGGGAGGAACCGGGAAAGGGGAAATCATTTGGAATGTAAATAAAAAAACTTAGAAAAAAAAAAGTCAGCAAACAGCAGCAACTGGTTGGCTAACGTCATCTTAATGCTACTCCAGCTTTGCTTTCCTTTGTGTGTGAATCAGCCATTTATCTGGGATCTCATGCAATTGTGTCAACAAACTAGAATTGGGCACCATATGGTGGAACTACAATAAAGGAGATGTGTGAACAAACATGCCTATATAACCATGTGGTAGCACTGGGACATGGTGCATGTATGTAGGTATGATGGTTTGTATATGCTTGGGTCAGGGAGTGGCACTATTAGGAGGTATGGCATTGTTGGAGTAGGTGTGTCACTGTGGGTGCCTGAAAGCCAGTATTCTGCTAGCAGCCTTCAGATGAAGATGTAGAACTCTCAGCTCTGCCTACACCATGCCTGCCTGGATGCTGCCATGCTCCCATCTTGATGATAATGGGCTGAATCTCTGAACCTGTAAGCCAGCCCCAATTAAATGTTGTCCTTGTAAGACTTACATTGGTTATGGTGCCTGTTCACAGCAGTAAAACCCTAACTAAGACAGTTGGTTAGCCTAAGCCTCAACTTGATGGCCCTTGGACACAGTTGACATTCAAAGAGGCATGCCACCACATGGTGGCTTTAAGACACAGCAAGTTTGTGAACATTGAGTGAACATTTCATTCTTGCCCTGAGAAACTCAGTATACTATTGCTATTTAGTAATTCATTACTATCATTTTTGACCAAATCTGGCTAAGTTCAGAAATTTTTAATATTAACTCTATTTGAATCTCAACCAGGATTACAAAGTAGCTCTGCCTAACTTAATTAGGCCAGAAAGAACTACATGTTATGTGGCTGCTTTGTTACATACGCCAGCATCAGGATAGCTGGAAATAACAGCTAATGGATCTCTGCAATGGGAATACTGACCTTAAGAAGGAAGGGATACAACCCACAGCTTGGGCTCTTGGTTTTAAAGATGTTTGGTTACATAGATACCATTTTTTTAAACATTTAATGTAAATTCTGAAAGTCTCTGCAAAGTACACTCACCAAATTATGTTTTTATGAGTATTAATACAAGTAAACACCTCATAAATTTCATTTTTTATTGAAAAAAATGTTTTCATACAACATGGCACCTTTGTGAGACAATAAAATTGAAAGTTTCATTTTTAACAGCAAACACCAATCAAACAAAGAAAAAAATCAAGTAAACATCCCAGGAGTTACTGCTTCGAGGAAGGAGGAAAAGCACACTGCCTTGCTTGATGTTTCCCATCTTTGCTGATCTGTGGATGATAGGCTCAATGTAGGTATAATGTAGGTAAAAGTATGTGTGATTAACTTTTTAAGTACTGTACAAAAACAATGTATGTTATACAGAGTGTCTGCCTCAACTTAAGGTACTGTGGTGGTTTGAATAGGAATGGAGTCTCTAGGCCTGTAGATTTGGATGCTTGGTCACCAGAGAGTAGCACTATTAGGAAGCATGGCCTTGTTGGAGAAAGTGTGTCATTGGTGCTTGGGCTTCAAAGTTTCAATTTCTCAAGCCAGGCTCAGCATCTCTCTCTCTCTCTCTCTCTCTCTCTCTCTCTCTCTCTCTCTCTCTCTCTCTCTCTCTCTCTCTCTCTCTCTCTCTCTCTTTTCCTGCCTGCCTGCCAATACAGATGTAAAACTCTCAACTACCTCTTCAGCACCAAGTCTGCCTGTGTGATGCCATGCTTCCTGCTATGGGGACAATGGACTAAACCTCTGACCTGTAATCCAGTGCCAATTAAAATGTCTTCTTTATAAAAGTTGGTGTGGTCATGGTATCTCTTCACAGCAGTAGAAACACCAAGAATTGTAGTGACCTTTTAAAATAGTAGCTAGCCCCATGGCAGATATTAACTCTACTCAAATTTAGAATAATGTTTCTACTTCATATACATCTTTGCATGTCAGAATACTGTTAAAATGCAAAGAGCAAAAGTCACTAGTCATCAAAGCCTTACTTGATTAAGATACAACAAATAGTCTTTCACCCCAAAAATGTACATCTTTTGTGAGAAGTGATTTCTTGTTCCTAGTGATGCAGTCCAGTCACTACACTCTCTTTACTCAGTTGCTACCATCACACTGTAGACAATTTCCACTCTCTATAAGCTAAAAGAATAATAAAGGTAAGTAATTTTCTAGTCCAATTTCTCTGCCTGGAATCTCAAATTAGAACTATGTGGGGAGAATGGATGATGCATATAATACATGATGCCCTCCAACAGCAGGTGATTTTTAAAGTTGAAATGCATTTAGAATCTGTTCCGTGGAGTCAGTCAGTTGTGTGTCTCATCCTATTGTGGAGAACCAAGCTTAGCTTTGTATTTTGCTTAGCAACTTATGTATGGCATTTATTTCAACAGAAGTTCTGACACAGAGATGTTGAGAAGAAATGATAGTAGTCCCTTCATTTGAACTGTCATGGAATTTATCGAGGAACAGAAAACACCTAATTTCTCTCAAACAATGACGACAGTTCAGATGAGGTAGCCTTGACAGTTGTCTGTCCTTCTATAGCATCAGCTTATCTAGGATGGTGAGAAAGGCTCAAGTCATCCTACTACTTGATTAGTTTTGCAAACTGGGAAATAGAAGCAGTATTTGACCAAGTAGTCACAGCAGTGAGGTGTCTGACATTTTCAGTAGCATTTACTATTCCTTCAATCTTAATAAATAAGAAACAGTCATCTCACTAAGGAGGAATAAATGTAAGCCTTTGTGATGACTTCCTGAAGGGTTGATGAAAGATCCCTGGAGTGGGGCCTTAAGAAACCTTTTAGTCTTATTCTCACCTCTAGAAGAGGAAAGAAATCATCAACATCCATCCAACATGACTGTCCTATCATTTTTGGATGTGCACATAGGGGTCCAATAGGTATGGGAAGATAACAGAAGAACAAATGCTCTGGTTTGTTTACCACGTACTAGGAACTTTTTTCAAAGAGAGTTTGTGTTAAACAGTGGCTAATTTGATTTTAAAAAATTACAGTTTTTCAGAAGATTTAGTTGGAGATACAGCAATAATGTGGTACCCCACAAATATCAAAATATAGTCATTTTTTATAAAAAATATTATTCTAAAAGTTGTCTATTTTAATGTAAATTGTGAGAAATAAATCATATCTATCTCAGAATAAAAAAAGAGTTAGGGCTGAGGTCACACTTGGCAGAGAGTCAGGTTGGCTACCTTTATCCTCATTCCCCTTTGCCATTGTGATCTTCCTGGAGTATTCCTGTCTCAGTCTCTGCCAACTGCCATATCCCATATTCCCAGTCCACCTCCATCTACTTGGTGCTCAGAAAATACCAGTGGTAGAGCATGCCCCACCCCTCTCCCCCCTCCCTAGCCATCTCTCCCAGCCCATCTACACTTCTTTGCAATGCTCAGCTGACCCCAGACCTGCTCCTTTCCAGGTATGCCACTGCAAACATGCTTGGCAGGGATCCAGGAAGCCTTCTTGTGCTCTTCTTCTTTCTTCCTTCTTCCCTTCTCTTCTTTCGGTCTCCCTAGGTTATTCTTAACCATGCCTCTGTTACTTGTGTAGCCTGTCTTCCCAGCCTGACTGTGTTCTGGGACAAGCTTTCCTTGAGAAGATACAACACACACAACTACTCACCCCAGAAAGAGAGCTCATGACAGACTAAAGTATGGATACCATCAAAGTCCAATTTGATGAATCATTGAGTTTTATTGGGATTACTTACAGGAGTATGAGTAAGGGGTTACTTATAGGAATGAAAATGATTCAAGGACAGCTTCATCACCAAAGCCCACCTCAGCATGGGTAACATCTCACAAAGCTGGGAACATGCAGCCCACTGTATAGCCTGCAGGCAGCTCAAGAGGCTTAAGAGGGTCCTTTCCAGGTGCCTCAGCTGGACTAAAACATTTCCAGGAAGCTTGGTTGGTTTCTGCTTCTTCCGGGCTGCTGATCTGGTCTGAAAGTCTTCTTTGCAGCTTCGCTTCTTCTTAGTCTGAGAGACTTTCAGGTTTTATTGTTTTCCCTGGAAGGGAGGGGCCTAGTAAATCTTCAGAGACTTCCTTTAGTTGTTTACCTTCCTGCTCAGGGAGTGTGGTAGCTTGTATATGCTTGGCCCAGGGAATGACACTATTAAGAAGTGTGGCCTTGATTTGCATTTCCCTAATGACTAAGGATGATGAACATCTCTTTAGGTGCTTCTCAGCCATTAGATATTCTTCAGGTGAGAACTCTTTGTTTAGCTCTGTACCCCATTTTTTAATAGGGTTACTTGCCTCTCTGGAGTTTAACTTCTTGAGTTCTTTGTATATCTTGGATATTAGCCCTCTGTCGGATGTAAGGTTGGTAAAGATCATTTCCCAGTTAGTTGGTTGCCGCTTTGTCTTTTTGACGGTGTCTTTTGCCTTGCAAAAACTTTGTAATTTAATGAGGTCCCATTTGTCTATTCTTGATCTTAGAGTATAAGCTATTGGAGTTCTGTTCAGGAAATTCTCCCCTGTGCCCATATGTTCAAGGTTCTTCCCTAGTTTCCCTTCTATTAGTTTCAGTGTGTCTGGTTTTATGTGGAGATCTTTGATCCACTTAGAATTGAGCTTAGTGCAAGGAGATAAGGATGGGTCAATTTGCATTCTTCTGCATGTTGACCTCCAGCTGAGCCAGCACCATTTGTTGAAAAGGCTATCTTTTTTCCACTGGATGGTTTTAGCTCCTTTGTCAAAGATCAAGTGACCATAGGAGTGTGGATTCATTTCTGGGTCTTCAATTCTGTTCCATTGATCTACATGTCTGTTACTGTACCAATACCATGCAGTTTTTAACACTATTGCTCTGTAGTAACCCTGAGATTCCATCTCACACCAGTCAGGATGGCTAAGATCAAAAACACAGGAGACAGCAGTTGTTGGCGAGGATGTGGAGAAAGAGGAACACTCCTCCACTGCTGGTGGAATTGCAGGCTGGTACAACCACTCTGGAAAGCAGTCTGGCGGCTCCTCAGAAAACTGGGCATGACACTTCCGGAGGATCCGGCTATACCACTCCTGGGCATATACCCAGAGACTTTACCTGCATGCAATAAGGACACATGCTCCACTATATTCATAGCAGCCTTATTTATAATAGCCAGAAGCTGGAAAGAACCCAGATGTCCCTCAACGGAGGAATGGATTCAGAAGATGTGGTATATTTACACAATGGAATACTACTCTGCAATTAAAAACAATGAATTCACGAAATTCCTAGGCAAATGGTCAGAACTTGAAAATATCATCCTTAGTGAGGTAACCCAATCACAAAAGATCACACATGGTATGAAGTCACTGATAAGGGGATATTGACCCAGAATCTCAGAATACCCTAGACACAATCAGCATATCAATAGATTTCTAAAAAGATGGAAGGAGAGACCCCTGGTCCTGGAAAGACTGGATGTAGGGGAACGCCAGGACAGAGTAATGAGAGGGGGTTGAACGGAGAAAAGAGGGAGGGAAGGGGGCTTATGGGACTTTCGGGGAGGGAGGAAACGGGAAAGGGGAAGTGATTTGGAATGTAAATTAAAAAAATAAAATAAAATAAAATTAAGAAAAAAAAAAAAAAAAAAAAAAAAGAAGTGTGGCCTTGTTGGGGGAAGTGTGTCATTGTGAGGGTGGGCTTTTCAGAAGTTAGCTTCCTCCTTACTGCTTTTGGATCAAGATGAGGAACTCTCAGTTCTTCCTCCAGTATCATGTCTGCCTGGATGCTACAGTGCTTCCTGCTATAACTATATGGGACTAAACTTATAAATCTGTAAGCCAGTCCCAATTAAATATTTTCCTTTATAAGAGTTGCCTTGGTTATGGTGTCTCTTCATAGCAATAAAACCTAGTCCAAGACAGAAGTTGGTACCAGGAAAGGGATATTGCTTTGATAAACCTGACCATGATCTTATTTGGAAGAATGTGGATCTGGGGTCTTTAGATTTGGAAAGCAGTAAAATGTTTTAAGTTGGGCTTTATAGGCCATCTTAGTAGGAATATGGAGGACTGGTGCTGAGGGTGATTTGAACTGTGGAAGTCTGACTCTAGAAGTTTTAGAGGAGAAGAATTTTAGCATGTGGCCTAGAGACTATTTTGTGGTATTTTGATGAAGAATGTGCTTGCTTTTTGCCTTACAAAGAGTCTCCCTGAGGCTAAAGTGAAGAGACTCAGATTGATTGCATTGACAAGGAGGTCTGAAAACAACCCAGTTTATACTCAGTGCTGCAGTTTTCGCTCATGAAGAACATTTGTTTCTTCAAGAATCCAGCTCACCTATTGTAAGATTCTCCTAGAAAAGTAGTTTAGATAAAGCACAACATAAGGACTCCAAAAGAGAAATTGTGAATATGGTTAAGAACCCTAAAGAAGATGTGAATAAATACCTTAATGAAGACTGTGAAAATCCAAATATTTGAAAAAATTATGACTCAATATAAGAAAATAGGCCTTAGCAAAGAAATAGAATAGCTAAAGAAAAGCCAAACAGAAATAAAATGCAAAGTGAAAAACTTAAGGAGTTAAACAACAAGCTCATAGGAAAGACAACTAAAGGATGTGGAAGGGAGGCTATCAGGTCTTGAAGACAAAAAGAGAGGAAGTGAATAGCTCAGTCTAAAAAATGTTAAATCTTAAATTTTCAGGCAAAAAAAAATCTAGGAATCTTTGAAAGTATGTAAAGATCAAGCTCATGAATAATAAGTATATAAGAAGTAAAAGAAAACCAGGTCAGATGCACAGAAAAAAAATTTTTTAACAAAATCACAGAAAAAAAAAATCCAAAGTCTAAAGAAAGAAATGGCCATGTAAGGTATAAGAGTTATACGGAACTTTGAGTACTATACTGAATAGATAGATACAGTGAGCAGACTTGTCCCTGATTTAAATGTGATTGCAGGGGGCAGAATCAGGTACTGGAAGGGACAGGAGAGAGGTACAGAGGGTCAGGAAATTGAATAAAAATATGTAGCAGTGGGGGGTGAGGAGCTGGGGGTAGCCACTGGAGAGTCCCAAATGTCAAGGAATTGAGAGCCTCCGAGGACCCAATGGGGATGACTTTAGCTGAAATGTGCAAAGCAAAGGGGAGATAGAACCTGTAGAGACCACTTATAGTAGATAGGCATGGCCCCAGCCATCTCAAAGTTTTTAACTCAGAAATGTTCCTGTCCAAAAAGACAGGGACAAATAATGGAGCAGAGACTAAAGGAAGGACATTCTGGGGACTGCTCCATCTGGGGATCCATCCTGTCTATAGACACTAAACCCCAACACTGTTGTTGCCAAGAAGTGCTTGCTGACAGGAACTTGGTGTGGCTGTTCCTTGGGAAGTTCTGCCAGCAACTGATGAATGCAGATTTGAATGCTTGGAGCCAACCATCAGACTGAGCTCAGGGACCTGGGTGTGGGGAACTGGCAGAAGGATTGGAGAAATGGAGGAGGATTGCAACCCCATAGGAAGAACAATGCCAGCTGGTCAGACCACCCAGGGCTCCCAGGGACTATACCACCAACCAAGGAGTGTACTGGGAGGGATCTATGGCTCCATCTACATATGTAGCAGAGGATGGCTTTGTCTGACCTTGAGAGACACTAAGGGATTTTCCCGTCCCATACCATTCTTACAGCTTCTCCTTTCTGCCTGGGGTCAAGGATAGGCCAAGTTCAATTCTCCACCCACAGGAACATTCTTGAGTAAAAAATTCTCAGAATGTACTAATAGTCACATGACCCTCTGGAAAGTCCCAGGTAGAGTTCAAATGTATGCTTGCTAGTCAATAGATTTAGAGGTCAATATGCTTAGCCAATAAGTTTGAACTGTAACCTTACTGATGTAACCTATGCCCCTAAAATGTATAAACACTGCTTGCAACAAACATTCTGGGTCTCCTTCCCATCACTTGCCTTGAGGGACTGATTGAGGGTTGACCCCAACATGCCAGAAAATAAACCTCTTGCTTTTGCATCGATCTGCATCTCAGTGTCTCACTTGGGGACATCTAGAAGTAAGTACCACTCACTGAGGGTCAGGGTCTTATATTTGGGGGATTCGAGGAGACCCCTGAGTGACCACTGACTAGACTGATCAGAGGGAAAAAAAACCAAGCTCAGCAAGCTCACCAAACTCATAAGTGTTTTTCTGTGTTTGTCTCTGTCTTTTGCTTTCACTTTTGGCTCACTAGCATGGTGTTGGCTGGAAAGCCTCTTGTCTGGTGTGGCTAATTGCATCGGGCAGATGTGACCTTGAGGAGTCTGGAGGACTCCCTAGAGGGAGTTGGGCAGACTCTGCTCCTTTTGGAAATTGCAAGACACAGTACAGGTGGGAGCCTACTGAGTCATGCTATAGCCTGGTTTCTGCACCCATGGAAGGGGTGAACTGTTTGTTGATTGTCTTTCTCTGTATCCTTGGACTTGAACTGTCTGTGCCCTTGGCAGGGGCAAACAGTCTCTGTGTTAATTGTCTTTATCTGTGTTTGTTGGTGTTGGTTATTCTGTGTTCTTGGACTTGGACTGATGACATTTTTGGACATGGGGCAGAATGGATCTATCCTATTAAACATACTAGTAAACACCACTGGAGGGAAGTTAGGAAAAGAGGTGAAAACTTGTCAGTAGTAGTAAAGAAGAGCAAGTTAGTTGCTCTCTGTTCCTCCGAATGGCCTACCTTCTGAGTAGGGTAGCCATGCATAGGGTCCTTTGACTTGAAAGTGATCGAAGCAGTAGAGGAAAGATTCTTTAAACCAGGATCCCTTGGTGCCCTACATAGTTTCCTGAAAGGATCTAGTGGAGACCTCCCCTCTTGGATGTAATCTTTTTTTGTCTCTGAGACTCTTGCAGAGTCATGTCCTGACCATGAAAGAGAAACACCCTGTAGAAACCAACCTACCATTTTATCTGTATAATTTTCCATGTAATAGTCAGTTTTAACATGTTTTCCTATATATTTCTTGAATTTTTTCAGGAATATTTTCCTTGTAGATCTTCAATTTTATCAGAAAGTGTTTATAATTCCACTTTCAAAAAACTTAGGAATATTTTTATGCCTACCATTTTATCTGTATAATTTTTCCATGAAATACTCAATCTTAACACATTTTTTATATATTTCTTCAATTTTATCAGAGATATTTTCCATGTAAATCTTCAATTTTATCAGAATATGTTTATAATTTCACTTTCAATCAACTTAGAAATACTTTTACACCTACCATTTTATCTGTATAATTTTCCATGATAATCTTCAATTTTAATGTTTTTCCATATATTTTTTTTCAATTTTATCAGAAATATTCTCCATGTTAATCTTCAATTTTATCAGAAAATGTTTATAATTCTACTTTCAATCAACTTAGGAATATTTTAATTCCTACCAATTTATCTGTATAAATTTCTTCAATTTTATCAGAGATATTTTCCATGTAAATCTTCAATTTTATCAGAAAATGTTTTTACTTCTACTTTGAATCAATTTAGGAATATTTTTATGCCTACTATCTTATCTATATAATTTTTCATGAAATAGTCAGTTTTAACATGTTTTTCTATATATTTCTCAAGTTTTATCAGGAATATTTTCTTTGTAGATTTTCAATTTTATCAGAAAATGTTTATAATTCCACTTTCAATCAATTTAGGATTATTTTTATGCCTACCATTTTATCTGTATATTTTTTCCATGAAATAGTCAATCTTAACGTGTTTTTCTATATATTTCTTCAATTTTATCAGAGATGTTTTCCATGTGTATTTACACAATGGAATACTACTCAGTAATTAAAAACAATGAATTCATGAAATTCTTAGGCAAATGGAGAACAGGGGGAGGGAAGAGGGCTTATGGGACTTTTGGGGAGGGGGGAACCAGGAAAGGGGCAATCATTTGTAATGTAAATAAATAATATAGAAAATAAAAATAAAAAAAGAAAAAAAGAGAATGGCCCCTCCTCAGAGGTCTCCCTTGAGGCCTTGCTTAACATTCCTTTACTCCACCCCTTTCCCCTGGCCCCAGCAAGGAGGCAGGGGAGGGACCTTTGGAACTGGGACCAGCTATGGGGACCCGGAGTAGAAGGTCCACTTCACCTGACACAACATTGGCCCTCTCCTTCCAAGCCTGTGGATCTGTAGATGAGGATGGGAATCACGTCATGCAATATTGACCCTTCTCTTCGGCCGACGTATACAACTAGAAGGCCCAATACCCCTCTCCCCCTTTCAGATAGCCCCAAGGGGCTGATTAATCTCCTTGAGACTGTTTTATTTACTTGTCAGCTCATAAGAGTGTTCTTCACGACTGAAAAGCATGAGAGGATAATGCAGGAAGCCAGAAAGAATGTCCCCTCAGACATGGGGCCACCATCTATTGACCAGGCTGCCATTGACAGCAGGTTTCCCCTGATTAGACCTGGCTAGGACTTTAATATGGCAGAAGGTACGGAGCACCTGAAGGTCTACCACCAGTCTCTGTTGGCAGGTCTCCAGGGGGCTGCACGATGACCCACCAATTTGACCAAGGTCTGCAAGGTTAAGCTGAGACCAGATGAGTTGCCTGCAACCTTTCTAGAGTGGCTCATGGAGGTGCTCTGCCAATATAGACCCTATAACTCCAGCAGTGAGGCACACAAACCTACTTTGAATATTGCTTTTATAGAACAGGCTAGTAGAGATATCAGGAAAAAGCTTCAGGGACTAGAGGGACTACAGGATAAGATGTTGACGGGTTTAGGGCAGGTTGCTGAGGAAGTATACCATAACAGGGAGACAGAGGAGAAGAAGGAGCAGAGAAAGAGAAAGGAAGAAGATGAAAGGGAGATGAAAAAAGAAAGGTAACAGGAAAGGAATTTACAAAGAATCTATCTTTGCTACAGTAGTCAGGGAAAGCAGAGAAGAGAGACTCCAATCAAAGAGAGACAGAAATCCCCTTGAAAAGGGCCAGTGTGCATATTTCAAGGAGAGGGGCCACTGGGCCCTAGAGTGCCCTAACAATGGAATCTGGATACAGGAAATCTCAGGCCTTGGGAAAAGTGCCCCCAAACAGTGAACATGTTAGCCCTGGGGGAAGACAGCGACTAGGGAAGATGGGGTTTAGACCCCCTCCCTGAACCCAGGGTAACTCTGAGAGTGTAGGAGAAACACATTCAATTCTTGGTGGACACAGGCACTCAACACTTGGTCCTCCTCCAAGCCAATGGCCCCGTTTCCAAGAAAAGATCTTGGGTCCAAGGAACTACCGGCACCAAAATGAACTATCCAAAGAACAGTGGAACTAGGGATGAGATGGTATCCCATTCATTTATGGTCATCCCAGACTGTCCTTACCCTCTGTTGGGGCAGGACTTACTCTCCAAAATGGGGGCCCAGTTACACTTCCTGCCTGATGGGCCACAGCGAACTGGCCCAAAAGGAGAGCCCATACATGTTCTGACTACCAGACTAGTTGATGAGTATAAGTTATTTGAAAAGAACTTTACTCAGAACCAGGACTTGACTTGTTGGTTGGAAACATTCCCATTAGCCTGGGCAGAAGTGGTAGGAATGGTAAAGTAAAATGTCATCACTCCTTGGTGGTAGAACTCAAGGCACAGGCTATCCCAGTATCACCCAGACAATACCCTATGTCTCAGGAGGCACAAGAGGGAATTAAGCCACACATCTCCAGGCTCCTCCAGCTTGGGGTATTGTGTAAGTACCATTTGGCCTGAAACACACCACTCCTGCCAGTTAAAAAGCCAAGCACTAATGATTACCTCCATGTTCAGGACTTACGAGAGGTAACCTGTTGAGTGGCTGACATCTACCCAATTGTGCTTAACCCCTACACCTTTTGAGTTCTTTGCCACCTTCCAGAATTTGATACATGGTCTTAGATTTGAAAAATGCTTTCTTCTGCCTGCACTTGGCACCCCGAAGTCAAGAATACTTTGCCTTTGAATGGAAAGACCCAGAGAATGGGACTACCGTCAACTGATATGGACTAGATTTCCCCAAGTATTCAAAACTTCGCCCATCATCTTTGATGAAGTACTTCACCAGGACCTGAGGGCCTATCAGGAGATCAACCGACAGGTGACTCTTTTTCAGTATATAGATGACCTTCTCCTGGCTGCCAAAAGCATGGAACAGTGCCTTGAAGGGACTAAGAACCTGCTATCAGAGTTGAGAGCACTGGGATGTTGGGCTTCAGCTAAGAAGATTCAAATTTGCCAATGACAGGTAAAATACTTAGGGTACCTCCTAAAGAATAGGCAACAAGGGCTCTTGGAAGCTAAAAAAGAGACTATACTCCACATCCCTCTACTTTCAGACCCCAAGCAGATGCATGGTTCCTAGGCATGGCCAGGTTTTGCTGCCTGATTCCAGAGGGTTGCAGAATTAGCAGCCCCTCTCTACCCACTCACTAAGAGTAATGGGTCTTTTAAGTGGGGAAAAGAGGAACAGGAGGCATTTGGTAGCATCAAGCGGGCCCTGTGGGACCTTAGTGAGACTTGTGGTCACGCCCCAGGTTCTAGCCTGACTCCGCCTAGGCAGTCACCTGCCTGCAGCCACACTCTCCCCGCCTCTCGGGTTACCTAACCACCCAGCTCACTATAAATAGCACCCCTCAGAGCATGCTCTCTCTCTCCTCCTTATTCTCCCCGGGCCCTCTTCTTTGTCTATCTCTCTGTCTCTCCATTTTCTCCCCTTTCCATGTGGTCATGGCTTTTCTTATCTATTTTCTGCTCTTTCTTTGTCTTTCTATCCCTTTTCTCTTTCTATTTTCTTAATAATAAAACATCAAAGCTATGGGCCGCATCTTATTAAATTCGCCACAGGGAGCTAGCTGGTAAGCGCCGTCTGAGACTCAGAGATTCCACCACGCAGACAGTCTGTGAGCACAGGTAACAGGCAGAGAAATCCACATCAGAATGGATCCGCCTTCTATGTGGCATTTCTCTGCACATCCGCGCGCACCCATGCGCGGGACTGGCCGGCAGTGTGACTGCCCTCTCCCCGTTAGGCTGAGGCACACATGTATCTTGCCTGTGTCCTCTGCATATGCACGCTACCTTGGCCTGAGAGCGAGGCCCACGCACCACCGGCCTGGCCTGGCGCGTGCCCCCTTTCTTCCCCCCCCCCCGCGTTTGCACGCACTGGGCCCCCGCATTTTTCTTTTTTTCCCCACAGGGCTCTACTGTCTTCCCCTGCACTTGGGCTCCCCAATGTCACCAAACCCTTTCAGTTATGTATGGCTGAGAATAGAAGAATTGCAAAAGGGGTTTTGACTCAGAAATTGTGCCCCTGGAAAACACCAGTAGCCTATCTTTCCAGAAAGCTGGATCCTGTGGTGGCTGGGTGGCCCCCATGTCTTAGAATTATTGCAGCAACAGCTACTTTGGTCCAAGATGCTGATAAATTAACTTTGGGACAAAACTTGGCTGTGGCAGCACCACATACTCTGGAGAGCATGATAAGGCAGCCTTCTGACTACTGGCTGACAAATGCCAGGATCACTACCAGACTCTACTTCTGAACTCCAACCAAATCACCTTTTCTCTTCTGGTTAGACTCAATCTGGCCACCTTGCTGCCTGATCCCCACCTCGAGCCACCACAGCACAAGTGTCAAGAAATTCTGGCAGAGCCCATGGGTGGAGGAATGACCTCTCTAACTGACCCTTGCTAGGAGCTGAGGCTACCTGGTTTATAGATGGGAGCAATTTTCTCCATAAATGTCAGAGATGAGTAGGTGCTGCCATTCTGGGCAGAACCTCTAAACCCCAGCACATTGGTGCAGGAAGCAATGCTAATAGCTCTCACCAAGGCCTTGGAACTTGGTGCCAGCAAGAAAATTAACATCTATACAGATAGCAGGTATGCCTTTGCCATAGCCCACGTTCATGGGCTATATACCAAGAGAGATGACTGCTCACATCAGAGGGAAAATAAATTAAAAAAACAAGCAGGGAATCATGGATCTCTAGGATGCCATGATAAAGCTGGCAACTGTTAGTATTATTTATTGCCCAGGACAGCAGAGGGAAAGAGACTCAGTGGCCCAGGGCAATAACCAGGTAAATCAGGTAGCTCCAGAATTGGCTATGCAGGAGGCAGGATGATGAGGAAAATGGTAAGACTAGTAGATTCCATGATTGTGGGGCCAATGTCACATGTCTATGACTTTGAAATGAATTCCTTTGTCAGAAGCAATATTGATTGAAATAATACGGCATTTCAATAATAAGGCATTTTATAAATGCATGAATGGTAGTTTTGCCAGAATCATCATGTGCATGAAAGACAATTTATAAACAGATGAATTATCTACTCCAGCAAGGACAAACCACTGTCCTTTCTACAAAGGAAGTTGTCCAGTGTTGTCAACTTACACCAGGCTACTGGCTGGTAACCCTGGGGAATGGTATCATATCTGGGGCTCAGTTTTAGTCTTTGCTGTTGGCAGATCTGACATTCAGCTGCAGCTGTAGCCAAGCCAGTCTTGGTGAATGACAATCCATGTTATGGAGCCCATGTATAATCCCCATGTCTGCCACCATGGCCACATTGTCCATGGGCCCACTGGGATCACAGGAATGGCTAGGGAAAGAAGGGAGTGTCCATAGAATGGGTCATTCTATCTACTTGAATTCCTGAACTCTTCAGATGAGCATATACAAGAGACAAATATATCTTCAGATCATTTGAGAAATCTGTGAGGATAACCCTTCACTGGTATCTTCCAGGGTTGTCCTGGAAAGGAATTTTAATGCTGCAACTGCCCATTTCTGGGTAGTAACTGTATACAATGCAGGACCATCAGTAAAGCAGGCCTTAATCTTTTCTTCTAATTTAGTCAACTGATCATGAGGCTATAAATGCCTGCTGGGAGGCAGACAATATTGTAATGGGAATAAAAATTACAGACGTGATGCTTCTTGTGGTCTTCAGAATCAGTATTAGTTCTAGATTAGCATCAAATAGGACCCAGAAATTTTGATTGTTTATTTTCTCTAGTGTATAATTATGCTTGTATAAATCAATAAGTCCCTCTTGGGAAGCATGGGGGACAGACTAACAGTAAACCTCTTATATAATAGTGAAATTCTTCCTCAGGGGTATGTAGTATTCCCTTCCTTCAGGAGATTCTGGATCTTTAAACTGGGTTAATACTGGAAATTGGTTCATAGTTAAGATTTCCTCTGCTAAGATTCAATGTAGCTTTCCTCCCATTTATTTGAGTTTCTTCTCCTTATATAGATTTCCTAAACATGTAATATGAATTTTATATATCTCATACCTGAAAACATCATGACAAATACTAAAGGTCCACTTGAGTCATTCTACCACAAAAATCACTTTGTCTGGAACTGCATCAATATCAGCCTGAATTTGAGTGGGCAGCCCATTTACTCCCAGAATCAATTTCTGGGTGGCTCCCATGATCCTGTCACAAGTGTTATTTTGTCACATGGTGTGAGTTTTCAGAATTTTTAGCCTAGTTCCATCACACAGATTACTGGAGAAATCAAATGATTCCACTAACCAATCCCCAAAGTATACTAGGTCTCGTTAATCTGAGTCAAGCTAAAAGAATACCAAGAAAGGAACAAATCTTCAATTCAACACAGTTGTGTCTGAAACTCAGTACCAAACGTATCTTCTCTAAACTACACTCAAGCAATATGTACTCTAATCCTTGTTCTAAAAGTTTAAACTAAAATTGCAATTAAACTCATATATTTTTGTTCTCATTTCTACCTCTTTTCTTTTTTTTTATTCATTATCACCTCAATTTTATGTTTTCTATAGTTTTATAATCTCTAAATCTGTGGTTGCTCACAGTGTCCCAAGTTTTTCTTCCCAGTAACTTTTCCCCCTCTAGTATTTTTCAAAGTTAACTCCATATCCTCACCCAGCTTATGTCTAGCTGTGCTTAGTTTTAGTAACTAAAACCTTAAAATACAGCATATGTTGGCTATATAAATATGCTCAAATAAATTTTTAAATCAAAGGGATAACTATTGCAAATTGGATAATACAATTCTTTCTTAATGAGAAGTTACTTGAGAGCAGTTAATATTCCATTTTAGAAAAAAAAATAAGACCTGTCCCAGATTTCCCAAGCTTTTGTATTAAATATCTTTGAAACAACACACCTTAATTGTAACACAACTAGCTCCATTTGAATATTGAAACACTGTACTAAAAAAGAGAACTGATAGAAATTAAACAAACAACATAATATAAAAAAGGAAATCCTGAAAAATATTAAAAATATTTATAAAGATCTGAGGAAACAACCTATTCCAAAAATTTCTGATGCCACAAAAATGCCATGACAATGAATTAGATGAAATCCCAGGAAAGAACTCAAAAAAAAAAAAAGATTCTGGGTATAGTTAAAGAAAACTAACTACTGAAGGAATTATAAAAGAATGTAACAAAACAACTGAAAGAAGTCAATATAAGACATAAAAGAGGAATTCAGTGAAGAGAGAAATACTGAAGTAAAGCCATACTAAATATTGGAAATGAAAACTAAAATAAGGCTATTATTTTACAACAGGTTATAACTAATACTTGGCAGAATTGGTAAACATAAAATCATGGGGAAAAAGAACATTACAACAAGGACAAATATCAATTAAATATGAAAGACATTTTCAATACATCAGAAAAGAACAAATCTCAGAATTTCATGATTATATGATTCTATACCTTCTTCTATAGACGAAAGTAAAAATTTACATTTAAAAGTATAGAAAACTCTTTCTATACGTCATGAAAGAAAATCTCCGATCTTTGCTCCGGCAACAGGGCAACTGGGACCTCCAGACGCAGGGACAATCAAGCATAATATCACTTGGGTCTCAGCCAGCTTGTGTGCTCCCTGTTCCCAAGAGCTGGGCAGTTCTGCGATCAACTACGCGCTAGCTCTGCTGTGGGACATCTGCCCTGCAGAGGGACACCCCCCCCCCGCACTGGGAGAGAGCACACCCGCACAGGGTAGGAGCACACCAGCCTGCCCTTGGTGACCTCTGCTCCAGGGAGTGACTGCACTGAGCATCCAGGTACCCAGGAACTCCCCAGTATAACATCTCTTGGGACACAGCCTGTTGGGCTTCCATCAGTGCCCAAGAGCGGGGAAGTTCTGTGGTTGTCTGGGCACCAGCTCTGCTGTGGGCCATCTGCCCTGCAGAGTGATCTGCACCAAGAGGGTGCAGAGTGCACTCCGCTATCTTTGCTCCAGCAACAGGTCAACTGGGACCTCCAGACGCAGGGACAATCAAGCATATATTGCTTGGGTCTCAGCAAGCTTGTGTGCTCCCTGCTCCCAAGAGCTGGGCAGTTCTGTGGTCACCTACACGCCAGCTCTGCTGTGGAACATCTGCCCTGCAGAGGGACCCGCACTGCGAGAGAGCGCACCCGCACAGGGCAGGAGCGCACTAGCCTCCCCTTGGCGACCTCTTCTCCAGGGATCAACTACACTGAACCTTTGGATGTGCAGGGATTCCCCAATATAACATCACTTGGGACAAGGCACATCAGGGCTCCAAAGTCACTCAGGAGCAGGGCAGGCCCCAGCAATCGGTGCCAGGGGAATACCGGTAATCCCGGGGTGGGAGCAGAAATAGCCTTGCAGGCTCACAGGAGGTCCAAGCAACAGCCAGTGACAGCAGGACCAACTAACACCAGAGGTAACAAGATGGCAAAAGACAAACGTAGGAACATTACTAACAGAAATCAAGGCAATATGGCACCATCTGAACCCAACTCTCCAACAGCAGCATGTCCTGGATACCCCATCACACCCGAAAGGCAAGATCTGGATTTAAAAACACTTCTCATGATGCTATTAGAGGATTTCAAGAAGGACACAAATAAATCTCAAAAAGAAATACAGGAGAACCTGAATCAACGGGTAGAAGCCCTTACAAAGGAAACACAAAAATTGCTTAGAGAAATGCAGGAGAATATGGGTCAACTGATGGAGGCCCATAAGGAGGCAACATAAAAACCACTTAAAGAAATGAATCAAGGGGTAGATGCCCTTACAAAGGAGACACAAAAATCACTTAAAGAAATGCAGAAGAATATGGGGCAACAGATGGAGGACCATAGGGAAGCAACACAAAAATCGCTTAAAGAAATGAATCAACGGGTTGATGCCCTTAAAAAGGAAACACAAGAATCACTTAAAGAAATGCAGGAGACTATAGATCAAAAGATGGAAGCCCATGAGGAGGAAACACAAAAATCGCTTAGAGAAATACAGGAGAACTTGGGTCAACAGGCAGAAATCCTGAAAGAGGAAATGCAAAAATATCTTAAAGAAATACAGGAAAATACAAACAAACAAGTGAAGGATCTGAGCAAATCCATTCAGGATCTAAAAAAGGAAGTAGAAACAACTAAGAAATCACAAAGGGAGACAACTTTGGAGATAGAAAACCTTGGGAAGAAATCAGGAGTCATAGATGAACACATCAACAATAGAATACAAGAGATGGAAGAAAGAATCTCAGGTGCTGAAGATACCATAGAAAGCATCGACTCAACAGTCAAAGAAAATGCAAAATGCAAAAAACGTGTAACCCAAAACATCCAGGAAATCCAGGACACAATGAGAAGACCAATCCTAAGGATTATAGATATAGATGAGAGTGAAGATTTGCAACTTAAAGGGCCAGTAAATATCTTCAACAAAATTATGGAGGAAAACTTCCCTAACCTAAAGAGAGGGATGCCAATGAACTTACAAGAAGCCTACAGAACTCCAAACAGACTGGACCAGAACAGAAATACCTCCCGTCACATAATAATCAAAACACCAAATGTACTAAACAAAGAAAGAATATTAAAAGCAGTAAGAGAAAAATGCCAGGTAACATATAAAGGAAGACCTATCTGAATCACATCAGACTTCTCACCAGAGAGTGTGAATGCCAGAAGATCCTGGGCAGATCTCATGCAGACTCTAAGAGAACACAAATGCCAGCCTAGACTACTATAACCAGCAAAACTCTCAATCACCATAGATGGAGAGACCAAGATATTCCATGATAAAACCAAATTTTCACAATATCTTTCCACAAACCCAGCCCTGCAAAGGATCATAGGTGGAACTGCCAATACAAGGAGAGAAACAATACCCTGGAAAAAACGAGATAGTAACCTTCTTGCATCAAACCCAAAAGTAGATAAACACTCCAACAAAAAGTGTCTAGAATAGCAGGTGGCAATAATCACTATTCCTTAATCTCTCTTAATATCAATTGTCTCAATTCCCCAATAAAAAGACAAGACATAGACTAACAGATTGGATATGTAAACAGAACCCAGCATTTTGCGGTGTGCAGGAAACCCACCTCAGTGTCAAAGACAAACACTACCTCAGAGTAAAAGGCTGGAAAACAATTTTACAAGCAAATGGTCCCAGGAAATGAGTCGGAGTAGCCATCCTAACATCAGATAAAATTGACTTTCAACCTAAAGTCATCAAAAAAAGACACAGAAGGACACTACATACTGATCAAAGGAAAAATCCACCAAGAAGAACTCTCAATTCTTTATATCTACGCTCCAAATGCAAGGGCATCCAAATTCATAAAAGAAACTTTACTAAAGCTCAAAGCACACATCGCACCTCACACAATAATAGCGGGTGACTTTAACACCCTGCTCTCTGAAATGGATAGTTCAGGAAAGCAGAAACTAAACAGGGACACAATGAATCTAATTGAAGCCTTGAACCAAATAGAACTATCAGATATATGTATATAACATTTCATCCTAGAGCAAAAGAATATACCTTCTTCTCAGCACCTCATGGTACCTACTCTAAAATCAACCATATAATTGGTCACAAAACAGACCTCAACAAATATAAGAAGATCCAACTAATCCCATGCCTCCTATCAGATCACTATGGAATAAGGGTGGTCTTCAATAGCAACCAAAACAACAGAAAGCCCACATACACATGGAAGCTGAACAATGCTCTACTCAATGATAACTTGGTAAAGGAGGAAATAAAGAAAGAAATCAAAGACTTTTTAAAATTTAATGAAAATGAAGGCACAAGATACCCTAATTTATGGGACACAATGAAAGTAGTGCTAAGAGGAAAATTCATAGCCCTGAGTGCCTCCAAAAAGAAACGGGAGAGAGCATACACTAGCAGCTTAATAGCACAACTGAAAGCTCTGGAACAAAAAGAAGCAAATACACACAAGAGGAGTAGAAGGCAGGAAATCATCAAACTCAGGGCTGAAATCAATCAAGTAGAAACAAATAAAACCATACAAAGAATCAACAAAACGAGGAGTTGGTTCTTTGAGAAAATCAACAAGATAGATAAGCCCTTAGCCAGACTAGCCAGAGGGCACAGAGACAGTGTCTAAATTAGCAAAATCAGAAGTGAAAAGGGAGATATAAGAAAAAAAACTGGAAAAACTAAATAAATCATCAGATCCTACTACAAAACCTATACTCAACACAACTGGAAAATCTGGATGAAATGGACAATTTCCTAGACAGATACCAACTACCAAAGTTTAATCAGGATGAGATAGACCATCTAAACAGTCCCATAACCCCTAAAGGAATCGAAGTCATCATTGACAGTCTCCCAACCAAAAAAAGCACAGGATCAGATGGTTTTAGTGCAGAATTCTATCAGACCTTCAAAGAAGACCTAACACCAATACTCTTCAAACTATTCCACAAAACAGAACCAGAAAGAATACTACCCAACTCATTCTATGAAGCCACAATTTTGCTTATACCAAAACAACACAAAGATCCAACAAAGAAAGAGAACTTCAGACCAATTTCCCTTATGAATATCGATGCAAAAATACTCAATAAAATTCTTGCCAACCAAATCTAAAAACACATCAAAACGATCATTCACCATGATCAAGTAGGCTTCATTCCAGGGATGCAGGGATGGTTCAATATACTGAAATCCATCAATGTAATCCACTACATAAACAAACTCAAAGAAAAAAAACTACACAGTCATCTCATCATATGCTGAGAAAGCATTTGACAAAAATTCAACATCCTTTCATGTTAAAGGTCTTGGAAAATAGCAGAAACTCAAGGCCTATACCTAAACATAGTAAAAGCAATATACAGCAAACTAGTAGCCAATATCAAACTAAATGGAGAGAAACTTGAAGCAATTCCACTAAAATCAGGGACTAGACATGGCTGCCCTCCCTCTCCATATTTATTCAATAAACTTGAAGTTCTAGCTAGAGCAATTAGACAACAAAAGGAGGTCAAAGGGATACAAATTGGAAAGGAAGAAGTCAAATTATCACTATTTGCAGATGATATGATAGTATACTTAAGCGATACAAAAAACTCAACCAGAGAACTTCTACAGCTGATGAACAACTATGGCAAAGTGGCTGGATATAAAATTAACTCAATCAAATCAGTATCATTCCTATACTCAAAGGATAAACAGGCTGAGAAAGAAATTAGGGAAATGTAAAGCTTCACATTAGCCACAAACAATATAAGTATCTTGGTGTGACTCTAACCAAACAAGTGAAAGATCTGTATGACAAGAACTTCAAGTCTCTGAAGAAAGAAACGAAGAAGAACTCAGAACATGGAAAGATCTTCCATGCTCATGGACTGGCAGGATTAATATAGTAAAAATGGCCATCCTGCCAAAAGCAATATACAGATTCAATGCAATCCCTATCAAAATCCCAACTCAATTCTTCATAGAGTTAGAAAGAACAATTCTCAAATTCTTCTGGAATAACAGAAAACCCAGGATAGCTAAAACTATTCTCAACAATAAAACATCTGGAGGAATCAGTATCCCTGACCTCAAGCAGTACTACAGAGTGATAGTGTTAAAAACTTCATGGTAAGCCGGGCGGTGGTGGCGCACGCCTTTAATCCCAGCACTTGGGAGGCAGAGGCAGGCGGATTTCTGAGTTCGAGGCCAGCCTGGTCTACAGAGTGAGTTCCAGGACAGCCAGGGCTACACAGAGAAACCCTGCCTCGAAAAACCAAAAACAAAAAAAAAAAAAAAAAAAAAAAAAAAAAAAAAAAAAACAAAAAAAAAAAAAAAAAAAAAACTTCATGGTATTGGTACAGTGACAGGCAGGTAGATCAATGGAATAGAATTGGAGACCCAGAAATGAACCCACACTATGGTCACTTGATCTTTGACAAAGGAGCTACAAGCATCCTGTGGAAAAAAAGATAGCATTTTCAACAGATGGTCCTGGTTCAACTGGAGGTCAACATGCAGAAGAATGCAAATTGTTCCATTCTTATCTCCTTGTACTAAGCTCAATTCCGAATTTATCAAGGACCTCAACACAAAACCATACACACTGAAACTAATAGAATAGAAACTGGGGAAAAGCCTTGAGCACATGGGCACGGGGCAAAATTTCCTGAACAGAACACCAATAGCTTATGCTCTAAGATCAAGAATTGACAAATGGGACCTCATAAAATTACAAATGTCTGTAAGACCAAGGACACTGTCAAAAGGACAAAATGACAACCAACAAATTGGGAAAAGATATTTACCAACCCTACATCCGACAGAGGGCTAATATACAAGATGTAGAAAGAACTCAAGAGGGTAGATTCCAGATAGCCAAATAACCATATTAAAAAATGGGGTACAGAGCTAAACAAAGAATTTTCACCTGAGGAATATCGAATGGCTGAGAAGCACATAAAGAAACATTCAACATCCTTATTCATCAGGGAAATGCAAATCAAAATAACTCTGAGATTTCACCTCACATCAGTCAGAATTGCTAAGATCAAAAACTCAGGAGACAGCAGGTGCTTGTGAGGGTGTGGAGAAAGAAGAACACTTCTCCACTCCTGGTGGGAGTGCAAGCTGGTACAACCACTCTGGAAATCAGTCTGGCAGTTCCTCAGAAAACTCAGCATAATACTATAGGAGGACCCAGCTATACCACTCCTGGGCATATACGCAGAGGATTCTCCAGCATGCAATAAGGACACATGCTCCACTATGTTCATAGTAGCCTTATTTATAATAGTCAGAAACTGGAAAGAATCCAGATGTCCCTCAACAGATGAATGGATACAGAAAATGTGGTATATTTACACTATGGAATACTACTCAGCTAATAAAAACAATGAATTCCTGCATACTCAAATATTAGTTCCTTCTCAAATATTTGATGGGATTGAAGACTAGCTAGTTATAGTCTCACAATTCAACTTAAGTTGTTTAGCATTAAATAAGGTGTTCTAGATTTAAAAGATAGTTTTCAGATGGTAATACAAGAGAAAATCAAAGGTGATTGAAGTACAGAATTGTAATCTCATTAAGTTAGGATAGATGACAAATACTTTATCTAAACTGCCAAATATAATGGACTGATTTATAAATGCTTATCACACTTTATAATTTTCACAATTATTATAATTTTAGTCCATTTATATCTGAGAGAAAAGGAGCCTTTATTGGATTAAAAAGGAGAATTGTTAATGTTTGGTCTTGCTGTCTACTGTAAGTGCTGGCCCCCAAGACCTAGAGTCTGCTCATATACTCAAGTGACCCTGTCCAAAAGTTATTTATGACTGGTAAATAAAGATGCCAACAGCCAGTATCTGGGCAGAAGTGACATAGGTGGGGTTTAGGTTTCCTTGACTTGGGGTCAGACGAAAACAATGAGAGATGACATTGCAGGAGGAAGAAGAAGCTGCCATGGGTTAGGTAAGCCATAAAAATGTGGAACTGAGGGCTGGCCAATTGGAGTTAAGAGCAACCCTGATGAAACTAAAAATAATTTGGGGTTATTGATAGGAAAATAGGAAAATAGGTTCTAACAGCATAGAGGGTATGTATCCATCCAGTTCTTATGCTATTTAAGGCCTATTGTAAATATAAAGGGTATGTGTATCTTTTATCCCAGAACTAAATGGTCAAAGGCAGAGTGAAAACTTTGAATCTGGACTCAATAATTTCCACAACACACATAATTATCAATTTCGATGCAGGAAACCAAACATCCATCAAAATGAAGTTCTGGACAGAATATAGATACAAGGGACATACCTAAACATAATAAAGGCAGTTCACAGTAAGATTATAACCTGTATCAAATTAAATGGATGGAAAAATCAATGGAATTCCACTAAACTCAAGAATAAGACAAAGTTGTTAACTCTCTCCATATCAATGCTATATACTACTTGAAGTTTTAGCTAGAGCAATGAAATAACTGAGGGATATCAAGGGAATACACATTAGAAAGGTAGAAGTCCAAGTATTACTATTCACAGATGATTGATAACATACATAAGCAACCCCAAAATTTTACCAGGGAATTCTTACTTTCAGTGAAGTGGCTAGATACAAGACTAACTAAAGAAAATCAGTAGCCCTTCTATATGCAAATGACAAATGAACTGAGAGGAAAATCAGGGAAACAACACTTTTCCCAGTAGCCACAAATGATATAAAATATCTTAGGTTAGCTCTACCCAAACACGTGAAAGGCTTGTAATTTCAAGTCTTTGAAGAAGGAAATTGAAAAAGGTATCAGAAGATGGAAAGGTTTCCCATGCTCATGATTGGTAGGATTAACATAGCAAAAATGTCCATTCTCCAAAAACAATCTACAGATTCAATACAATGTTCATCAAAATTCCAACACAATTCTTTATAGACCTTGAAAAGCCATTTTTCATCTTCGTATAGAAAAAAAGCAAAGCAAAACAAAACAAACAAAAAACCAAGCTAGCCAAAACAATCTTAAAGAATAAAAGAACTGATGGAATTATCAGCACCCCTAATTTCAAGTTTTACTTTAGAGCTATAGAAATAAAATCATCATGGTATTAGCATAAAAATGAATTGTTGATCAATAGAATGGAATTAAGGACATAGACATAAATCCACACACCTATGGACACCAGAATTTGATAAAGTAGCCAGAAATACACTCGAAAAAAGAAAGCATCTTCAACAAATGATGTTGGTCTAGCTGGATATTGCAGCTAGATATCCATTAAGAATCAAGGCAGGAAGAATGCAAATAGATCCATATCTATCAGCATGCACAAAACTCAAGTCCAGGAAGATCAAAGACTAAACATGAAAGCAGATACACTGACTCTGATAGAAGAGAAAGTAGGGGAATAGCCTTAAACACATTGGCAGAGGAGATGACCTTCTGAACAGAATACCAACAGCTCAGGCACTAAGATCAACAATTAATAAATGTGTTTTCAGGAAACTGAAACGCGTTTGTAAGGCAAAGGACATTGTCAATAGCACAAAGTGTCCATCTACAAGGATTGGAAAAATATTTAGCAAACCCCCTTTCAGTAGAGGACTAATAATCTACAATACACAAAGAACTGAAGAAACTAGTTATCCAAAAATATTAGTCTAATTAAAAAAATAGAGTACAAATCTAAACAGAAAATTTTCAGTAAAGGAAACCAAAACAGCTTAGAATCACCATCCTTAGCCATCAAGAAAATGAAAATCAAATCCTGTTTAAGATTCCATCTTACTTTTGTACAAGTGGATGTGGAACAAGTAGAATAATCCTCCATTACTTGTGGGAATGCAAACTTATACAGCTGCTATGGAAATCAATATGGTGGTTCCTCAGAAAGTTGAAAATCAGTCTGTATCAAGACCCAGCTATTCCACTTCTGGGCATTTACTAAAGGATGCTTGACCACAATGACACTTCCTCGGCTATGTTCATAGTGTCTTTATTTATAATAGCCAGAAATTATAAACAACCCAGATGTCTTTCAATTGAAGAGTGAATAAACAAAATATGGTACATTTATACAATTTTAAAAAATACAACTGTTAAAAAAATGACAACATAAAATTTGCAGACAAATGAGTGGAACTAGATAAAAAATCATCCTGAATGAGGTAACCCAGATGTAGAAAAACAAATATGATATGAATTCACTTATAAGTGGATATTAGCTCTATAGTAATCATAACCATGCTACAATACTTAGACCCAGAGAGGTTAAGAAAAGAGAAGGGATATAGAGCAGATGTATGTTTCTTTCTGGGAAGGGGAAATAGAATAGATTTTATGGTTGGACTAGGAGGAGGAGGAGAGATCAAGTAGGGATGATATTGGATGGAGGGAACAAGTGTGGGGAGAGAAGGCTGGAATTGGGAGGTTATTAGATGGGGTTGGTGTGGAAACCTAGTGCAATAGAAACTGTAATTTATGCCATGATCCTAGTGAGGAAGCCTAAGGAGGGATACATAGTCACAACTGACCATCTCTTTGAGCCAGGTAAGATTTCCAGTTGTATTCTTTTGAGTTGTAGACCAAGGGGTACCATGGAGATCCCTCTCACTGACTTTAGTTTTTTTTGGTTTTTTCTTTTCTTTTCTTTTTTTTTTTTTTTTTTTTTTTTTTTGGTTTTTCGAGACAGGGTTTCTCTGTGTAGCCCTGGCTGTCCTGGAACTCACTTTGTAGACCAGGCTGGCCTCGAACTCAGAAATCCTCTGCCTCCCAAGTGCTGGGATTAAAGGCGTGTGCCACCACTGCCCAGCTTCTCACTGACTTTAGGACAGAAAGTTACTCTCCACAAACTGACAGTGGGGGTTTCATTGCTGAGAACAACATCCACACTGCTAATTAAATGTGGAGAGGGGAAGCTTTTGCTAAGTTCTAGTATCTTTGCTGTGGGAAATATTCTTTTGGCTACCAAAAGAGAAACACGGACACCAAGCTTGCCACAGAACCTTTGACCAACAGTCTCTCCCGCCTGTAAGATATACTAGGGAATACAGGACTATTCCATTTCTCAATGCTCTAATTGTCTTTAGGAAAAAAAATAATATAAAGTAATCTTCATATTGAAATGGAGTAAGATAGCAAGTCATATAGCATAATCTAAGAAAATAATGTATCAATTTATTCTTTTAGTTGTCATGTGATATTTTATAACTTAGAGGATGGAGTTCTATCTAATAATACCAATAACTCCATACCCAGGTTAGGATATTAAATGAGATAATGTGTATATGGTATTTTGGTGCGATCAGAGTTTAATAAATGGTAGGTAATGGGATGGAACTGCAGTTTGGTTAGACATTAAGTAAGAATCTGAAGTTCATTTTAAACTTGTCTGAAAAGTTTAAAGTTCAGTACATCCTCATGTACTGAAAAGACTTTTAAAGGCAATAATAATTTTATTCATTGAGAAGTTTCTGCAGTTATACATGTTCTAATAGTCCAAAGAGAAGGGAGGAATCTCTACATTCAGCCATTCCAACTAGACATTTTCCCCAAGAAAATTACATACCATTTATCAATTGGGAAAAATATTTTATGTGAAATATTAAATGGAAATTGTGATGGCTGAACCCAGAACTTAATAAAATGCAAGTCTTACTAAAGGCAACAGATTCACTTTTTGAAAAAGAATTTTGGGTGCAGAAGTAAACATAAAGATGCACAGATGTAAAGTATGTATTTCAAGAGAGTGAAGGACAGAAAATGCAGCCTAGCCCTCCAATGGCCCCAATAAGTCAGAAGTTTAGAAATACCTTCTCACTCCTAAGTAGCCATAAATACCTCAAATTCCAGACCCTGCTCTCTGCCAGTGGAGTGGGTAAAAGGTCACACTTCTTGCTATTCCAGAGACTGCTTTCTGTATAGAACTAGGTGAAAGGGCATAAGGCAGACCTTTGAATACTTGATTATGGCCTAGTAAGATAACAGGAAATGAGCTGACTAACCGCTTATCTGGCTTCTGTAAATTGCTGGCGCCATAAAGGGAAGATAACAAGCTGAAACTGCTTATCTGTAAATTGCTGGCGCCATAGAGGGAAGATAACACGCTGAAACCTCCGGTCCTATCTAAACTGTAATTTGTTACCCCCACTCAAATGCGAACCTCTGAGACTATAGGAAACTGGTTGGTTCACGAAGCGGGTGCTTAGATGTTTTAAAATGATTGGCCTAGAAACTATAGAATGGTACAAATCGATTGGCTCTGGATGCTATGAAATGATTGGTTTGCAAGGTGCGGGCTTTGTTGTAACCCTATAAAAGCTGCCCCAATTCTGCACTCGGGGTCCATAGTCCTCTACCCCTGTGTGGCATATGACTGTGCACCCCAGCACGCTTGGTATTAAAGTCTTCTTGCTGTTGCATCAAGACCGTTTCTCATGAGTGTTTCGAGCTGTTACCTTTCCTGAGTCGGAGCATGGGGGTTCCTCTCACTTTGAGGGCCTTTCAAGAGTGTGTGAGAATGCTATATAAAAATTTGAAATGCTAACATATAAATACACAGAGAAGCATCCTGAATCATTGCATTATAAATTATTTGACTACATAATCAATATACTGTAGAGAATTTAATGAAATCTGGAAGATATTGGAGTAAGCAGAACATTGTGAAACAATGCTGTAGTCTGGGTGGGTGGTAGCATCCATGGATAGACAGCCTTTGGCATCCTGTGCTTATTTACAAGTGCCATTTTTAAAGGATAAACTAGAGTTTTTCCAACAACAGCAACAAAAACAAAATCAAGGAGTTAATAATATAAGAACATAATACTTTATGGATAAGTAATATTGTCTTTATTGAGTCTTGATTTTAAGTTTTTCAAAGACTATGTTTTATTTTTTAAAGGTAAATGTTATATTGAGAAAAATGCTTGTTAAAATATAAAGATTAACATATTCAATCCATAAAGAGTAATACACATAAAGAAAAGTATTAGGATCTAATTGAAATGAGAAGAAAGGGAATGAATGGAAGCTACACAAAGTAGGAAGCACAAATAGCTAACAGAATGAACATTTATTCTTACATACTGTCAATGAAATGAAATGAGAACAGTTAATATTTACTATTTTCATGCAACAAATTAGCACAGTCATAGACAAGCATGATCTTTTCTGTGTATTGAAGATACCATAAACAAATAAGTTCCTGCATTGTTACTAGGAGTTTTAAGTTTAGACAAAGAAATTGGGAATCAAAATAATAATGTACTATTTCTGGCATGCAAGTCCTCAACTGAATCATCCCTGCTGTTAGTAACACTTAAGTTCTACCTGATAATGAAAGAGATACAGAACCCTGTGACACTACAGAATACCTCACTAGTGGAAGTAAACAGTGTTAGTGTAAATGCATAAGCACACTTTTAACCATTTAAGCAAACAGAAGCCTATGTGCAATTGTTCAGGAGAACAAGTACGCTTCCACTCTTGTCTTTATTAGCTAACAACCATGTAGAGATAAAACTGGGATTTCAGGTGAGTGGTAAATAACCGTGAATGGAACTTTCACTTTTAGGAGGCTCAGAAATGAGACGTGCCTGTGCTAACCCTTTTATGGGAGCACTAAGGCCTCGTGTTACTTTAAATTTCTCTTACAGTTCCCGTGCTTCTCCTTGACTTAATTTTTTCCTGATTTGCTCAAACAAATCGATCAATATTTGACGAAATCTGCAGTTGAGCTTAAGAGTCAAAAAATAAGATATACAAAGGCAGGGAACTCTCTACAAAAAACACATAGCCAGCTGCTGGTAGGTTGTCAATAGATTTTAGCAGCTGCAGGTTTCTAGCAATACTGGTCAGTCTAAAAACTAACTGACCACTTGCCTTAAAAGCAAAGAAAAATAAAAAAAACCCTTTTTCTTTCTTGGAACTTACTTGTGACTCCTGCTGGAAAACAAAAAACAAACAAAAAAAAAAAACCAAAACCAAAACAAAAAAAAAGTGATTGGGATGCGTTTTCAGCTTTCCAGAGCTGCTAGGCTGCTTTACAGCCTTGCAAAGTCTAAAGTACAGAGAGTCCTGCACAAACAGTGCCACAGTAAGCTCTGTTTGGTAGTTTTGGGCGTCGGTCAAATTGCAAAGCAGATTTAAGTGCTGTCGTCTATTTCTTATTCACGTATTAATTTTTTACTTATTTGGCACGGTTTGGGAGTCTCGAGGTTAAGGAAACTAGTGGGGGAGGGGAGAGAAGAAGGGAAAAGAAGGAACTAGGAACAGAGGAAGTTAAACGGAGTTCCCTCCTTGTTTTTATTAGAGAATCCAATATGGCATCTTGCATGAGGAGCTTATTTTCTGACCGCAGCAGATACGTTGAATCTTTTCGGAGGTTTCTAAATAATTCCACGGAACACCAGTGCATGCAGGAATTCATGGATAAGAAGCTCCCAGGCTTAATAGCAAGGTAACAAAAAGTGGCTTTTCTTTCAATGGACTAATCTGCAACCCAGCCCAGGGGGTAGGTAGAGGTGGAGGAGGCCCTAGGATTAGTCATAAACAACTGCAGCGGCCGCCTCTGCGGCCTGACCTTGCCTGAATTGGCTAGCCTCGCTTACACAGCTCTGTTTGTGTATAAATACCGAGATTGATTCGTGCGGTATTACTGGCAGCGCAGGCTAAGTGTTAACTCTTTGTCGGCTTTAAAGGCACAAGCGCAACCTTGTTTGGAAAAAAAATTCAAATCATTAAACTCGGATTTTTTTCTAGGCTCCTTTCAAATTATATATTTTTTAAAAGTCCCCAATAGATTCTGGTATTCTTTCCTTAGAATCAGATAAAAGTAATTGCAGAATGAGACTTGTTCCAGAGCGTAGAATTAGTGCTTCTCAGTTCTAATAATATTGATTTAAATTCATCTCCTTCATCTGTTACTGTCACTCTTCCCAAAACCATCTTTTCCTTTCAACTTAATATTATCAATATGATTCTGGAAGAAAAGATTAATTTACCATTATCAGTGAAACTGGTTTCTATCCTCACAGACTCCTTTATCATTAATTTTTGATTAATGTGTTTAATTTGTCTCAAAGCTGATAAGCATTATTGAGGTAACAGAAGAGAGTCAAGTCACCTATTTGGAGATAAATTATTGCAAGAAGTAACTATATAAAATTAATAAGAAGTGACTGTTTGTGGAAAAGAAACCTGGTGTTTTTATCTTATGCTGTCTGAATTTCTCTGTTGCGTTAGTCCCCTGTGGTAGCTCTTCTGCCCAAACACAGCAGACTTGTTGGACAAATACAGAATTCTGTCTTTTTTTTTCCTCCTCCTCCTTTTGTCCAGCACTTTACCAACTAAGTTATTTCCCTAGCCTTGTATTTTGTATCTTAACAAGGTTCATTAATTTACACATAATAGGATAAAGGGTATAAAAATTAAATCATTGGTTCCATACCCCAACCCATGCACTCATAGGTGCCACTAAGTATAAGTGGACTTAGGCTTTATAGCAAAAGCTCAAGAAGTTGGGAGGGAATTGCAGTTGTAGGGAGAGAGAGGAAGAATTGGAGGGGAAGGAACAGTGGGTGAATTTGATCCAAACCTATTATGTGCATATATGACATGCTCAAGCTGAAACTATTAAAATATTAAAGTAGATACCAAATAGACAATTTTATCTGAAACTATAATTTACTTCTTTGGACCTTTCTCTTAATTTTTAAAAATATAACGAAAGGGTCTGATAATCACTGAAGGAAAAGCCCAGACTTAGTATGCAAAGACAAAGAGCATTTATTCTGCAGAAACAACCATCATGCGGGGGAGGGGGGGTCAACAATTTTCAAAATGGTGACCCCAGACAAAGGTTTGCAGGGCTTCTTATAGGGAACCAGAGGAACTCTTTAGAAGGATTAGGTAATCTAAAATTTCATTGGTGGGTACTGGGCGGGGGGGGGTTCACAAGTGGTCAGTGGTCTGCATTCCTATGTCATGAACATTTAACCATAGGATGAGATGGGGCTGCTCAGCACAGATGACCCATTTTGAGATAAGATATTCGCCAGTTTTTGTGGTTATCCTCAGGGTGTTCTTTGGGAGGAAGTTTTATAACCTTGTTTCTGGATTTTGTGGTCTGTTCCTGGAGCTGATGCCTTTTGGCCTTTTTGTTTTAAATCAGGCATGGTCCTTAAATGGAGACAGATGGGGTTCATGTCGTCCTCTCGATAGGTTATGGGTTACTTTCTCAATACCTTCAGTTTGAAAAGTACACATTTATCCCTTAGCTTAGCCAGATCCATGACTTTTTTTCAACCTTACAGTTTAGACTGAAGGTGGAAGGGTGTAAGGCAATGATGACCCCTTTCCCATCTTCTGAATGTATCCAGTCTAGATAGAATTTTGGCTGTAGAAATTGTAAAAGACTCATGAGATTTCAGTTATGCACTCTGATTTTAAGTGGAAAGCACTATCTTATTATTACTTTTTTGAAATATAATTCCTAGGGTAGGCATGCAAAAAACATGTAATACATATTTATTGAAAGGAAGACAGAAAGAAGGAAGAGGAAAAGACATTATAGAGGTAGCGTAAACTGCCAAGTCCTTGCCCAGGTCCAGGTTTAATATTGTCAGTGTGAAATGTCAACAAAGATTGACAGAACTATACATTCTTATTTTCTAGTCTCCAAAGAAATGCCACTTTTTACATCCTTGATGTTTATAGTGGTGCTTCTAAGTCTCCAAATTCAAAACAGGAATGGAGCCTGTTGAAGAAGATCCCCTGCATATTGGGGGCTCTCTCCCAAACCAGAATTAGGCACAAACCACCTGTTTTCACAGTTAAATCCTTTATTAAGCTGGAAAGGAAAGTTAAAGTAGTTGCTTTCTAACTTAGGCAGAAAAATAGCAGCGAATGATTTTACAGGTGCAATTTTTAAGAGAAAAAGGGAGGCCTGTGTTAGAATGAGCTAGGATGTGGTAGTACATTTTGATTGAGAGTGTTAATTAGGTGAACCAAAGGGGGCTTTTGATTGCTGGGCTTTAATACTTTTTTAGCTGGGCCTTAGTAGTCAGCCTCAGGAGGAGGAAGTAGCCAAATAAGGGGATGGACCTTGGTGTCTAGCTTTAGGGGTGTATGTAACCTGATGCTTTTTAATGAGACAGAGGGAATGGGTGAGAAGGCAAGGCCTGCCAGAGCCATGGTCCCCCACTTTCAGACTGACCAGGGTCCCTTCTCCTGTATTTTCAGGCACTCTAATAAGAGCAACAGAAATAAATAAAGAAGAGCCATAGATGTGATGTCACTTTCATGTTGGCCTCTTGTCCATTCATCAATTCTTTTGCTTATCAATAGACTTGATAAGAAGAATTGGTAGGCAAAGCATCTTTCATGTTTTTCTTAATTCGTATAATTTTATGTGTTTTCTTGCTTTTCAGGATTGGAGAAAAAAAACCAGAAATTAAGATTCTGAGTGTAGGCGGAGGTGCAGGTATGAATAATACATATAAAATGTATGTTTTACTATAGGCATCATGGTATTTGGTAGTCATATTGTTCATGCTCTATAAAGCCACTTTGCTTTTGTAAAATATTGTTATAAATACTAGCAACATCATTTAACTCAAATTCATTGCTCTCAATTAATGTATAGGCTTTGGGACATTAGCCATCATTATAATTTGTAGGATAGGTAAGATGAATTTTTTTAAAATTCTTTTTTTGTAAGTAGAAAACCAGGGAAACTTAGAAGATTATTATTCTTACCAGTCTATGTGAGGAAAGGAAACTTTCAATAGAATGTAAATTGATGCACATCTCCCTTCACTAAAAACATCTCAATATGGGCAAAAATATACTTAGTACCATAGTTAATTAACATATTGTAGCCCCATCTCTGAAATGAATTGGCCTCACTGCTCCCTTCTTCTGGATGAATTCTAAATGTATTTTAATCAGTCAAACTACTTTCTTATATACGTTTTATTAACATCACTTGGCCTTTTTATTTTTAAGAGTTTTTAAATCTAGAAGAAAAATACTAACTCTGGAAAAGGAGGCTGATTTATGTGTCTTTTATAACTGCACCTAATGAACTGTGTAACTTTGACTGATACATAAGCTGAGATTTTTCTTATTAGTAAAATGGAAACACTGGGTCTTATTTACAGGATTGGAATAAAAAAGCATTTATAAAGTGCTGAACAGATGTTGTTCCTCCTGTAAGGCAAAGGCTTTTCCTCTCTGAAATACCAAAAGAACAAGTTTCTTCTCCAGGGTTAGTATTTGTTTCATTTGAAGGTATTTAGTCATCTTTGACTTAATATATTAATACAAAGCATGCTGACCTAGGTATGATTATAGTCTACTAAGTGGAAACTATACGGCTACTTGTTACTTAGTGTTCTGAGCTTGTTTACTATAAGGTGTTCAGTGCCATATGAACGAGGTGTATTGTAGTCCATATTAATGCAAAGGAAGTCAAGAGCCTGACAGTGAAAAAAATAGCCAGTTTATGGTGGCGTATGTGTTCATTTTTTTTTCATAAAATTCAGTGTACTATAATGTTATAAGGCTAATCCTAAAAATTCATTTACTCTGTTATCTTTAACCACAGAGCTGGAGAGAGCAATGAAGACTGTTGATTGTGGTGAATTACCCAAAGACTATCCTATTAATTCACTTAATAAAGAGCCATTTCCAGGGTGTTGCATATGAGTTTCAGTTAGCCTCTTAGCTTCAGGACTATTGTCTTCATAGGGTCAACTGTACTTAGAGATTATAAAAAGCCATACAAGCAACAATAATAAAAAAAATGATCTCTGTTATGGCTTAGTTAATTGTCTTTTAATATAAAATTAATTGAATTCCTAATGCAAACGTTTCCACATTCTTTTATTATTATTATTATTTTATTTTAGATAGGGTTTCTTTGAATAATGCTGGCTGTCCTGGAACTTGCTCTGTAGACCAGTCTGGTCTCAAGCTCAGAAATCTTCCTGCTTCTGTCTCCTGAGTGAGTGTTAGTAGTAAAGGCTGCAATACCCTTAGCTATGTATTCATATTCTTGTAAACAATATTTGGCTTGTACACTCATTCTTTATATCAAGATGCCCTTAGGCACTAATAGGGTTCATCAAAATAAAAGGAAGAATACTTAGAGTCCTTTTGTTGGAGGCTGAACCAGGCTCTATCTAGGAGAGAATATGAAATCTCATTAGGTCATTCTTCCTAAGAAACTGGTCAGAAACATAAAAAGAACTTGAAGGAAAATTAAAATTATATACTTAGCTTTCATTAACCATTTGAAATAAGTAAATAGTACATTTAACAACTGTGTGGACAAGGTGTCCTTGTTATGAATGAGTGGTATTTCATGTTGTTTGTATTTTCATATTGCAACTAGGTAATGCTTATCTGACAAACTCAAGACAAACACCATCCATTGAGGAGTCACATATCCTTGCCTTAGAGAAGCAGTACCTCTCATATTTTACCATCTTGAATTAAGAGATTTATATTATCCTTGAACTTTGTCCTTTCAATCACTCTCTGAATTCTAATCTCTTGCAAATCCAGCCATTGGTTTTGTGCTCAGTTGTACTTTGTGCTTAGTTCCCACAGTATATGTCACAGAATCTCATCACACTGGACTGTGGTTCACTGTCTAGATGTTCTACTGTTTGATGCATAGGCAACTTCAGCTGACTTTCTACATACCTTTGGTAAATATGTTCTTTCCATTCATAGCAGTGAAACCATTTCTTCCAGCATAATTGAGAAACACATACCTAAAGCAAACAAACTAAAAACTCCCATAAGTGAAATTGCTACTTATCATGAGTGTTCTCAGAGCCAAGCAACTGCCATCTAGGGCCACTCACCTCTTCCCCAATCCTCTTGCAGGAAAGTCATCCTAGCTGGCCTTGTTAACAGTTTATTACCCCTTACCCCCAAGTATTAACTGTTCTTTACCAATTGGCAACCTCATACATAGCCCACAGGAGGGGTTAGAATATGTGTATAATCTATATATTCATATATAGGCTTTATATATTCATATATATGCCAAGTGGAAAAGTAGGGAAGGGGTCCATCAAGGTAGCTATGGGTAGCACTCATTCCTACTGACTGAGGCTTTCCAGGTGTGACCAGTGGAGGAGTGCCCACATCCTGTAACTAACCCTTCACTTTTGTTCTGTAAGGAAGCTCAATATCTTTATTAGGAGAAGGGATAGACCTTAGTTTCATCTTCCTCTGAAAAGGAAGTTTAGCAATACTGCTTTTTATACCATTTAGTGCTTATGTTCTTGGGCTATTTCTTATTTTCAGGAATGTGAGAAGAAAGTTCCCTGTGCACTCTTTTCTTTTTTAGAAACTAGTGTTTATGTCAGTTATATGTATATGTATATAATAAGATTTTTAAAAAATCTCATGACATTTTTATTCATAATCCAAGAAATTATTATGACTCTATACAGTTCAAAAGAAAGGAAATTGCTGGAGAGCTCCATTGGGTAGATTTTAAGTAATTTTCCACATCTGTAGCACTGTTATCTACAAATTATAGGTTCTAGAGAAATATATGAAACAAATATTATGTAAATAAAAAATAAGTAAATTACAAAGAAGACAAATCATGAACAAAAACTTAGAGCCCAACTTTTACAGAGCCCAACTGAGCTTTATGTATGTATTCTTTAATAAGAAGCAATGAGCAGTCAGGAATATTTTTTGTTGATCTTTGTTTTGTTTTTGTTTTTCAGGGTTTCATAGTAATGTCACATTGACTTTAGAAATTGCTTTTTATTTTATTTTTTAGAATAGTAACATTATTTCTACTGTAAATCTGATAGAATTTGCTTTTTGGTTCATTTTTCAATATTGATGCTTCCTTAAATAAAAATTAAACCTGGTAAGAGTTTACTACCAAACTATCATTTAATTTTATAAGTGTCATTTCATGCTAGATGGTACACAGAAAACAAGAAATCTATAGTGTTTTTGGTAAGCAGAAATGCTAATAATTCACAGTGCTACTAACTTAAAACTTATGCTCCAGAAAGAAGTTATTAGTAATATGTTCTTGCTATGGGCTTTGCATATATGACATTTATGTTTTTCAGTTATTATATTCATATATCAGGAAGTATTACAAGAATTAGACAGAACAAAATTCAACCATCTAATTCTATCCAGCTTTTTATTTGTAGGCCCATTATTTTATGTACAGATGGTAGGGACCCACTCATAATTTTTTGGTAATAGTTTTACTATCAGTTGAGAGCACTTGGTTTAGGTGATTTTTGTTATACAACACAGCATTTGTTGTTTATACAAAACCAGCAATTCTATAGAGGATAAGAAATAGGACAAAAATGTAATTCATCCTTACTTTACAAATAACATGAGCATTATTAGGTAGAATAAAGCCCAGGGTCCAACAAATTGTACAAAATGGATCTAAAAGTTATTAGCCTCATGAAAGAGAATATATGATTTAGTAATGTCCAAATATTGGAAAATATGATTTTTTTTGTTGCTAGAGAGATGGCCCAGTGGTTAAGAGAATTCACTGACTGCTCTTCCAGAGGACTGGGGTTCAATTTGCATCACCCAGTGGCAGATTACAGCTGTCTGTAACTCCAGTTCTAGAGATCCAATACCCTCAGATAGACATACATTCAGGTAAAACACCAGTGCAGATAAAATAAAAATAAGTAAATTTAAAGAAAGTTGAATAAGAAAAAAAATTGATCTTGGCAGCTTTTTAATTTCATCTCCTTTCTCAAACAAAATGTTAAACAAATGGACTGGCATATCTGTTAAGTTAGGATAACAGCAGAACAAATAGAATTAGAGTGGGTATTAATGGGCTGAAGTGTTGGTTGGGCTTAGAAATTAGTATAATGGTAGTACAATGTCTTTCCAGTAATACTAGTGTGTGATCTGTTCTGAGAAGTGCAGCAAAGGCAAATTGTCCCTGAGCGTCCCTGAACAGAAACACCATTTAGATTGTACAGGTTCATGATTGCTAAGTTAAACTTTGGACAATTGTTTTACAGAGCCAGAAACTCCAAAGTTCAGCTGTTTGGATAAGTAGGTAGAATTACAATTTAATAATACTGACATAGTTATCTTTAGACAGACCAGGGCTACTTTTCCTGAGTGACTGGTAACCAGGGTCATTTTTCCTGCCTGCTGTAATTATTCTTTTTCTGATAAGAAGCACATGAATTAATTAGTGGCTGTTAGCCAAGGTCGTGGCCTCTTAAACTGACTGGCAGAGGCATGCTCTTTTAGGTAAATTTCACTTTTACATAACAATTTTTTAAAACAAGTTTATTGATAAATTGTTTGTAACATTGGTTTATTACTTCCATTTCTTATTTCACTAGGAGACATCAGAGAGTGAAGATTAATGTTTTACTATCTAAATCAATAAACTGAGAATGATGAAAAACAGAATTTAGGGATGAGAAACAAGAAAAAGTAAATTGAATGTATTTATTGCCACCTTCAATATTTCTTGTTGAAAAACCTGAAAAATATTTGTTCCCAGAAATTAAAAGCCCAAGAAAGTGATTTCTGGGTTCACTGTAAGGATTTCTGAATAACTAAACCTGCTTGGAAGTAGAAGTAAATATCCAGAGAGCTAAATTATCTGTTACTTCAATGCTAGCATAAAGAGAGGGGGGAAAACCCAACCTGTTCACATGTATTAGAAAAGGACTTAGGCACTAATATCTTGAATGTTTGGGCTATTAGAGTTGTTTATAGTCTAAAAATCTATGGTTTTTGAGTAGCCTTTTAGGAGAGAGGTAGGCCTCTCTCCATTCACATGGATGCCATTATGGTTCTTATTGTGGAAGACATTAATTTTTTAACTTAATTTTTTTATATAATATATTTAGATCATATTTTTATCCTCTCCCATGGGCTTCTAGACATTCATTCTACCATTAGGCAAGGTTTTAATTATATATAACTTAAGACAGTTCTAATTTGAATCATTAGTATATATAAAGCAAAATAGCAATATAGTAATATAAGGCAAAATAGCAGTTATTATTTTCTGAGAAAGATGTAGACCTAGGTGATGCAGTCTATAAAATCTACAAGCATTTTGCACATTTGGGAGATTGGAACACAAATGCACATGACATTGGAGCTAATGTTTTAAAAGCATGCAAGCAAGTTTCTTTGAGCTAATTTAATAAGGCTTGAAACATCAAAACTAATTATAATGGACAAAGTGAAGAAAAAAATTATCAGTTGTAAATTAAAAGACTATATTTGGGATGGATTGATTGCTTACTGGTTAGGAGCCATTGATGCTCTTCTAGAAGTCCTGGGCTGGATGCCCACCATCCACATGGAAGCTCATAACCATTGGTAACTCCAGTCTCAGGGGATACAATGTCCTTTTCTGGCCTCTGAGGACATGGCACACATATATTGTACAGATATACACATACAGGTGAAAACATGAAATAATAAAGTAATTTTAAATATTAAAAATATTAAATACTTAGAAAAGCAAATAAGTTCAGTTGTATAGCCATAGAATTAGCAAGAATGAAGCAATGGTCTGATATTATATATATATATACACACATATATGCATACATATATAAATGCATATACATATATGCTACCTACCCCATATATATATACATATAATATGTATATGTGTATACATATATACACATATACATATATATATATGTATATGTATATATATATATGTATATACATATCTTGATGTGGTATTGCAATTTTCCTAAAATACACATTTGTATTTTGCAGATCCTTGTACCTGTTGTAATATAGTCTATTAATTGGAGAATGGGGTTCTAAATGACCTTTGTTATTAAATAAAACAATACAAATTAGTTTACAAACATCAGGGTAGGAAGATAGCTTAGTGGTTAAAAGCATGCCCTGTTCTTGCAGAAGACTGGCATTTGGTTTCATGTACTCATGTCAAGGGGCTTACATGATCCTGTAACTCTAACTCCAAGGGATCCAATATGCTCTTCTGGATACATGCGTACACAGGGTAATATTGGTAATATGAATTATGTGGTTGATCAAATAAAGAGAGGCACTTGAGGATGTATTACAGCAGCAGCGGAGATCAGCCTCAGAGGACTGAACCCTAAGCAGATTTGTGGAAGGGTAGTTACTGATTGTTATAGGAGAGTTAACTTTAGAGTAAGTCAAGTTCCTCTACCAGAACTTCTGATCTGATCTATGTGATGCCCGAGGAACACATTACCCACCTACTTCTCAATCCTTACTGTACAGCAGTTTCAGAATACAGTAAGACAAGAATTCCAAGTTTTATGACTGAAGTCATGAGAAGGCCATAAAATCCTTCAGAAATACAGCTTCATAAATCTCAGATAAAAATCACTGATCAGATATATAAGATTGCCTCAGGGCTTAGGTTCACCTAAAAAAAAATCCCAACATTCCTGTGTTGGGTCTGGATACAATGGCTTTACTAATTTTCCTACTATAGATATACATAGACACATACACACCACATAACTAAAAGCAAACAAATAAATCTTTTAAAATGTTAAGTTTTTGAATTAATGTGTAATATCTTCAATCTATTGTTGCAGGATATGTGATCACACTTCGAAACCTGAGATTGTGTTACTGAAAAAAACCTGTTTAGAGTTGTGACAGTCCTTAGCATAGACTTTAATCCTTCTGTCTGGAATACAGAAATGTCCTTAGTACATACCTTTAATCCTAAGCAATGAAGGTAAAGTTAGTTTATCGAAGGAAGCCCCCATGTTTGAAAGTGATGTCCAGTTGAGTGTCAGACAAAGTGATTAATTAGAGAAACATTTGACAGAATGGGATATGAGAAATGAGAGAAGAAAGAGAAGCTATTTGAGGGGCAGTACAGAGAAAAAAAGAAGTCAGTTTTACTGGAACAGTTGTACAGAGACTGGTTGAAGAGAGAAGAAGCTGTAAAGACAAAATGAACCAGAGAATAAGGAGCCAGGAGATTAGAATAGATTGCCAAAGATAGTATGAAGTCAAGCACAGCAATTCAGTAAGAAACTGAGAGAAGACAGATTGAATCAGTCAGCTTGGAGAGGTGTTTGAGCCAGAACAACTAAGTTGAACCAGCCAGACAGAGTTTAGAAAGAACAAGAAAGGGTGAGATTATTTAGCAGCAAGTCTCAGAGGCTGAAAACAATCTAGGCCTAGATTAGATTGTACAGAGTCTAGAAGCTTCCAGGACTAGGCCTAGGTTAGCAGATTGAGGCAGTAAGCCTCTGGGACAATTACTACCAGAGGATTAAAAAATGCATTTATAATTTTTTAATACCTATTACATATCATTAACTATGAAAAGTTATCTCCATCTATTATAATATTTATAGTAGTTCTTTAGCATAGACTATAGTAGGCCTAATTTATAGATACGAAACATAAGGACAGAAAGATCAATAGATAGGCATGTGGAGTTGTTATGGCCAGGGAGATTTCCAAAATTCACCAACACATTTGTTGTCTTGATTTTTTTGTTTATTTGTTTTGTTTCTATTTTAGATGAAGTTTCATTGTATAGTCCAGTCTCGACTTGAACTCGTGATTCTGCTGCCTCCGCATCCTTAGTTCTTAGGTTCCAAGTGTACCACTATACCTGACTAGTAACAAAGACATTTTGAAATGTTTCCTCCTTCTTTTTATGCTGAAACAGTGATATCTATGAACTTTATCTTTAGAAGAAGAAGGATGGATGAGTTGAACTATTAGAGGTTTGTAATTCTGTGGGAACATTACTTGACACTTTCCAGGAATTTTATTTTCCTAGCATCTCTTGGGGGCTTCATTTAACATTGAAGAAGCTAATGTTCAGATGCCTGAGATCTTAAGGGGTTTTTAGTATATTTATCATCATTTGGGGAATCCTACAGAAAAGAGGGAGGAACTAACCTGGGCTAATAGGAGCTTATAGGGACTGAACTGAAAATCAGGAAGCTTACATTGCCCCTCTGCATATATGTTATGGTTTAGAAGTTTGGTTTTCTTGTGGAACTCCGAGCAGTGGGAATAGAAGCTGTCTCTGATTCTTTTGGCTCCTTTTGAGACTTTTTCCTCCCATTGGGTCTCCTCATTCAGCCTTGATTTGAGGGGAGGTACTTAGTCCCCATGCCATGTTTGGTTGATATCCCTGGGATGCCTGCCTTTTTCTGAAGGAAAATGGAGGAAGAATAGACGAGGAGTGGGAACTGGGAGGAGAGGAGGGAGGGAAAACTATTTGAAAGAAAAATAAATTTAAAAAAGGAAAAACCCGATATTTATCACATGGTAGAATGAGACAGAGTTAGGAGTAGAAATAGAACAAACTAGTCTAAGTTTTCTTAAATCCTTAATTGCCTTAGTAATTTTACTTATTAAAGGGAACTGCAACCATAAGCATCATGCAGAACCTACCAATTATTCAAAATAATGCCAAAGTTGTAGTGTAATGGTTTAAAACACATAGACTGTGCCAAGGGTTTATCTCTTCCATAATGTTTCCTGTACCTCTCTGTATTCTCTTTTGGTTTTTTATTAGTTAAAACTTAGCCTTTGTACTTTAATAGTTTGCCCTGCAGAGCTCCATAGGTATTGTAATAATTCATTGCACTTGATGCAATAGAAATGTCCCATTGCCAATCTGTATATTCCCCCCCCCAATCCTATTGTGTATTTTATGTAATACTGCATTGTAGAGAATGTAAATGTTGTCTTCCTTTAGCTCCCCTGAGTTCTTAGCTGGATGGACACTTGTACAGAAAGACAGATTAGTAAGAGAAATACATGCTATGTTTATTGATCTGAGCACTGTTTATCATGTAAGAAAAACTTCCAGGAGAAGTAACTCAAAGCTGTGACTTAATACTCCTGTGGATAAAGAGAC